>CM074724.1:194311400-194813900 GCA_037306005.1 Rhinophrynus dorsalis
TTAGTATCTCTCTATTGTATTTCAAGCTCCCGTGCTCCGGTGTGGTTCCTGTTCGTGGAGCTGTCATCTGAGTGCCGCAGCTAAGAGAAAACAACTAAGCAAGCGGCTGGTGATTGAATATGTCATCATTCAAGGACGAGCTTCAGCGCACGCTGTGAGAGAGCGTGGTAAGACTAGTACACTTGTAAAACACCGAGGCGATTCGGAAGACTTGATACTCAGGGAGTTTTATGTGTATATCACTGAGAATTCTGTAAGTGTTTTCATGAATATTGCATGTTGGCAATTAAAATTGATGCTTTGCTTTTAGATGGTGCTCTTTGCGCTTTTTTTGTAGATAATTATATAGATACACCTGACTGCTGTATGATGGACTCCTTCCTAGGTAAGTGCTTCTGGCACACAGAGTAATTTTATTGCATTCCACAGAGTCTTCATATTATGCTATAATCCTTCTCCACTGCACCACTCTGTTACATACAGAGAAAAAAAGAACTGAACCCATCATACTCCACCCCCAGTTAACCACTCTATTATAGATATACTTTATCTGTAGATTCTAGTTTGTATTATAGATATACTTTATACTCTGTATTATACATATATTTTATCTGTAGATACTAATCTGTATTATAGACTTATATGTTATCTGTAGATACTAGTCTATATTATAGATATACATATTCTGTAGATTCTAGTTTGTATTATAGATATACCTTATACTCTGTATTATACATAGATTTTATCTGTAGATTCTACTCTATATTATAGATATTCTTTATCTGTAGATTCTAGTTTGCATTATAGCTATACTTTATACTCTGTATTATACATTTTATCTGTAGATACTAGTTTGTAGTACATGTATACATTGTCTGTAGATTCCTGTGTGTATAACACATATACATTATCTGTAGTGTTAGTATGTATTATACACATACCTTCTCAGTTACACATGGTTCCCCTGTAGTGGTTATTGGAAATTCTTTAAGCTCTACAGAACATAAAGTGGCACAGTATTATCTGATATAAAACATGGCTGTAGTCTACCATGAGGTATTCAGTTAAGACAAACAAGAAAATACCATCAAGTGTACAGTGAAAACTAAAAACAGCACCACATACTGACTGAACAGTATATGACACATAAACATTATACACAATAGTTTTTACACTAGACTACACATAGTCCGTATTATACATAGCTGTATTACTGGTATGTTCAGGACGTGCTCAGTCCCTGTCTCTTCCTGTCCACCGAAACGGTTCCTGGGTTGTGACTGCGGCGGATCTATTTCTTTATGTTGTATGTGCTTTATTGCTTATTTAATTCATTTTGTTAAGGACTACCATACTAAAATGTCTTGCTGTACTTGCATATATATTTTACCCTTGTAATTCCGATCTGGGCATAGCTCTGCTTGCATATATATCTGACCCTGGTCGTTCCTATTTAGGCATAGATCTACTTGCATATGTCTTTATTCCTAGTAATTCCTATCTAGGAATAGATCTACTTGCATATGTCTTTAATCCTAGAAATTCCTATCTAGGCATAGATCTACTTGCATATATTTCTAACCCTAGTAGTTCCTATCTAGGCATAGATCTGCTTGCATATGTCTTTAATCCTAGTCATTCCTATCTGGGCATAGATCTACTTGCACATGTGTTTAATCCTAGTATTTCCTATCTAGGCATAGATCTACTTGTGTATATCTTTAACCCTACTAATTCCTATCTATGCATAGATCTACTTGCATCTATATTTAACCCTGGTAATTCCTATCTGGGCATAGATCTACTGGCATATTTATATTACCCTAGTAATTGCTATCTGGGCATAGATCTACTAGCTTATGTATGTATGTGTATGTATGCATATGTGTATGTGGTGGAGCAAGCTGGCTGACCCAGACTGGGACTTCCCTCCGCTTTCGGCACGCAGACTGCGCAGTTTCACGGTATCGGGGTGCAGTCTATGCTATGCATGTTTACAATATGTCTGCCTTCCCCCTTTGAGTCCATGTCTGCGGCTATGACATATGACCCCGGCAGTGGGAAGTACTGCACATGATGCCCCCATCATGTCCGAATAGCCCCTCCCTTGGATGGCTACTTCTGTCAATACTGGATGACTTTTTACTCAATGCAGACATTCTGTCCCTAACTCAGATTTATTTACTTCGGCATAAGGCAAATTCTGCTGGAGCAGGTTGTACCCTGCTTTGATGGCGCAAACTACAGGCGGTTATAAATGGTGCGGCTCTGTCCCACTACCTGACCCTCACCTCAGGAGGAGGAAGTACATCTGAGGAATGACCCTTACCTCAGGAGGGAATACATCTGAGGTATGTGAAGCTTTCAGGTGCTTAACCTGACTCCTACTGTGTTGCCAGTTGATTTTCTGATGGGCATGCCTCCATTTAGCACATACTCGCTATATCTTATGGCCAGCTTTGATTTTGTGCGTCTCTGTTCCGAAATGCATTGATCCTTTCCTAAAGAGGAGGTTATATACTGATGAATTATGACTTAGCTTTTGAGCCCAATCTCATGCCTATGCTTAGTTTTGACTTCTTTCCTATGCTTTGTGCGGCTTAGTTCCCACACATGAGATCCTTTCCTCACGAAAAAGGTATATCCTGCTGAATGGTCATATTATGTGTTGAGCCCGATCTCTTGCCTATGCCTAGTATGGTCCTAGTGTGGTTAGATTTACTTTACTTTACTTTGTGCACCTTTGTTTCCGCATGTGAACCTCTCCTCCATAGGGCAATTTTTTTGTGATTGTGATCTTGCAGGTTGAACACAATTTCTGGTTGTACTCTTGTTTCTCCGCTTCACCTGGGTTGCTTGTTGTTGCATGTGATCTAGCTTGTTGTGTCCGTGTCTTGACACCTCCACTCTGGACAGCTTTGGTTGGGGTGGCTTAGTTCCTCACTACGAAAAAAAGAGAAAAAGCGCACACAAATCTAAGTGTAGACTGTTTAAAATATATCTTGCACCTCCACCTTCTTCAAAAAGTGTTCTCCTCCACCGTGCCAAATAACACCCACCGATGCGTGTTAATTTGCACTCACCTTTAAGTGAGGCAAAACCGGCCTCTCAGTAATTTATGCCTTCACTGGATAACCCCCAGTGTCGGTTTCTTTCATTCAGGAACAACTCGCAATATTCACAGCTTTTCACTCCTTCTTTTCGTATATGTTATTCATCCAACGCTACAAAGCTAAGGAATATTCATTCGAAAATGTACTGAGGAGGAAGCTTATATGCGAATGTTATAAGAAACCAACATACACCATTGACATTAATCAATTGTGTTATCTTTATTAGGGATAATCCCTTAAAGAATATACCACCATATGGCAAATATAAAGTATAAAAAACCAAGTATCAGAGCAGTACTTGATAAAATATGATAAAATCTTAAAATGGTCAAACTTAACCTCCCTCTTAAAATGGTCAAACTTAACCTCCCAACATGTTTCGCGATTCACACCGCTTCATCAGGGGTTCCTTCATACCACATATTTTTGCCATTTAAATACCTTTAGGGTAATCATTATTCCCGCCAAACAAACGTCCACGACCTCGGCTCCAGCTACGCAGTCCATTGCAACTCTAACCACCATTGTACTTCCGCGTTCCAAGCCTCTCTATCGGGGCACGTGTAACCTCTTTCTTCCGCATTGTGTTTATGGCTCATACCCATTTGTGGGACTCGCTATGACATCGCGGTAAACAACACCATGTCATCCATCTCCATGGTTACATCTTAATTCAACCGCAACCACAGCAACCCTTCACCTCCAGGGCACATCTAAGCCAAACACACACTGCGGACAAATCTGTCCACAACTCCCCAAAGATTTAGACCGGACGCCACAGTGTATGAGTCACATCTACATATCCATATGGAGTCAGGGTCACGGACGCAAGTCTGAAGGGAACTAAGTACCCCTCAATCTACAGCTTATTGTCTTCTAATACATAATATAAAACTACATTTATAAAAACATATCCAACTCCAATTCCTCATTTAATCCCACTGGACTCATAGTCTCTAATTTATGAATCCAGTAGGATTCTCTTTTACATAGCAATTGGAACCTTTTGGAAACTGAAGAAGCTATACACTCTATACCTTTAACTTTAAAACCCTTTTCTTTACCTATTATACATGTATTAAAATGTTTTGCAACACTCAGTTCTTTATCATTCCTTTCAATAGACCTTCTATGTTCTCCAATCCTACTACGTAATTCCCTAATAGTGCGTCCTATATATAGTTTTCCGCACGCACAGGAGATCATGTATACTACATATTTACTATTACAATTTATAAATTGTTTAATATCATAAATATTAGTATTTTCTCCATTACCTCTAAATTGTTTAGTACCATGTTCCATATTTTTACAGGCAAAACATCTTTTTTTCTTACATTTATAATTACCCACTATTTTAGATAAAAAGCAATTAGTGTCTTGAACTACTTGTTTCTTAATATTTTTTGGTTTACTGGGTGCCACATAATTTCTCAAATTTTTACACTTTTTATAAATCATTTTGGGAAATTCGCCTATATGTTGTTTTAATAAAGGATCTTTCTGTAGAATTTGCCAATGTTTTTTAAATATCTTTTCCATCTTTTTTGCATGTACATTATACTGTGTAATAAACATAACTTGTTCATTTTGATTTTTATTTATCTTTTTGTTTTGCACTATATTTACTTTACTATTCCCAATATTAACATTACTAATCTTGTTATCCTTATCTTTTTCTTTTTTCTTTAAAAGGTCCACTCTTCTAAGTGCAGAAGCCTTATCAAAGGCCCTCTGCACTTTAATAGAATTATAACCTCTCTCCTCAAAATCTTTCTTAAGTTCCTTTCCTTTTATTGTGAAATCCTCAAAATTGCTACAATTCCTCCTCAGTCTGTGATATTGTCCATACGGAACACTATCCAGCCAACGGGGAAGATGGCAACTTGTAGCTTCAATATAGGGATTTCTTGCGACTTCTTTCTTGTATATAGTACTAGTAATACTATCATCTTCTGAGACAGACAATAACAAATCTAAAAATTGTATACACTCCGAACTAATATTATGTGTAAGTACTATTTCCCTATTATTCGAATTTAGTGTGGTAAGAAAGTGCTCTAATGATTCTAATGAACCATCCCAAACCAAAACAATATCATCAATATACCTACCATAGAGCACCAGGCTGCCCCCCCATCTGCCTTGCTGTAAACCTACAAGGGTCTCCCAATAACCCATAAATAAATTGGCGTATGAGGGGGCAAACCTGGTGCCCATGGCGATACCTCTAATTTGTAAATAAAAATCACCCTGAAATTCAAAAAAATTATGTGTTAAAATGAATTCTATACACAACAAAATAAATTCTTTCTGAATCATGTGCATTTCTAAATCATTATCTAGAAAAAAATTAACTGATTGTAACCCAAGGTCATGGCGTATTGACGTATACAGTGCGGAGACATCTAGTGTCCTTTTTTCTATCATATACCCAAACTCCATAAAAGTATAACAAACCCTCCTGGGCGCCCAAACATATCGGGGATTGGTGCTTTTACCTCAAATCTATCACAATATATAGATTTTTTCTTGCAAAAATATGTGATACAGTTGCCTTCATATATAAGAGACAGTCAACACATCTTGGAGAAATTATCAGGGTTTAAATGGCGTAGAGACAGATATAGGTGGGTGACACTAGATGTCTCCGCACTGTATACGTCAATACGCCATGACCTTGGGTTACAATCAGTTACATTTTTTCTAGATAATGATTTAGAAATGCACATGATTCAGAAAGAATTTATTTTGTTGTGTATAGAATTCATTTTAACACATAATTTTTTTGAATTTCAGGGTGATTTTTATTTACAAATTAGAGGTCCCGCCATGGGCACCAGGTTTGCCCCCTCATACGCCAATTTATTTATGGGTTATTGGGAGACCCTTGTAGGTTTACAGCAAGGCGGATGGGGGGGCAGCCTGGTGCTCTATGGTAGGTATATTGATGATATTGTTTTGGTTTGGGATGGTTCATTAGAATCATTAGAGCACTTTCTTACCACACTAAATTCGAATAATAGGGAAATAGTACTTACACATAATATTAGTTCGGAGTGTATACAATTTTTAGATTTGTTATTGTCTGTCTCAGAAGATGATAGTATTACTAGTACTATATACAAGAAAGAAGTCGCAAGAAATCCCTATATTGAAGCTACAAGTTGCCATCTTCCCCGTTGGCTGGATAGTGTTCCGTATGGACAATATCACAGACTGAGGAGGAATTGTAGCAATTTTGAGGATTTCACAATAAAAGGAAAGGAACTTAAGAAAGATTTTGAGGAGAGAGGTTATAATTCTATTAAAGTGCAGAGGGCCTTTGATAAGGCTTCTGCACTTAGAAGAGTGGACCTTTTAAAGAAAAAAGAAAAAGATAAGGATAACAAGATTAGTAATGTTAATATTGGGAATAGTAAAGTAAATATAGTGCAAAACAAAAAGATAAATAAAAATCAAAATGAACAAGTTATGTTTATTACACAGTATAATGTACATGCAAAAAAGATGGAAAAGATATTTAAAAAACATTGGCAAATTCTACAGAAAGATCCTTTATTAAAACAACATATAGGCGAATTTCCCAAAATGATTTATAAAAAGTGTAAAAATTTGAGAAATTATGTGGCACCCAGTAAACCAAAAAATATTAAGAAACAAGTAGTTCAAGACACTAATTGCTTTTTATCTAAAATAGTGGGTAATTATAAATGTAAGAAAAAAAGATGTTTTGCCTGTAAAAATATGGAACATGGTACTAAACAATTTAGAGGTAATGGAGAAAATACTAATATTTATGATATTAAACAATTTATAAATTGTAATAGTAAATATGTAGTATACATGATCTCCTGTGCGTGCGGAAAACTATATATAGGACGCACTATTAGGGAATTACGTAGTAGGATTGGAGAACATAGAAGGTCTATTGAAAGGAATGATAAAGAACTGAGTTGCAAAACATTTTAATACATGTATAATAGGTAAAGAAAAGGGTTTTAAAGTTAAAGGTATAGAGTGTATAGCTTCTTCAGTTTCCAAAAGGTTCCAATTGCTATGTAAAAGAGAATCCTACTGGATTCATAAATTAGAGACTATGAGTCCAGTGGGATTAAATGAGGAATTGGAGTTGGATATGTTTTTATAAATGTAGTTTTATATTATGTATTAGAAGACAATAAGCTGTAGATTGAGGGGTACTTAGTTCCCTTCAGACTTGCGTCCGTGACCCTGACTCCATATGGATATGTAGATGTGACTCATACACTGTGGCGTCCGGTCTAAATCTTTGGGGAGTTGTGGACAGATTTGTCCGCAGTGTGTGTTTGGCTTAGATGTGCCCTGGAGGTGAAGGGTTGCTGTGGTTGCGGTTGAATTAAGATGTAACCATGGAGATGGATGACATGGTGTTGTTTACCGCGATGTCATAGCGAGTCCCACAAATGGGTATGAGCCATAAACACAATGCGGAAGAAAGAGGTTACACGTGCCCCGATAGAGAGGCTTGGAACGCGGAAGTACAATGGTGGTTAGAGTTGCAATGGACTGCGTAGCTGGAGCCGAGGTCGTGGACGTTTGTTTGGCGGGAATAATGATTACCCTAAAGGTATTTAAATGGCAAAAATATGTGGTATGAAGGAACCCCTGATGAAGCGGTGTGAATCGCGAAACATGTTGGGAGGTTAAGTTTGACCATTTTAAGAGGGAGGTTAAGTTTGACCATTTTAAGATTTTATCATATTTTATCAAGTACTGCTCTGATACTTGGTTTTTTATACTTTATATTTGCCATATGGTGGTATATTCTTTAAGGGATTATCCCTAATAAAGATAACACAATTGATTAATGTCAGTGGTGTATGTTGGTTTCTTATAACATTCGCATATAAGCTTCCTCCTCAGTACATTTTCGAATGAATATTCCTTAGCTTTGTAGCGTTGGATGAATAACATACACGAAAAGAAGGAGTGAAAAGCTGTGAATATTGCGAGTTGTTCCTGAATGAAAGAAACCGACACTGGGGGTTATCCAGTGAAGGCATAAATTACTGAGAGGCCGGTTTTGCCTCACTTAAAGGTGAGTGCAAATTAACACGCATCGGTGGGTGTTATTTGGCACGGTGGAGGAGAACACTTTTTGAAGAAGGTGGAGGTGCAAGATATATTTTAAACAGTCTACACTTAGATTTGTGTGCGCTTTTTCTCTTTTTTTCGTTTTGTGTCTATATATGGGAGAGGACTGTGGTACCGAAGTCTTCTGAGGAAACGGCTGCACCATCAAAGTTGGAGACTAAAGTGAAGGACTCTATTTATGTATCAGGTGTATTGATCATTGTGAATTCATTTGCGCTATTACAGTGGTTTTAAAGGGATAGTAATACTTAAAATGTAAAAAAAAATATGTTGTAGGGCTTATCCCCCTGAGTAAAACAAGAGTACTCACACTGCTGAAAGGTGTTTCATTCAAAAGTTATTAATTTTCAAAGTTGAATTTTTTAGGTGCAATATCACAGTGGCCTGAAATTGTACAGTGGCGCTGTTGCTACACCATCCTATGGAGATTTATGGTCAACTGACCAGAGATGTCCATAGGATCGTGTAGCAACAGCGCCACTGTACAATTTCAGGCCACTGTGATACTGCACCTAAAAAATTCAGCTTTGAAAATTAATAACTTTTGAATGAAACACCTTTCAGCAGTGGGAGTACTCTTGTTTTACTCAGGGGGATAAACTCTACAACATATTTTTTTTTACATTTTAAGTATTACTATCCCTTTAAGTAGCTAGTTCCTCACTACGTCCTTTTCGCTATGGTGTTTTGTTTTCTGTGTTTCTTTTCTTCCATTGGGGAAGTGGGGGGCAGATTCTCCCGCTTTTCCAGCCGCTGTCTTTTTGCTTTTCATTTTTTTTCTGGTTGATGGTCTGGTCGTGTTTTTTCTGTTTGGCTGTGGTAGGCCTCTACTGTGCGTCCTCGGTATCTCTTCGGCTTTGCTTCGAGTCATCTTCGCTGAATGGCCATCCTGTTGGTTGGTGTCCTTTCATCGCTCGTCTTTGTTATACAGCGTCTTTTATCCTCTTGGGTGCGTCTGCGTTGCGTTTGCTTTTCTTGTTGTTTGTTTTTGGTCTACTGGTTTCCCCTTGTACCATTTTCTACCTTTTCTCTGTGAAGTTCGTTCTGTTTATCTTTTCTACGGGTCTCCTTTGTTTCTTTTCGGATATGGTGTTTCCTTTCCCACCTTGGGGGTTTGGTTTTGGGTCCTCACGGATCTTTCATGTGCGTTTCCTGGTGTTTCAGTTCGGCCTTTGTTGTTGGGGCTTTCACCTTGCCTTATGGTGGTCTATGTGGTCTCGATTGAGACTTTCTTTTCTGCCCTGGTCTCCCTGTGTGTCCTCGACGTTGGTCTTTCTATCTTGCCAGATTGTCCTCCTGCCAGGACTCTTGACCCCTAGGTGGGTCTTTTTCTTCTGGGGTATGTTGAAGTTGGGTCATTCGGATCAGGGGTGGCCTGTTTGGCAGAGGGTCTTGGTTTTCCTTCCTTGCTGTCACTTGTCTTGGGATGTGTTTGACTGGTGTGGCTGTGATTATTGGGTTTCCTCCTTTGGGGTGTGTGTCCATGTCTATGCAACCTCGTGGTTGTTTGATAGTTTGTGCTTGGTGTTGATGATTGGTGTAGAGTGTGTACCTTTTGGGTCTTTATTTTCTCTTGTTTATCTCATGTCTAGTTATCGTGTTTTGTCTAGCTTTGAACTAGCATAATATGAAGCCTCCGTAGAATGCAATAAAATTTGTGGATTTTCCTAACATTGTGATGGAAAGTCGAATTTTATTAAAGACACGGAGGCGAATATTATCCCTCCCAGTGTTCCCTCCCCTTTCACTGTTTCTCCTCTCCTTCCAGGTGGATCTCGGCAATCTGGTTCTGCTTGGTTTAAGGTCTGCTGGCGGTTCAGGTTGCTGTTTCTGAAGGACGTTTTTCGAGGGATCATGTTCTTCGGTCGCTTCCATAAGAAAGAGGAGGTGTTGAAGGCGGCTTCCCAGTTTATAGGGATTGTGGGAGTGGTTAACTGGGGGTGGAGTATGATGGGTTCAGTTCTTTTTTTCTCTGTATGTAACAATAAAGTTTTCTCTTGCTGCTGAGTGGAACAGTGGAGAAGGATTATAGCATAATATTCGCATGCGTGTCTTTAATAAAATTCCGACTTTACTTCACAATGTTAGGAAAATCCACAAATTATATAGATATACCTGACGGCTGTATGATGGACTCCTACCTAGGTAAGTGCTTCTGGCACACACAGTATTATATATATATATATATATATATATATATATACCTGACGGCTGTATGATGGGCTCCTACCTAGGTAAGTGCTTCTGATACACACAGTAATTATATAGATATACCTGACTGCTATACAATGGACTCCTGCCTAGGTAAGTGCTTCTGTTACACAAAGTAATTATATAGATACACCTGACTGCTATATAATGGACTCCTGCCAATATAAGTGCTTCTGTTACACACAGTAATTATATAGATACACCTGACTTCTGTATGATGGACTGCTTCCTAGGTAGGTGCTTCTGGCACACACAGTAATTACCTGATGGCTGTATGATGGACTCCTACCTAGATAAGTGCTTCTGTTACACAGTAATTATATAGATACACCTGACTGTGTGTGATGGACTCCTACCTAGATAAGTGCTTCTGATAAACACAGTAATTATATAGATATACCTAACTGCTGTATGATGGACTCCTACCTATGTAAGTGCTTCTGGTACACAAAGTAATTATATAGATATACCTAACTGCTGTATGATGGACTCCTACTTAGGAAAGTGCTTCTGGTACACAAAGTAATTATATAGATACATCAGACTGCTATATAATGGACTCCTGACTAGGTAAGTGCTTCTGTTACACACAGTAATTATATAGATACACCTGACTGCTGTATGATGGACTCCTTCCTAGGTAAGTGCTTCTGGCACACACAGTATTATATATATATTTACCTGACGGCTGTATGATGGACTCCTACCTAGGTAAGTGCTTCTGTTACACAGTGATTATATAGATATACCTAACTGCTGTATGATGGACTCCTACCTAGGTAAGTGCTTCTGGCACACACGGTAATTATATTGAAACACCAGACTGCTGTATGATGGACTCCTACCTAGGTAAGTGCTTCTGTTACACAAAGTAATTATATAGATACACCTGACTGTTATATAATGGACTCCTGCCAAGATAAGTGCTTCTGTTACACACAGTAATTTTATGGCAATCACGGAGGCTTCATATTATGCCATAATCCTTCTCCACTGCTCCACTCAGCAGCAAAGACAAACTTTATTGTTACATACAGAGAAAAAAAAAGAACTGGAACCACATACTCCTCCCCCAGTTAACCACTCCCACAATCCCTATAAAACTGTGATGCAGCCCCAAGCTCCTCCTCTTTCTTTGCTGCTCCCTTCAGATAAGTATCGCTCTCATTTTGTTTCTGATAAAATGACCTTGTATTTGGTTTGTGTTCATTTATTGTGGGACTCTTGTATGATTTTCTCCTTTGCTTTATATTGTATATGTTTTATTGCATAATGTACATTTTGTCTGCATGTATTGGTTCTCCCCTTACACTTTTCTTGTTCCCTTTTTGCCTTTACAGGTTTTCCTTGCATTATAGTAATAGTGTGTGGATCTGAGCTCTTTAGGAGCTAATGAATGTACTCTTTATTAATTACAATACAATCAGGTATACCTGGGACATATTATTACAACATATCCTATGTACTGCTTTGTGTGCTTCTGCCCTTACTACTAGATGTATGTAGCTTTGGGGATATTTCAGGTTCCCCTTGCACACCTCTTAGGTGCTCTCCTTAGCCCTCAGGGTCCTACTGTTCTTTGTTTTGCTCTATTAAAAGTCCACTTTCCTCCAGTGCTGCAGGGGTTAAAACCCAATTTGCCTGCCAGTACTCTGCTGGAGCTGTACAAGGCCCAGTTGTTTTGGAAACCCTTCAATCAGACCATGTGATCACCTTCACCTGTGCCCTGCTGTCCCTTGGTCATAACTTCCTGGTGGTTATGTGACCTTTTGGGTAAAGGTTACACAGTTCACTTATACATTTACATTCTATGATAAACAGGGGCTGATTTTCTCATGTCTGGTCACCCAGGCTTCCTCCTGTCTCTTACCCAGTTATATGGTGGGGATTTTTAGTTTCTCCTTTCCTTACTGACTGTTCCCCTACACGTGTCTACTTACTGACTGTTTCCTACACATGTCCACTTACTGACTATCTTCATCCGTATAATTCCTCTCTGAACTCCTGTCTCCTTACTTCTGTACTTCACCCTAGTTTTCCTATCTGAGCATGGCTCTGCTGCATAGGTTTTCAGTCTGCATCTATATTTTACCCTAGTATCCTATCTAGGTATGGATCTCCTTGTATGTATTGTGACAGAGTCCAGGACCATATATACATCAGCCATAGGCTACAACAAGCAGTTTTTCCCAGCGGTTAAAGGGTTACGTTTTGTCTTTTCCCTCTGCTAGCACACCTGATCCTGGCTAATTAGCACAGACCTATATAGTAGGTGTGAAAGAGCAGGGTGTGGTCAGGCTGCACTGGGATAGTGTGTTTGGGGACCTGCAAGCTGTCTGTCTGCCTCTGAAACCAAGGAATGGTGAGCAAGCTTCTGAACTGAAAAGATTGCATGTCTGCTTGTTTTTACTTGTTTTGTACTGGAACCCAGAGTAGCTGGGTCAGTAACTGGTAGTGATGGGACTACTGTGAGTTAGCCTCCTGAAAGGATTAGGCCTGTTTATTTCTGTACTTTTTATTTGGTGTCAAAACCTGTTTGATTTAAAGGGGAAGCATACCCTAAAATTGGAAAGAGACTTTTCTTTTGTTGTTGCTGTTACAATAAACTGCATTGAAGTTACAACCTCCTGACTGTGTTTAAAGGGACCTTACCACAGTATATAGTTCTCCCTGGCGTTTTCCTATCTGGGTATGGATCTATTTGCTTTCTCTGTTGCCCTATTTTTTTATTCTCTGTTTTATGACTAACATGTTATATCGTATGGTTACTTTATTGTGGTTTTCTCTTGTCCCTTTGGGGCCTGGTTGTTTTCTCTGACTAGTTTCTGCTCTAGCGTTCCTGTGCCTTATTATTTGTGGCATTTCTCATGATCTTTGGGACCCCTTTTATGCCTCTACTCTTGTCCCTTTTGGGACCCTTGCTCTGCTTCCTTGGCATTTTTTTCACTAGGTTTAGTGTTGGGCTTCCTTGGCCCTTTTCTGTCCTTTCTTGGGGTTTCTTTTCCCCCTTCCAGGTTACCTGAGGCTTCCCTCATGGGCTTCTTGTTTTTCCATTTGTGTATTATTTATTTGCCAGTGAAATATAAAAGAGGCATTATTTATCTGTACTAGATACTCTAGTGTTTATAGTGGGAGCATCTTGTATTGTGTTTTTGCTTTACCTGGCCTTCATGCTGGTTGCCTCCTTACTATCATCATGGATTTGGTCAGTGGTTTTTCACCCGTTTTGCTGTAGGGTATTTTTGCATCTTATCTATGTTCCTATGTACCCTGGGTCTGCATCCTTGTAGGGGTTCGGTTCCCCAATCCTTTCTTTCAGCTGTTGGAGTTTGCATCTACACACTTCCCTTTATATATCGTTTGTGGACTTTTTCAGCAGTATCTATCCAGAACTATGGATCTGTGCCTTTTTCCTGCAGTGTATCTATTTATACCATGCCCCTGTGGAATGCTATAGCGGGGTATGTGCATATAACTATGCAGGCATTGGTGTCCTTATACAGCACTGTTTTCTGTATGTGTGTGTACCTATGCACCTGTGGCATTATATTGCAATGTCGGTACATATAACTATGCCCATGGGTTCCTGTTATATACCCTTGCCTCTCAATGTCTTATTAGTTTCTATCTTGTGTGTCCTTTTCTGGGTCGGCTATTTCTGTTCAGCCCACAGGATAACTTTCTTTCTGTGCAGACATCAGGTTCAGGGCTCAAATTGCTCTTTTACTTTGGCATTTGGCTATTCTGCTGGCGCAGGTTGTACCCTGCTTTGACAGACGGTTATGAATGGTGCGGCTCTGTCCCACTACCCTGACCCTCACCTCAGGAGGAGGATGTATATCTGAGGAAAAGACCCTCACCTCAGGAGGGAGTATATCTGAGGTATATGAAGCTTTCAGGTGCTTAAAGGGATAGTAATACTTCGTTTTAACTTTATTTTGTTTTGTAGGCATTAAAAAAACATGAAGAATGATATAAGTCTTATCTCTCAAACCTTTATGGTTTATGAGATATTCATAAGCAAAGTTCCCCTCCCCGCCCCTTTTTCCTAGTGTAAGCCATCTCTTCTCAGATGTGGATCAGGTTGTATGACCAGACAGATAACAGAAGGGGACAATTTTCTTTGTATGAAAACAATGAAAGCCCTTCCCCCCCTTTACAAGTTTTTCAGCTTTTTCTCTTATCTTAATTGAAGATTGTCCCTCTCTGCAGTCTACCTGGGCACCTCCCTTCTGATCTGGTTGAACAGGGAAGGGATACTTTGTTTGTGAATATCTCTTAAACCATAAAGGTTTGAGAGATAAGACTTATATCATTCTTTATGTTTTTTTAATGCCTACAAAATAAAATAAAGTTAAAACGAAGTATTACTATCCCTTTAACCTGACTCCTACTGTGCTGCCAGCTACTTTCTCTGTTGGGAATGCCTCCCTTAACACATAAATTGCAATGTCTTATGGCCAGCTTTGATTTTGTGTGGCTTAGTACCCACAGACAAGATCCTCTCTTCAAGGGGAAATTTTATACTGATGAAATATGATCTAGCGTGTTGAGCCAATCTCTTGCCTATGCCAAGTGTGGACTACTTTTACTTCCTTTACTTTGTGCAGCTTAGTTCCCACAAATGAGATCCTTTCCTCAAGAGGAGGTTATATAGTGATGTAATGAGGAGTTATATATTGCTGAAATAAGCCTGCTCTTTTGTCTATGCCAAGTATGGTTCGCTTTGCTTCACTTTGTGCAGCTTAGTTCTCACATATGACGCTGTCCTCCAGCGGAACTTATTTAATGGTTGGGATCATGCTGGTTATACCTCATCTCTGGTTGTGCTCATGCTTGTTCCCTGCTTCGCCTGGGTTGCTTGTTGATGCATGTTACGTCCGTGTCTTGCCCTCACCAACGCTGGAGGGTTTTAGGTTGGGGCGGTGTAGTTCCTCACTACATCCTTTTCTCTTTGGGTTGTGTTTTGCCGGGTTTTTCTTCCCTCGGGAATGTGGGGGGCAGATTCTCCCGCGTTTCCCATCGCTGGTTTTGTCGGTCTTGTTGTGTTTTCTGTGATATTTTTGACATCTTGTCTTTCAGTTCTGCGGTTGTTGGATGTGCCTCTTGGGTTCTTCCTTTCAGAGTGATTTTGTGTCTGTCTTTGCCACCTGATTGTTTTGCTGGCATGGATCTGAATATTGGGTTTCTTCCTTTCAGAGTGAGTTTGCGGTGTGGCCTTGCCGCCCTATGGTTGTTTTATGGATGTGCTCCATGTTGCTGATTGGTCTAGTGTGTCTACATCTAGGGTCTTTCTTACCTGTTTCTCTGGTTTCGAATCAACTTGTTTTGTAAAGCTTCGAACTAGCATAATATGAAGCCTCCGTGATTGCCATAAAATTTGTGGATTTTCCTAACAGTTGTGACGGAAAGTCGGAATTTTAATAAAGACACAGAGGCGAATATTATCCCTCCCAGTATTCCCTCCCCTTTCATTGTCTCCTCTCTTTCCAGGTGAATATCTGCAGTTTTTGTTTTACTGCTTGCGGTGAGGACGGATGACTGTTCCTGCTCGTTGTTTCTGAGTGCAGTTCCAATGGATCATGTTCTTCGGTCGCTCTCATAAGAAAGATGAGGAGCTTGGGGCTGCATCAGTTTTATAGGGATTGTGGGAGTGGTTAACTGGGGGAGGAGTATGTGGTTCCAGTGTTTTTTTTTTTTTTTTTTTTTTCCTCTGTATGTAACAGTTTGTCTTTGCTGCTGAGTGGAGCAGTGGAGAAGGATTATAGCATAATATTCACCTCCGTGTCTTTAATAAAATTCCGACTTTCCGTCACAACTGTTAGGAAAATCCACGAATTATATAGATACTCCTGACTGCTGCATGATGGGCTCCTTCCTAGGTAAGTGCTTCTGGCACACACAGTAATTACCTGATGGCTGTATAATAGACTCCTACCTAGGTAAGTGCTTCTGATACACACAGTAATTATATAGATATACCTAACTGCTGTATGATGGACCCCTACCTAGGTAAGTGCTTCTGATACACACACAGTAATTTTATGGCAAACATGGAGGCTTCCTATTATGCAAATAACCTTCTCTACCACTTCCTCAGCAGCAAAGAATACTTTATTAAATACTAGTTGAACAGCCCATTACACGGGCCACAGTGCCTCTGGCAGCCGGTCGCGGGGCAGTCACGCGCAGCAGAGACTGCCCGCGCCACTGCTGATACAGAGGTGGACGCTCTTTCGGAGCGCCCAGCTCTGTATCAGCCGCGGCGCGGGCAGTCTGTACTACGCATGACTGCCGCACGCGCAGCAGTGTCTACTGCGCATGTCGGGCGTTACACACAACTTAGCGAATTATTATATAGGATATAGAAAAATCAAGAATTTTTTTTTTTATAGTAACCATAACAACGAATCCCACCAATGACATTGAACCTCATGTCATAAGAGTGCCATGACCCAAGACTCCGCCTCTTTTTTTGCTGCTTCCTCAGATAAGTAATTTTGTTTTCAATTTATCACAGGTTAATATGTATAAGTGAATTATATTCTATTTTGTCTCCCAAATAGGTTTATGCTTCGTTTGGGGGGGTGCTCCCCTCCTTTCTAATATCTGGTATTAACCCTTGGTAGCCTGGGGAGATGAATTTTCATCTCGCAGACTACCAAAATTCAGTGTTTTTCTGTGTCTGTAATCATAGTTTTGCTATATAATATATATATATAGCATGCCCATGCCAAGTTCACATTTTACCCCCTTTGCCTTGTGGCATTTGTGGGAGGAATAGATATTGTTTCAGGCAGTTATCAGCAACACCGCAGGTTTTCCTGGGATAGACGCCATTATCCACACTTGCGAGCCACCAGACTGTTTCTGGTGTCTTTCACTACCTTCTGCGCATGCGTTAAGCAACATTTCGTTTGCTATATGACAGTTCATACTTTTCAGCCACTTTAGCCTGGGCGAGCTCTGTTGCTTAAGCTAATGCATAGCATAATGGTTAGAGCCTAGGGCATGCATATGAGTGTTCTGGGTTTGATTCCCAGTGCAACATTAATGTTTTTACTTTTATTTTTTGGCCTGATTTAATTCTATTTCTATTTTGCTTTAAGTTAGGGACATTATTATTATTTTTTGAACATGTCTAGCCGTCGCTCTGATAGAGATTACCAATATTTATCCTGCACTGAGCAGCAGGAATCATCCAGAGCCTCTGTTAACCCTCTGATGGGTCAGTCTACAGGGGAAACCTCTTCCCTGATGGTTAACCCATTTGGCTCAGTTGCTTTTGCCAAATTTATGGAGCAATCTGTACAAGCTGCCATGCAGAAGCTGTAAGCTACTTTCGCTGAATCCTTTACGGATGCGATGCAAGGTCAAAACCCCTATCTCAGGGCCTCCTTTATGCCTCATACCCAATCTATGACCCCAGGTGTGGGGAATAACACCATGCGTATCAACACTGAAACCCCTGATGTGGGGACTAACATCTTGACCCCCCCAGACATCCACTGGAAACACTAATCCTTTACACCTCAAAGATACATCAAAAGGGGGCAAGTGTTTGCGGAAGAAGTGGCACATTAATTCAGCCTCTGAGGGCTCATCTGGCGATTCTACCTTTGATAGACCGTTTAAAAGCGGAGCTTTGAAACAGTGTCATCTAGACACACAATCTAGACCCTCCTCTCAAGAGGGAAAAAAACGTAAGAAACAGAACCTGAGCAGGTTAAAACCTGACTCCTTTTATTCTTCTCAAAGTGAGGAATCATCTGACTTAGACTGGGCCCCATCGTCCAGCAATGAGGAAGACACTAAGGTGTCACCACACAAAAGGAGGAAGATTCTATTGGATACGGTTTCCCTTTCTGATTCATCAGCCCCAGATATCTTAGACTTTAAGGGTAAGCCCCTATTTGATCCAGAGGGCATTCAACACCCCCGATCTTCTGAATGGTCTCGACCTCATATAGCCCAGTACCTGGAGGCTTGGGTCAGAGCCAATGAACAGGGCTACTAGGAACAAATTGAGGGCAGAATGCCCACGTCCAATGATTCCAGATAAAGTTTGTAACACCCCGGAACTGGACGCTAAATTGTTAAAGTTTTTGGCAAAATCAGGTAGAGACCCAAGGAAAGGGCTGGACAAGGCATTAAAATCATGCCAAGATAAATTATTGGACACTTTGGGCCCGATCACAAAAATATTTGAGTTATCTGAAGACGCCCTTCTATCTAAAACCCCCATAGATGTGCAAGTCCTTCGGGGATGGGTACAGAGAGCCATTTGCCTTATAGGTAATGTTAGCTCAGCTTTGGTCTCTGAAAGCAGACACACTTTATTATTTAAGCTGGATCCCAAATTGGTGGACATGGCCACATCTGAACCAGGTCCTTCAGCCCAAGGTCAGTTGTTTGGAGACTCTTTTTTATAAAAGAATTAGGACAATTTGTCTCCTCATTTACAGCGCTGGATAAGGCTCAATCCTCATTAAGGAAGGTTTTTAACCCCAAGGTTTTTGCCAAGGCCGGAAGAGGTAGGGGTTGCTCTTCCGGCCGTAATCACCAACCCAGACAACAAATACAGGGCCCCTCTTACCCAATATACCCTAACTACAGGGGTCAATCTCAGATGGAACCCAGACAACAGGGACCCTTTTTCCCTCCACGGGGAAGGGCCTGGAGGACAAGATCTGGCAGGGGTCACTTCCGTCCCCATTCTTTCCCCGGTAAGTATGCCCCCCTTATCCCTTTTTTTTCCCCGGAAAAGTGGGAGGCAGACTCTCCCATTCTTTCCAACAATGGAACATACTAACAACAGACAACAGGCTATTACAAACAGTCAGGGGCTACCATATAGAATTCTATGTTCCCCCTTGCCAGACAGCCCCTCCTCCTCCTTTTCATTTGTCGGCAGATTATGCCGCCCTGGTGGATTCCGAAATCGGCAATCTGAGGTGCAAAGGGGCAATCAGACTAGCTCCAGTCGAATCAGCAGGGTTTATAAGCAACATCTTTCTGGTGGGAAAAAAATAATTCAGGTCTGCGGCCTGTTATAAATTTAAGGGCCCTAAACGGGTGTTTCCTTTATCGACATTTCAAGATGGAGGGCATCCATCTTCTGCAGGACTTACTACTCCCATCAGACTGGATGGTCAAAATAGACCTCAAAGTTGCTTATCTGACGGTCCCCATGGCTCCGTCATCCCAGGTTTTTCTTCAGTTCCGTTGGCACGGTCAGATATGGCAATTCACATGCCTGCCCTTTGGCTTGTCCTCAGCACCCTGGTGCTTCACAAAACTACTAAAACCTGTGGTCGCCGCATTAAGGAGTCGCGGAGTGAGACTTATTATATATCTAGACAACATGCTCATAATGTTGCAAGACCGCGCCTTTCTGCTCACCCATACAGAAAGGACAATTCATCTTCTGACAGACTTGGGATTTATAATCAACTGGAAGAAATCAGAGTTGATTCCATCCCAACGTATCAAATTCCTGGGATTTGTGATAGACTCTCTGCAAGCTTCACTGAGCCTTCCAGGGGTGAAGATCAGTGCCATCCTCAAGGAAATTCGATCCATTCTCCGACTAGAACAGTTTTCACTCAGAAAACTGGCTTGAGTGTTGGGGCTCTTGTCGGCTTCTATTCAGGCCATTTTTCCAGGCCCACTGCACTACCGAGCTTTACAGTGCCTAAAAGCTACGCCGACACTATCACTCTCTCTTCAGACGCCAGAGAAGAACTTCTCTGGTGGCTCAAACATCTCAACAATTGGAATGGCAAAGCAATTTTCGGCATGGTACCAGACCTCGTTATCGAGTCAGATGCCAGCAGACTGGGCTTGTGCACTCGTTTAGGAGACATTTCTACCGGAGGAAAATGGTCTCCCCAGGAGAAGAGTCTCCACATCAACTGTTTGGAGCTCCTAGAGGGATCCTTTGCCCTGAAAAATTTGGCAAAAGATCAGGTGCATTGTTGCATTATTCTAAAAATGGACAATGTGTTGGCAGTACAGTACATCAGTCGACTGGATGGCATGAGATCCAAGACATTGGCAGACTTGGCAAAGGAGTTTTGGCATTTCTGCCTCGATCGCAATGTTTCAGTTATCATGGAACATCTTCCTGGCCTTTCCAATGCTGTGGCAGATTGGAATTCTAGGTATCTTTCAGATCACAGCCATTGGATGCTGTATATGTAGATATTTACCCTAATTTCACAGGCCTGGGGTCCCTTCCAGATAGACCTTTTTGCCTCTCGTCTAAATCTGAGGGTTCCCCAGTTTTTCAGCTGGCGCAAGGACCCAGAGGCACTAACTACAGATGCTTTCCTTCAGTTATGGAGGCCAGGAGTGCATTATGCTTTTCCTCCATTCTCCATGATCCCTCGAACACTGTTGATGGTTTGTCGCCAGAAAGAGACAATTGTGTTAATAATGCCCTTTTGGCCGATGCAACCATGGTTCCCTCCACTTCTGGAAATATCTGTGGACATTGCTTTTCTCCTCCCCTCTTTTCCTCATCTATTGTCAGACCCATCCAGTGATCCACACGTAATGTTGGTGTCCGGAAATCTGCAACTTCTGGCCTGGTCAATCTCAGGAGTTCCCCGGGTATCAGCGCCCTTTTGGACTCGGCTCAGTCATTATTGGCAGAAAACTGGGCTCCTGGGTACCCGGGCTATATACAGATCAGCCTGGTCATACTGGAGTCGTTGGTGCTTGGAGCAGAACTTGGATCCCGTTTTGGCCCCTCCGGTAGAAATAGCTAACTTCCTATCCCATCTCTTTGGCTCTGGGAAAGCCTACCGTACCATCAATACCCATCGCTCTGCCATTTCGGCAGGGCATCTGCCAAATGACGGCATTCCAGTAGGTCAGTCGGTGATAGTTTGCAGACTCATGAGAGGAATCAGTTTCTCACGGCCACCTCAACCTAGATATCAGTCCTTATGGAATGTCAACTCAGTTTTACAGTTTTTGGACCTCTGGCCTACTAACAATCAGCTGTCCCTAAAACAGTTGTCGGCTAAATTAACCATGCTTCTTTGTTTGATTTCGTTCAAACGAGTTTCAGATGTCCACGCTCTTGATCTTTCCTCCAGATCTTTTACGCCACAAGGTGTGCAGCTCCGAATTTTTCGACGCACAAAAATGGGGGTTCGGACAGTGTCTTACCCCTCTTTTCCCTCTCAGCCACAATTGTGTGTGGTACGCTGTCTGAAGGAATACAGGGAACACACTGCTTCCCTCTGAAACCCGTCTGGATCCCAACTTCTGATTTCTTTCCGTAAACCATATCTACCGGTCTCAATGGCCACTTTGGCCCACTGGGTTCGGTGGTTGATGCAACTCGCCAGGATTGATGTGTCTTCATTTGGGGCACACTCTTCTAGGGGTGCTATGGCATCCATGACCCTGCAGGCGGACGTCTGGAAGACATCCTTCATGCCACTGATTGGTCCAGGGAATCCACCTTTTAGGGATTTTTATTAAGTTCAAATCATTCTAGAGAAATGTAACCCTTAGTGTGCCAGAGGGGTGTGCACCACATTGCATAGCAATGCTTCTCACACCTCTCTGGAAAGCTAAGTTTCATATTTTCAAACAAAATGGAGTCATTCTGGGGCAAGCCAATTGCACTATAGAGTGTGCAAAAAAATTCCAGCTGATGTAAATGGAGCTTTTAACTCTCATGCTAGAGATGTGTTGGAGACCTCTCGCATCCAAGGTGTTAAAAGTTCCATTTAAATTAACATGTCATTTTGAGAAATGTTATATGCACTCTATGATGCAAAAGGCTGGAATGGTTTTCAGTTGATCTGTATACCTGTGATGCACATATTGCAGTGTCCTCCACAGGTATACAAATCAACTTAGTACCTCATGAATGAAAATGTCAGGTGATATTCCATTGCCCTGTATTCATGTACAGTTTACATGATTATTGCACTATACTCACAATTTAAAGTTTGCATTGTTTTGTAGTATTCCATTGATCTATACTCACAATTTAACTTGCATGATTTCATAGTATTCACATGGTGTATAATCACAATGATTATGTGGATTCATGTGATATATACATTGTTGCCCTTAGTGGGTCATGACCAAGCATTTGGGGCTGGTATTACATTTTTCCAGGTCTGGATTTTATTCCCAGTCTGGCCCTGGTTACAGTTTAAATATATGCAGTATATGGCTTTTGTGTTAGCAGATATCTTTAAAAAAGTCTTGGCCAGGCTTAGGCAATCATAAGTCCCATTTCTTTACTGATATATACAACAAAATACAGTATATTGTTGCATACGTTAGTACAGAAATGTAGTTTTTATGATTGTCCAACCCTGGCCAAAACTTCTTCTTTTAAATATATCTAATAACATATACACCAGATGTACACTGAATACATTTAAACTAACCCTGGACTAAGGTTTAAATATATGCAGTGAGTGTGCAATATCAAATAAAATGATGTAAATATCAAGGAGTGGCAGTGTCACAACTTCTTATAAAGAGGAGACAAAATCACAAATATTAAGGAGCAACAGTGTCACATCCACTAATCAAGAGGAGACACTCCTGATAATGGAACAGATGTATTAAAATCTAAAAGTGCTGGGATGATTTCATGCAGTTCCACCAACAAACTGAATCTTCGTTCTCAACAGAAAGATTAAGGCTAATGCAACAATATATACATTTTTTTAAAAAACAAGTTGTGGGCTCTGCCATTGTCGCTGGAGGTGGCGGCAGGAAGTGAGATTAACAAAATCCCCACTTTCATACCTTTTGGGCCAATGACCGAGCCAGTTTGTGGCAAATGTGAACAGAAACTGGCTTTTATATGACCAGTCAGCTTCAAGAGGGGGATTAGAGGAACCTGCTTGAAGCTGATTGTCTGGGGTGTGCATAAGCACACATCCCAGCCAATGGCTGTGGGGAAATTTGAACAGAGACTGCCCATATATAAAGGCAGTCTCTATTCAAATTCCTTCACAATGGAACGGGCATCGTCCTGTAAAGTACCTGGGGGAGGGGGCTTATACTGCCTTTCTCCACCGTTGCCACCACAGCCACACACATTGGCAGAGAAAGAGAAAAATTACAAGTATATACACAATATAGCTCTTCAGTGACCAACGGGGAGGACTATGTCCAGATAATACGGGCAATAGAATATATCATAAAAATCAAAAACCATATGTATTTAAAATGGGTTTAATATAGCTAAACAATATATATCCTTAACTATTACAATATTATCAAATAAAATGATTTAAATATCAAAGAGCGGCAGTGTCACATCCACTAATCAAGAGGAGACAATACTTAATATTTTTGATTTGTTCTATTATCAGGAGTGACAGTGACACATCCACTAATCAAGAGGAGAAATGCACATAATAAACAACCCTCTAAACCCCCAAAGTGCTATGTGGGGACAAGACCTCTGTGTATAAATGAAAAATCTACTTACACTAATCTGTAACACACCCAGTCATCTATGCTAATATACCAGTATAAAAAATTAAAAATATAAAAGAAATAAATAAAAAAGCAGAAAAAAGCTTCCAAATGACCAAAAAATATCCTTCAAGGGCATATATTTAATTACTATTGTTTATTGATATACTATAGAAAATGATGTATTGATCCATGTGTAATTTACTTTCAAAATTATTGTACCAAAAATAAAACATTTAGATAATATCCATATAACTTATGCAGCAGATACATTTTATAATCCACCATTGTTGGACATCCATTAAAGGCAATTTGTTAAGGGTCTGTAATGTATCGTCTAAAGATAGATGTTCAGCTTCAATACATTTTTTTTATTATGTATCAACACCTATATATACAGACAAAACCATACCATTCCTTCAAGGAAAATATTCAAATACAGATTTGGATCGTCAGGTATACATTATGCTATACAAGAGCTGGAGCTCAACTTTATTGTGATTCTGCAAATATGTACTAGCGGATACATTTATAACAACTCGCGGTTACTTTTCTTCACTTCACTCATCTTTAGCTCTTTTGTGTGCTGCTTTTAGAATCCAACCCGTGTCTGTGTTTGAAGCAAACTCTTCTCAGTTGTCTCTTGCCTTCAATGGTCTGTATTCCCGCTGTGCTCACCTTTGACATCTCGGTTCACAGTTACACCTCTTCAGATGCAGCTGTTGCAATTTCTTTTTGATCTTAAATTCTCTTCATCAAGGATATTCAATCACAATATTTCAATTCTGGACAATGCCATCTGTATCGCTTGTTTTCTGCACCTCCAGCGCCTTTCAAGATCCTTCAGATCTCTTCATCAGGGAGTATTATGTGTGAAAAGAAAATATACCTCTGTCCCTATATAGAGCTACGCTCCACCCCACCCCACACACTTATCCCATTACCTAAATGATTGGTAGAAAGAATAAAATCAACTGAAATTAAACGGATGTACATATATCAAAAAAACAAAATTAAAGGGATGTGCATACATAAAAAAATTATATGAAAAATCACTGTTTCTCATTAGTGAGATAGTATGTTTACCCTATGTGGACTTTTAAGTGTAATGTTGCCATATAGTGATCATATTTATTAGATCATCGTTACATCAAAATATGACAACAAGTATGTGGACAAGTGGGAAAAGCACAGACTATATGACTATGACTGCTCAGTGGGTTTCCCTCCCAGCACCAAGAATGGACAACACTTGCTTACAGCATCAGGTGACAGCCAGTAATCCTGCTTCTGTTTCTGGCAGTGTGATTAAGAGGTGGTAGCAGCAGCAGCAGGATAGTCCATACCATCGTCATGCCACCTTGTGCATGCATAGTTTTGAGAGTCCCACAAAGCAGTAGATGTTTTAAGTAAGGTAGAGCAGGTGATAGAGGAATGGCTTGTATACCACTCCTTAAAAGCTGGTTTTGTATCTGCTGATAATGGCTCCAACATAATCGCTGCTTTGAGAATAGGTGATATGGTGCATTTGCCCTGTTTTGCCCATGTGCAAAATTTAGTTGTAACAAATTCCTGCCAGAATCCAAAACCCTCAAAGAGATGCCTACTATTGCCTGCAAAATCTGTGCCCATTTTAGTTGTTCCTACAGTGCACAAGAGCGTAACAACCTGCCCCATCACCAGCTGACAATGGAGGTCCCTACCAGGTGGAATTCCACAATGTATATGCTGGAGCATTTGTATGAACAGAATAAGGCCATTAGAGAATACACCATGCAAAACTGGAAGGCTTTGGAAAGAGCCTCTTTGTCACCTGGCTAATGGCAACTAAAGTGCAATGTATGTGAGCTGCTGAAACCCTTTGAGGAGGCAACCATGACTGTGAGTTACATTGGGGCAGGAATTAGTGAAATTCTAGCCCTGATATTTTTATTGCAGAAAAAAAATGAGGAGCATGGCTGAGGAATCTTACCATAATGACATGCACCAGCTGGTAAATGACATGTTAGCATCCTCTGAACAGGATCCTTGCATAATATCCATTAAAAGCAATGAGAAATACATTATTGCCACTTTGCTGGACCCCTGCTTCAAACACAAAATTTCAGAATTTCTGCCAAAGGGCCATCAGCAGTTTGTCACAACAAGGAGTCATGAAGATCAGCAGCAACTCTGAGGAATCGTATTCTGTCAAGTAATATCAGGATATGCTTATTGATTGAGTGGAGGGTTGCATTGTGGAGGATGAGATGGAGAAAGTAAGTGAACAAAAAATCTAGACAGTATAGTGAAAAAGAAGGCCTCAAAACATTCCAACCAACATCTTGATTGTCTGATCTTTTTCGAAACAATGAGGAAACTACACCTGGAGACTGTATGTCTATACTGGACTCAGTCAGTTGTAACCGTGATTCTGTTTGACACTGCTTCTTCTGTGCCATCGATTTACATACTCCCCCCTCCTGTTGGTTCCCTGAGCAAACCAATTATCTAATCCCAGAAAATTCTGATCTTCCTGTGTTGTATATATTGGATTCGGGTGTCTCCATCTTCTCAGGCTGTTTTGTTCACAGTTTCTGTTCCCATTTCTGTCCCAATTCCTGTTACATGGTTTAGAATGCCAATTTCTTCTGTATCTTCTAATTTGACCCCTTTCTCTGCCCAAAAAAGGAGGGTTAAAGGACGTTTCTTCCTCACCCTTTTTGGGCAGAGGAAGGGGTCAAATGAGAGCATACAGAAGAAATGTTAATTCTCAACCACAGAACAGCTCAAGGGGGTGGAAACACTTGAATCAAATATATACAACACAGAAAGATCAGAATTTTCTGGGATTAGAGAATTGGGTTGCTCAGGAAACCAACAGGAAGGGGGAGTGTATGCAAATCGATTGCACAGAAGGGATTGTGTCAATCTGAATCACGGTTACAAGTGACCGAGTCAAGTATAGACATACAATGTTTCCTCAATAATTGTTTCAAAAAATACCTGACAATCAAGATGTGAGGAAGTGACCTCATTTGTAACATCCATTACTCAAGATGAAGTAAGTGTTCAGGTTGGATTTTAGGAACTAAGCATTTTAGGGACACAAGATCAGGTAAAAGTAGGAAAAAAGTGGTAAAACATCAGATAAATAAGCCAGAATTGGAGTATAAGGGAATTTATAATTTAAGTGGTTATAACTTGGAAGATAACTAGTTGAAGGTTCTAAGTAAAGGCTTGAAGTTTGCCTCCAGTACTCCATTTAACAAATTTCAAGTTTATGTAGGGATACAGAAATTCATGAGGAAACCGAGTTTGAAGAAATATTATAGTAAGAATACAATAGAAAGGGAAATTAGTATTTGGACAGATAACTTTGTGCATACAGATTTTAAGCCATTGTCAACCTTTTATCCTGGAGTTAAATTAGTGATCATATGAAGATGTTTTCCACTTTGGTAGAAAGAGACATTAGGAGAATGACAAAAAAAGAGATTTGATTATAATTTAACATATGAGGAATATAGTGCCATTACAAGTATTCAAGGCAATGAAGAGATAGTAATATGTCCCACAGATAAAGGGGGGGCAGAGTGGTAGTAATATCCCATAAACAGTATGATGAAGAAGCACTCTTCTATAACTACATATAGAAAATTGAGTAAGATCCTTCATTGGATTTTGTGAGGGAATTTGAGATTATTTAAAAGGAAGGTTTGGATAAGAAGCTATCAAAAAAGAATTTTAATTTATTACTTCCGAGACTGCTGGTCTTCTGTTTCTTTCTGAAAATCCACAAGACTCTGGAGAAACCTCCAGGCCATCCAGTAATATCGGGAATTAATTCGATAATGGCAAATCTAAGTCAATATATTGACAATTTTACTTCAGGAATGTGTAAAAAAAAATTTGAGGGCTTATCTAAAAAATACTACTCGCATTATTAACATGTTACAAAAATTAAGGTGGGAGGAACACTTTGTCATGGTTACAGCTGACGTGTCTTCATTGAACAGAATCATTGATCATGACAAAGGAGTTAAAACCACCCATCATTTTTTGGAACAAAAAGGTACATTGACACCTATACAGATTGCTTTTCTTTGTGGTTTTATTATGTTTATATGGACCCACAACTATTTTTGGTATGGGGGAGATGTATAATTATAATTACAAGGTTTGGCAATGTGTTCCAGGTTTGTGCCAAGTTATGCCAATTTTTACATGGGAGGACCAGTACATTTGGAGTGACCATCCAATTGGTGCAGACCTGGTGCTATTGTACCGATATATAGATGACATGTTCTTTATATGGGGGTTCTCTTGATACTCTGTTTAGATTTTTGGCAAATATAAATGATAATGATTACAATTTGAAGTTTACTATACAATATAGTGCATAGGTAATTGCATTTTTGGACCTATGTGTCTATATTGAGGAAGAAAAAATAAAGATCAAAACATTTGTCGAGCTTGTGGCTTGCAATAGTTACATGCATAAAATAGCTGTCATTTCCCTCCATGGTTGAACAACATGCCTAAGGGAGAAAATGATAAGAATCAAGAAAAATTGCACAAAGAATAGTGTTTTTGAACAACAAGTGAATATCATAAAGAGTAGATTCCAGGAAAAGGAGTATTCAGAGGATGCCTTGGAAGATTGTTTTAGACAGATAAATAATATTGATAGAGAATAACTATTAAAAGAAAAGAGGATTTTAGTCTTACATGTTAAATCCTTTTCTCTTAATCCATACAGTTTACAGGTACCAAGGGGAGTCGACAGCTCCTCCTAGTAGATTGGAACAATTCTTCAAAGAAGTTGCAAGGGTGGAGCTCCTCCTAACAGGCTACCCAGCCACTCCCCTCCAGTTAGATTTGTGACACTAAACCTACTGAACTAGATAGTGAGAAGAAGAGAAGAACTCCTGTGAGCATGGACCCAATAGGACTCCCATGTCCAGCCACAGGAAACCAAGCAGGGTCCCTTTCACTGGGTGAGAGATCTGTAAGCTATATGGGCTAAGAGAAAAGGATTTAACAGGTAAGACTAAAATCCTATTTTCTCTGTTGTCCAATATAGCTTACAGGAACCATGGGGATGTACCAACATTGAGTTCCAGGGTGGGAAAATGAAGGAAAGGACCAAGCGCCAGTCTCCATGATACCAGAGCTCCCATGGACTATCCAGACATGAAACAGCACAAACTAACAAAGTGTCAGCTGACATTGAATAACTATAACACAGCACACAGAACAAGAGCCAACAGGGCTCAAAAGGATAAAGAACTATAAGGCACAGTAAAAACAGACAAAACTGCCGCCAAGACTTTTTCTGCCAAAGCTGGCTTCAGCCGAAGCCAGGAAATCAACAAGTTAGTATCTGGCAAACGTGTGCACAGAAGACCAAGTGGCTGCCTTGCACAACTGATCAGCAGAGGCCTGATTCTTGTAGGTCCAGGAGACCCCAACAGACCTAATGGTATGTGCTGTGAAGTGAAAGGGAACATGTTGCTTCCTGAGTACATAAGCCTGGCGAATGGTACACTTGATCCAAGTCGCAATAGTCACCTTGGATGCTGCCTTACCAGCTTGGGACCCTCAGGGATGACAAAAAGAGCATCAGTCTGACGGATAGACTCCGTGCGGTGCACATAGAACTTAAGGCAGCGCACTACATCCAACAAGTGGAGATCCCTCTCCTTGTCAGATTTAGGGTCAGGACCGGGTGAGGCAACCTACAGGATGGTATCGTCAAGGTTCTACCGGCCTCACCTATACTGGGCAGGGCAGCCTGAGCAAGTAGACCAGCTGTCAGGTGACTAAGACAGCAGAGAGCATAAGTATAGAGGTCTAAATCAGCAGAAGTCTATTGCCAGGGATAATCAGACAACTGCAAGGAAGTGGACAGCGACTGACCACAGTACTGGATGTTCAGGAGCAAACCAACGTCCGCACGTTGGGACTAATGGTAAATAGCGCCACCAGGTTTAATGGAGCAAACCAGCGACCGTACGCTTGAAGAAACAATGTATATCGCAACCAGGTTTAGTGGAGCAAACCAGCGTCCGCACGCTGGAGCCAACAAAGTATCTTGCAACCAGTCTAATGGAGTAAACCAGCGTCCGCAAGCTGGGACCATCAATGTGTATAGCCACCAGGTTTAGTGGAGCAAACCAGCGTCCGCACGCCGGAACCTACAATGAGTATCGCAACCAGGTTTAGTGGAGTAAACCAGCGTCCGCACGCTGGAACCAACAATGTATATTGCAACCAGGTTTAGTGGAGTAAACCAGCGTCCGCACGCCGGAACCTACAATGTATATTGCAACCAGATTTAGTGGAGTAAACCAGCGTCTGCACGCTGGAACCAACAATGTGTATGCAATAGCGAGGAGAACAATGTCGCCGAAGTGACAGCTGGAGCACGAGACTCAGGAACTCGTACAGATTAACCCGCACGGTGCTGGAGCACAGGAACCCCGGAATACAGGCACACAGGAACGCTGGAACACCGGAACGTTAACGTACAGGAACACTGGAAACAGGCCCAGAGATCTGACAAGCAGGTCAGGCAGAGTGGAGTCAGAAACACCACGAAAGGGCAACCTGGAAGTGCTCAGCCTGGGTTTAAAAAGGCTGTGTGAGGAGGGCTAATGACAGACAGCCAGCTTATTAGATGGGACCTTGAGCTTTAGATTCTTGGAGGACAGCAATACTCTATCCCCGACTTGGAAGGAAACCGCTGGAAGCCTTCTGCGATTGGCATGACGCTGATGTCGCTGAAAAGACTGGCCCAATGCCCTCTGGACTTGTGCCCATGTGGAACGGAGTTGCTCTATATGCTCATCCAGAGCTGGAATCTGCTGTGATTGAAAGGAATCCGGGAGCAGACAGGGTTGGAACCCATAATTGATCAAAAACGGAGAACTCCCGGAGGAAGAATTAACGGCGCAGTTCCTGACTAACTCTGCCCAAGGCAACAAGTCGGCCCAATTATCATGATGGTCAGTCACAAAACATTGCAGAAACTGTTCCAATCCTTGATTGGCCCTCTCAGTGGCCCCGTTAGTCTGGGGATGATATGCCGAGGAAAATGATAGCTGTATGTCCATCTTTTCGCAAAATGCCCTCCAGAATCTGGACACAAACTGGCTCCCCCTGTCAGACACCAGCACCCTGGGTACTCCATGTAACCGAAATACTTCTCGAGCGAATACCATTGCCAGTTCTTTGGCCGATGGAAGGCCACGGAGGGGTACGAAGTGTGCCAGTTTAGAGAACCTGTCTACCACCATCAATATGAAGGAGTACCCTCTAGACCTGGGCAATTCTCCCATAAAGTCGATAGAGACGTGAGACCAAGGGCGTTCACCATTAGGCACCGGCTGAAGCAAACCCACAGGGAGATGTCTAGGGTGTAACGGTTTTACAGACACTCAGACCAGTATGTGAAATAAAAACACAATTTATTTAGAGTAAGGTAATGCAAAGGTCCGCCCTCTAGTTGCGGTTGATAATACATCAGCAGTGTAGACTGATAGGTACAAGTGTAAATGCACAAACGTATTACATGTACAAATACTCAGCAGTAGAATGGGATATAACCACAGAGGGTTAAATCCTTGATAACAGTCAGTCTCAGATGTGGATGTTTGGCACGCCCTGGGTGTTATAAGGCTGTGTTGGAGACAGAGTTCACCATATACTGGATACAGGATTGCCTCGCCAAGGTGTTCAGTAAAAAGCAGAACAGGAATCCAACTAGCCCCCTCGGGCGTACCTACTGGAACTGTGTCTGCTAGTGCAAGTGAAAATAGCCCCCATGGGCGTAACTGGAACCGGCCTGCAATGCAAGAGCTGCTAAGCCTCCTCAGACTTAACCGGATACTGGAATTTGACGTGCAAGAGCCAATAGCCCCACGGGCGTTGTTACCTGATTTGCTAGCGCTGAAGCCTTTGCCTGCCACCACTCTGTATAACTGATATCGCCCAGCAATACAATGAGAAAGAGCCTTAGGCGCCCAACAGACGTGAATACTCTGCAAAGGAAGTATAGAGTTGCCGACGGTGAGCGGCCAACTCTGCAGGAGTATCACCGAGAACGAGGCTCTTACTGGAGTAGAGAGAGTGAGACCAAGGCAGCACTGCTAGGGTTAAAAGGCATGTTTACTCGAGGCTTTCAGCGAACAGCAAGGCTCTGCAGTATGAGGGAGGCGTACTGAAACACACACACAGCTCTGCACGGGTAGATACACTGCACTGATCGGGGTAACACCAGGCAAGGTAGTCACACAAAGACTGGAACAGCAGATAATAATGTTGCGGCGGCGACAACTGGAACGCAGGTCACTGGAACAAGCTGGAAGTCGATCTTCGGAGCAGGAAGTCAGCCAGGCCGGGTCGGAGCACGTAGGAGGTAGTCATACAAGCCGGGTCATACACAAGCAGGAACAACAGCCAAACCGGGTCAGGATCCAAGGGTGGTAGTCAGACGGGCCGGATCATACACAAACAGGAGCACTGGAGACTAGTCAGGAGAAGCCGATTCGGTACACAGGAATCCAGAACACAGCAACAGTACTACTGGCTCAGAAACACCACGAAAGGGCATCTGACAGGTGTCTGGGCCAGGCATAAGAAGGTCACCAGGGGCGGGCCAAACTGGCTCAACAAATCAGAGCGAACCACAGGGAAGAGTGACATGAATCACAGGCACTGTGATATAGGGGTTTTAGCATGGGCACAGGTAGCACAGGCATTCATAAAATTGGCACAATCTGCTCTCATAGAAGGCCACCAAAATAGCTGAGAGAGAGACCAGAACAATTGATCCCTACCAATATGCCCTGCAGCCTTAGAGGAGTGGTAGGTCTCAAGTAATCGAGTACGGAATGGCTCAGCGACAGAACATTTGCCCACTGGAGTCTCATGAGGAGCAGAGGCTTGGGATGCCAAAATCTCCTCCCCTAGTGGTGAAGTAATACTAGTACGTATGGTAGCCAATATTCGATCAGGTTGAATGATAGGTGCTGGTACCTCCTCTCTGTCAACCTCTGCTTCAAATTGTCTAGACAGAGCATCAGCCCTAACATTCTTTGATCCCGGCAGGTATGATACAACGAAATTGAATCGGGATAGAAACAGTGCCCATCTGGCCTGACGAGAAGACAATCTCTTGGCCTCAGAAAGATACATCAGATTCTTGTGATCAGTTAGAATCAAAGCGGGGTTTTTTGTGCCTTCAAGTAAATGATGCCATTCTTTGAGAGCGAGGATAATGGCCAGTAATTCTCGATCACCAATCTCCTAATGACTTTGAGCACTAGTCAGTTTTTTTGAGAAGAATCCACAGGGTCTGAGTGTACCGCCTTTAACCTGTCGCTGAGAGAGCACCGCCCCGACCCCAATATCTGAGGCATCAACTTCCAAAGTAAAGGGGAGTATTGGATTAGGGTGGGACAACACAGGCGCTTCAGCAAAGGCTACCTTCAACTTCTCAAAGGCCTCTTCAGCAGCCACCGGCCAGAGGGATGGGTTAGCACCCTTATGCGTGAGGTCAGACAGAGGTTTCACAATAGAGGAGAAGTTTTTAATAAACTTCCTATAATAATTGGCGAAGCCCAGAAATCGTTGGATGGCTTTGAGGCTCTTGGGTTTAGGCCATTGTAAGACTGCCGTCAATTTCTCTTTATCCATGGCAGTGCCATCTTTGCCAATTATAAACCCCAGGAACGGTACACTGGTTTTGTGGAACTCGCATTTCTCCAGTTTTACAGAATAATTTTTTTGTTCGTAAGCGCAGCAAGACTTCAGACACATCCTTGATGTGTTGTGACAGGTCTTTGGAGTGGATAAGTATGTCGTCAAGGTAGACTACGACACATGATTGTAACATATCTCTAAGAACGTCATTGATCAGTTCTTGAAATACTGCAGGAGCATTACATAGACCAAATGGCATGACTAGGTATTCATAATGCCCAGATCTCGTATTGAAGGCAGTTTTCCACTCCTCACCGGCTCTGATACGTATCAAATTGTAGGCTGCCCTTAGGTCCAATTTGGTGAAAATCGAGGACTCCTTAAGTCTATCAAACAGCTCGGTGATGAGTGGTATTGGGTAGGCATTTTTTGCCATCAGCTTATTCAGTCCACGATAATCGATGTAAGGTCGCAGTTCTCCAGGACTCAGTTCTATGCGACAATCGTATGGTCTGTGCTTAGGTAGGGCGCCAGCCTCTCCCTTACTGAAAATGTCGCTAAACTGCTGGTAGGAATCAGGTAGTGAAGGGGAGGTGCACAAGACCTTAACAGGATGGGTAACGCACTTATCCATACAGAAATGAGACCAAGCAGCAATCTCACATTTCTGCCAATCAAATTGTGGGTTGTGCAACTGTAACCAAGGAAAACCCAGAATCACGGCATGGTGAGGAGAATTAATCAATTGGCTGCTGTTCTTCCTTGTGAAGAGCCCCAATAGTCATGGACAAGGGCATCGTTTCAAAAGTAACTTGGGCGGGTTCCAAAGGTCTGCCATCAATTGCTTCAATAGCAAGAGGGGTTTCTCTCTGAATCCGTGGTACCCCATGCAATTCAGCAAAGGTATTGTCCATAAAATACCCAGCAGCACCAGAATCAACCAAGGCCAAAACCTCAACCGAGCTTTGTGCCCATGACAATACCACCTGTATGATAGGTTTAAGTGTGCCCAACAATGGGGACGATTGGACACCACCTAGGGCCTGTCCCCCAAGGTACCCTAGGTGTGTGCGTTTCCCGGACGTACCGGACAAGATCTTAATAGGTGACCATTTTTGCCGCAATACAGACATAATCCTTGTGTCTTGCAATACCTTCTCTGCTCCTTAGTTAACCTAGTGAACCCCACCTGCATAGGTTCACTTGGTTCCGAAATAGGTTCACTAGGTTTGGATGCAGAGGGAGGGTTGGGTGGGCAAAATATGCTACTGGACCCATTATTCTTTAACCGTACTCGTTGCTCTCTGGCGGTTAATCTCTCACGTAGTCTGGAATCCATTAGAATCACGTATTCAATATAATCATCTAGGTCAGTAGGTAAATCTTTAGCTGCAATCTAATCTTTACTCTGGTCACTCAATCCTTTAGCAAAGGCTGCCAACAGGGCCTCGTTATTCCATCCTACCTCTGCTGCCAAGGTGCGGAATTCAATGGCATAATCGCCAACCGTGCGCCTGCCTTGTTGTATCTCCATGAGACGTTTAGCAGCAGAGGTAGTTCTACCAGGAGGCTCAAATACTCTCCGAAAGGATTGCACAAAATCACAGAAATTCTTTGTGCAAGGTTTAGCGTTTTCCCAAAGTGGGTTGGCCCAAGCCAATGCTCTGCCAGTCAGCAGGGATATCATGAACCCAACTTTGCTGCGATCACTAGGAAATGCATGTGCCGTCAATTCCATATATATTTCAAGTTGATTAATAAACCCTCTGCATAATTGAGGGTCACCGTCATGTCTCAGCGGCAAGGGTGCAGAAGCCATTAACCCTCTGACTGCGGCCCCTGAGGGCTTAGACTCATTCTCCGGTGTCGGAATTGGCCGGACCACCGGGTTAGCACCGGACTTATCCGCAAGTACCGTGCGTTCAAGAATAGTTTGGATAGCAACCGCTAGCTGATCCAAACGTTGCTCGTGCATATCCATCCTCCAATGGATATTCTGTGCGTTACCGTCACTCTTAGTGTCTGAGGTCATGGCCCTTTTGTACTGTCACGGTTTTTGAAGACTCTCAGACTTAAGGTTTGGTAAAATAACTTAACTTTATTAAAAGTTAAAGGCAGTCCCCGTAGGGTAAACATACATAACAATACAACAGTAATATAACATATAATAGGTTCTACCGGCCTTGCCTAAATACCGGGCAAGGCAACCCAAGTGACAGTTTTAATGATAGGCTCTACCGGCCTTGCCTATACCGGGTAAGGCAACCGTGAGATGACGTATACCGGTTCTACCGGCCTTACCAATACCGGGCAAGGCAGCCCAATCGAATGCTGAATGTAGGCTCTACCGGCCCTGCCAATACCGGGTAAGGCAACCTTAAAGATGGTGAATTACAAGGTTCTACCGACCTTACCAATACCAGGCAGGGCAACCCAAAGGAGTACTGTAGTAGGCTCTACCGGCCCTGCCAATACCGGGTGAGGCAACCTACAGGATGGTATCGTCAAGGTTCTACCGGCCTCACCTATACCGGGCAGGGCAGCCTGAGCAAGTAGACCAGCTGTCAGGTGACTAAGACAGCAGAGAGCATAAGTATAGAGGTCTAATCAGCAGAAGTCTATTGCCAGGGATAATCAGACAACTGCAAGGAAGTGGACAGCGACTGACCACAGTACTGGATGTTCAGGAGCAAACCAACGTCCGCACGTTGGGACTAATGGTAAATAGCGCTACCAGGTTTAATGGAGCAAACCAGCGACCGTACGCTTGAAGAAACAATGTATATCGCAACCAGGTTTAGTGGAGCAAACCAGCGTCCGCACGCTGGAGCCAACAAAGTATCTCGCAACCAGTTTAGTGGAGTAAACCAGCGTCCGCACGCTGGGACCAACAATGTATATTGCAACCAGGTTTAGTGGAGTAAACCAGCGTCCGCACGCTGGAGCCAACAAAGTATCTCGCAACCAGTTTAGTGGAGTAAACCAGCGTCCGCACGCTGGGACCAACAATGTATATCGCAACCAGGTTTAGTGGAGCAAACCAGTGTCCGCACGCTGGGACCAACAATGTATCTCGCAACCAGTTAGTGGAGTAAACCAGCGTCCGCACGCCGGAACTTACAATGAGTATCGCAACCAGGTTTAGTGGAGTAAACCAGCGTCCGCACGCTGGAACCAACAATGTATATTGCAACCAGGTTTAGTGGAGTAAACCAGCGTCCGCACGCTGGGACCAACAATGTATACCGCAACCAGGTTTAGTGGAGTAAACCAGCGTCCGCACGCTGGGACCAACAATGTATCTCGCAACCAGTTAGTGGAGTAAACCAGCGTCCGCACGCCGGAACCTACAATGAGTATCGCAACCAGGTTTAGTGGAGTAAACCAGCGTCCGCACGCTGGAACCAACAATGTATATTGCAACCAGGTTTAGTGGAGTAAACCAGCGTTCGCACACCGGAACCTACAATGTACATTGCAACCAGGTTTAGTGGAGTAAACCAGCATCTGCACGCTGGAACCAACAATGTCGCCGAAGCGACAGCTGGAGGCGAGACTCAGGAACTCGTACAGGTTAACCCGCATGGTGCTGGAGCACAGGAACCCCGGAATACAGGCACACAGGAATGCTGGAACACCGGAACGTTAACGTACTGGAACACCGGAACGTAGCATACAGGAACACTGGAAACAGGCCCAGAGATCTGACAAGCAGGTCAGGCAGAGTGGAGTCAGAAACACCACGAAAGGGCAACCTAAAAGTGCTCAGCCTGGGTTTAAAAAGGCTGTGTGAGGAGGGCTAATGACAGACAGCCAATCAAGAATACCCAGCAAGTGACAGACACAGAGCAGCACGAATCACGGGCACCGTGATAGCACAACAATCTCCTGATTGATGTGGAACTCAGAGACCATCTCAGAAAGGAGTTCCTGGGAGGTACGGAGAACAGCCTTCTCCTTTTGAAACATCAGGAAAGGCAGTTTGCAGGACAAAGCCTACAACTTAGCCACTCTGCGGACAGAGACCACAGCCAAGAGAAAAGCCGTCTTCCACGTCAAAAGAAGACGGGAATGGTAGCCAAGGACTCAAAAGGAGTCTGCTGCAAAACTCTGAAGACAAGGTTACGGTCCCATTGAGGAGTAGGAACCTTATAAGGAAGGAAAGCTTGAACGACACCCTGAAAGAAGACCTTGACATCCGGTAAGGTGGCAATGCGTCTCTGAGAAAAGACAGAGAGGGCCGAGGTCTGAACCTTCAGGGAACTAAGGCTACGGCCCTTGTTCACACCATCCTGCAAAAAATACTGGACAGCAGGAAGATCAAATTCCTGTGAGGACAGATCCCTGTCCACACACCAAGCATGAAAGATAGACCAAACTCTATAATAGTATTTAGAGGAAACCGATTTTCTGGTCTTAATCATAGAGGAGACCTCTGCTGGAGAATAACCCTTCTTTGTCAAGATGGAGGCTTCAACAGCCATGCCATCAAAGCCAGATGGTCCATATCTTCCTTCCAGATGGACCCCTGGCAAAGGAGATCCGGTCTGTGTGGCAGTGGAAATGGTGCCTGGGCAGATAGCCTTGGTTTCCAGAACTACTAGCTCTATCTGCTCCAGTATGAAGCAACCAGGATGGTGGGAGTCCCATCCATTCAAATCTTCCGCAGCACCCTGGGTAGGAGAGGAAGAGGAGGGAAGATGTATGCCAGATTAAATCGCCATGGGATTGACAGAACATCCACCGCAAACTCTAGGGGATCCCTCCAGCATGAGCAAAACATCTGTACTTTCTGGTTGTCCCTGGTAGCAATCAGGTCCATCATGGGAAGATCCCACATCTGTACCAGGAGATCGAATACTTCTGGGTGAAGCTCCCACTCACCTGGATCCAACGTGTGGTGATTGAGGAAGTCTGCTAGGACATTTTTTTATGCCTGGGGTGTGCACAGAGGAGACAGCAGGTACATGATCCTCTGCCCAGGTTAAAATACCCTTGACCTCTAACCAAGCAGCGGGACTTCTGGTGCCTCCTTGCTTGTTGATGTAAGCTGTGGCGTTGTCGCATTGGACTCGAACTGGACACCTCATCACATGGGAGGTCCAATAATTCAGAGCATGGGAAATTGCCCTGAGCTCTAGGATGTTGATGGGAAGAAGAGTCACCTCCTCTGACTAGCAGTACTGAACTCTTAGGTGACCCAAAGACTGAGCCCCAACCATGCAGGCTGGCATCTGTCGACACTGTGGTCCAGTATGGAATCCTAAATGGCCTTCCTTTCACCAGGTTGAAGATGTTCAACCACCAGTGATGGCTCTGAGCTACCTCCAAAGGAAGGAAGACAGGTTGATCTAGGAGATCCGGGTTCTCTCTGCAAACATGGATCACAAACCTCTGAAGTTCCCTGGCATGAGCCATGGAAAAGGGTACCGCTTCCATGGTGGATATCATCTTCCCCACCAGGGAGGAGAACTTCCTCGCTGGAGCTGACGTCCAAGACAGGACAGAAAACACCTTGGACGTGAGCTGTTGAATTGAGCCCTTCTTCAAGTAGACCATACTCTGCTGAGTATTGAAGGAGGAACACCAGGTCCTGTGAGGGCACCGGAGCAGACCTGTCCATTATCAGAATCCAACTATGTTGGAGGAGGATGTGGGCACAGTCCTGGACTTGGTGGTCCAAGAGGTCAGTTAGCAATAAATCTTCCTTGTAAATTAGTTTAATTGAGCAAACTGCGGCTGCAGTACTCAAGGAGTTTCTGTTGGACTTTGTTATGAGGCTTTACTACATACAACAGTAGTAAACCAGAGGTTATTCTGGCGCTGAAGATGTTAACAATAGTTTATTGTAACTTCTTATGACAAGTGTGATCAGGCTCCTGCTCTCTCTCTTCTTTTCGCAATAAACTTGTGATTAATTGTGTTCAGTATTGATACGAGAGAGCATAAGTAAGATTGGAATTAATAATTTACAGTGTTGAGTTAACCATGGCCGCATCATTCAAAGAGTTAATACTAACCAAGAAACTATGTAGCAAACCGGATGGTGCTTTAGTATTTTACTGTTCAGGAATTAGAAACATAGGGGGTGATTGTATAAAAAGCCTTCTTAGTGTATACTTAATAATTGTTGCTAAAATTCACAACGCCTGGTCATATTTATGAAGAAATAGTCATGTTTATAAATATGTCTATCTGAGAATATTCTGAGAATATTCTGCGAATATTCGTACCTGCGCATATATATTTTCACACATAGCGGTATTATAGACTACCAATAAGAACAGGTTATACCTGGCGTTATGATTTAATCCCTAAAACTGGCTTTATTTTTGGCGCAATTAGCAAATTTCTTTATAAATACACTGGGACACAATTCTTATTTGGCCAAGACCATACTCCAGTTTTCAAAAAAGTCTACTAACTGGAGTTAGCCCTTAACAAAATGTTGTTAGATGTTTATGTTTATACATACTATGTTGCTTTGAGACACTTTTACAGACACTTTTTCTTTGTAACTACAATTTTATACATCTCCCCTATAGTACCAGGAAATTTAATTCCCATGCATAATTTAAGGGATGATCAGTAATATTGCTCAAGAATATCATTAACATCAGGCAAGTAGGATACTGTCTGGCAATATTTCACTCTTTAACAATTATAAGATAAAAAAAACTGAGTACATTTAATTAATGTGGCAAGCCAGATGATGCCCTGGCAGTACATTACTCTATTCTGTATTTGTGAGTATCTCCTTCAGGATTTTTTTGTTAATTGTACATTTTATGTTTGTTTTTTATGAGTTAGATCCTAATAAAAGTTAGGTTTTAATCCAGTAATATTGTAACCTCATTATCACGGCCTTTAGCTCCACATAGGCGTGCTGGTTCAGCAGGGTTTCCTTTCTGTTCTTTGTTGAGATCCATCATCTTAACAGGAGAAGGGTTAACCTGAGGAAGAGAACTGAGGAAATCAAGCCCTGCGTATGATACTCGTGAACAGAGGAAGACAAAATGGCGACCGCATAGGAAACCAATCAGAAAATGACCCGCAAAATGGGCTGTTATGGGAAACATAGTTACCTCTATACAGAGTGCCAAAAAGCAGAACTGAATTCCCCCCAGGGCCCCCAAGACACTGACAATGTTCACCGGATAGGTAGGGCAGTGGAGACAATAAGAATGAGCCATCTCCCTACTCGGTACTCAGAGTGGTTGCAGAGATATGTCCCAGATCGGCTGTCCCATAGAGATCAATGGCACATTGCGGCTATGTGGTAAAGCACACCCTTAAAGACACAGAATTCAAATTAAACAAACATAACAAAAAATTGTCTGGAAAGTGTAACACACACATAAAAATACCATATACTATAAAAGAAATAAAATATATGTATATAAGACCCCCAACTGACTAATACTGGCAGGGAAGTGGTTAAGTACTACATAGCAAACAATACAGCAAAAATCAGCAGCCATTATTAAAGTAGTAATACCCAACATGAGTGCAGGAGTCATATAGAACTTCAGTGAAACCCTTGTGCAGAAGGGACAATGGGACAGTGGACCATAGCACTCAAAGGGTTGCTCACCTTTTCTGCAGGTCTTCTTTTTTCAGATTACCAATGTAAGGAAGAAGCCAGTAATGGTAATCCTCCTAATGGGGGAATTTGGACACCCATATCTAGGTAAAAATAATAAAAGAACTAAAACAAAGCAGAACTGTTCACAACCTTCCTACCAGAACGAGGAACAAATCTTAATTGGGGAGGGGAGTAGCTAGGTAGCCTGCTAAGGAGGAGAGGGAGGCTCCGCTCCTGCATAGGCAGGCAGCCAGCATTAGTGCCAGTTATTGCCACTGTAAGTGGGAGTCATTTTTATTCCTGTGCAAAATATAAAAAATATTCGTGATTTCTTCAATTAATTTTAAGAGTTTCACATCAGCCAGTATATAAAAAGTACAAGTGATTTGTTTGAATAACCTTCAGAGTCACACTGCCAGTGTCACACGTGTATAGGCAGGCAGGGTGCCTTTAAGCCACCGCAAGGGAGAGTCACCTGTGTTGGTTTTGTTAAAAATATAAAAAATACAAGTTATTTGTTTGAATAATTTTCAGAGTCACACTGCCAGCGTCACAGTTTTGTATAGGCAGGCAGGGTGTCTTTTTGCCATCGCAAAGGAGAGTCACCTGTGTTGGTTTTATTAAAAATATTCAAAATACAAGTTATTTGATTGAATAATTTTCAGTCACACTGCCAGTGTCACAGTTATATAGGCAAGCAGGGTGCATTTTCTCCACCGCAAGGGAGAGTCACCTGTGTTGGTTTTATTAAAAATATAGAAATTACAAGTTAATTGAACAATTTTCAGAGTCACACTGCCAGTGTCACAATTGTACAGGCAGGCAGGGTGCCTTTAAGCCACTGCAAAGGAGAGTCACCTGTGTTGGTTGTATTAAAAATATACAAAATACAAGTTATTTGTTTGACTAATTTCCAGAGTCACACTGTCAGTGTCACATCAGCCAGTCTGACAGTTGTAAAGGCAGGCAGGGTGCCTTTTCGCCACCGCAAGGGAGAGTCATCTGTGTTCCTTAAAAAAATATATAAAAAGTACAAGTGATTTGTTTGAATAATCTTCAGAGTCACATTGCCAGTGTCACAGTTGTATAGGCAAGCAGGGTGCCTTTTTGCCACCGCAAGGGACAGTCACCTGTGTTGGTTTTATTAAAAATATAAAAAATACAAGTGATTTGTTTGAAAAATCTTCAGTCACACTGCCAGAGTCACTGTTGTTTAGGCAGGCAGGGTGCCTTTAAGCCACCGCAAGGGAGAGTCACCAGTGTTGGTTTTGTTAAAAATATTCAAAATACAAGTGATTTGTTTGAATAATCTTCAGTCGCACTGCCAATGTCACAGTTGTATAGGCAGACAGGGTACCTTTAAGCCACCGCAAGGGAGAATCACCTGTGTTGGCTTTATTAAAAATATAGAAACTACAAGTTATTTGTCTGACTAATTTCCAGAGTCACAGTGCCAGTATCACAACTGTATAGGCAGGCAGGGTGCCTTTTCGCCACCGCAAGGGAGAGTCTCCTGTGTTGGTTTTATTAAAAATATAGAAATTACAAGTTAATTGTTTGAATAATTTTCAGTCACACTCCCGGTGTCACAGTTGTATAGTCAAGCAGGGTGCCTTTTCGCCACCGCAAGGGAGAGTCTCCTGTGTTGGTTTTATTAAAAATATAGAAATTACAAGTTAATTGTTTGAATAATTTTCAGAGTCACACTCCCGGTGTCACAGTTATATAGTCAAGCAGGGTGCCTTTTCGCCACCGCAAGGGAGAGTCACCTGTGTTGGTTTTATTAAAAATATAGAAATTACAAGTTAATTGAATAATTTTCAGAGTCACACTCCCAGTGTCACAGTTGTATAGGCAGGCAGGGTGCCTTTAAGCCACTGCAAGGTAGAGTCAACTGTGTTGCTTTTATTGAAAATATTCAAAATATAAGTTATTTGTTTGCATGATTTTCAGAGTCACATTGCCAGTGTCACAGCTGTATAAGCAGGCAGGGTGCCTTTTTGCCACCGCAAAGGAGAGTCACCTGTGTTGGCTTTATTAAAAATATAGTTATTACAAGTTAATTAAATAATTTTCAGAGTCACACTCCCAGTGTCACAATTGTATAGGCAGGCAGGTTGTCTTTAAGCCACCACAACGGAGAGTCACCTGTGTTGGTTTCATTAAAAATATAAAAAATACAAGTGATTTATTTGAAAAATCTTCAGTCACACTGCCAGTGTCACTGTTGTATAGGCAGGCAGGGTGCCTTTTATCCACCACAAGGGATAGTCACCTGTGTTGGTTTTATTAAAAATATAGAAACTACAAGTTATTTGTCTGACTAATTTCCAGAGTCACACTGTGTTACGGTTCAGTACACTCAGACACGTTAGGTTTAGGTAAAAACACAGCTTTATTGAAGCACACAAAGAATAACGTAACCCTCACGGGTCCAGTATAGCACAAACTGACACAAGACAGGTTACAAATAGTTACCCACACAGGTCCAGTAAAGTGCACAACACCCTACTGACACAGGTCAGGTCAGAGATAGATACAGTATATTAATGTCCAATGTTAACCAGTACACTGCTGGTCGTAACCTTATCCAGACTAAATGTCGCCTGTATGTAGTGGAAGGCAACAAGGACAGGACTGCAACCGCAGGCTCTGGACTCCTGTAAATGAGAGTAATGGTGGACGCCCACCGACTACGGACTGGTCAGAACTCGTGCTTAAACGGAGGCCCTACCGGAGCAACCCAGCACAGTGTGTACGACTACCTGAAAGGGTTAATGGGCTTGTATAAATGGATGGCAACCGGAAGCGCCCAACTGATCAACAGGAGACTATACCCCAAGGTGCGCGGCACAACAGAACCCAAGATGGTAGTGGTATCTGAGGCCCCTACCCCCGAAGCGGTTAATAGCACTGTGGTCTGAACAACGGTAATCACCGGAGGCGCCCTGCTGAGCCTACACAGACCAAGTGGAAGCAGCGAGACTCTGACCACTGGTCTAGTATGCGAGCAACCGGAACACAGATACTAGAACCAGTAAGCAGGAACGGTACCCAACTGGTGGGCAACCAGGAGTAATGCGGATGAACCACTGGAACAGCAGAAACAGGATCCACGCCAAGAAGAGTCGGTAGACAGTGCAGTAACGTCAGCCAGGCCAAGTCGGTACATGGAGCAGGAACCTCAGATGCACCGGGTCGGTACACAGAGCAGGGTCGTCAGTCTCGCCGGGTCGGTACACGGAGCAGGAACGTCAGCCAGGCAGGGTCAGAACAGGAAGCAGGAACATCAGCCAATCCGAATCGGTACACAGAATCAGGAACGAGACAATAGCGTGGTCAGGCAGTCCGGGGTCATACACTGGATCAGAACAACAACAACTAGTGCCAGGCATCAGGTACACCACGAAAGGGCATTAGCCAAGTGACAGCCTAGGGTATAAAAAGGCTGTCACTAGGAGGAGCAATACAGTGCAGCCAATCAGAGAGCAGCAATATAGAGATGGACAGAATGTCGCTAGATCACGGACGCCGTGATAGTACCCTCCTCTCAAAGACCCCCCCCTCCGAGAAGAGGGCCCAGGCTTCCAGGGGTACTTGGTATGGAAAATGTGCTGTAATCTGGGAGCATGAAGGTCCTTAGAATCCACCCATGAACGCTACTCTGGGCCGTAGCCTTTCCAATGGACCAAATACTGCAGTTTGCCTCTGAATCTGTGTGAGTCAATAATATTTTGCACCTCATACTCCTCCTGACCTTGGATCTGGATAGGCCCTGGTGCCACGGGATTGGTAGTATAACAATTACAGACCAGTGGCTTCAGCAGTGATACGTGGAATACATTATGAATATGCATGGATGGTGGGAGGTCCAGAGCATAAGACACAGGATTAATTTTGTGAATAACTTTGAATGGACCAATGAACCGGGGAGCCAACTTATTGCAAGGAGTCTGAAGGTTAAGATTCTTAGAGGAGAGCCAGACCCTGTCCCCAACCTGGAAAGAGACCGCTGGCAGTCGTCTGCGATTAGCTTGGTGCTGATACCGCTGGAACGAAGCATTAAGGGTCCTTTGTACCTGTGCCCAAGTGGAACGGAGTTGCTCCATATGCTCATCCAGATTTGGAATTTGTTGTGACTGAAATGAGTCTGGAAGCAGACAAGGTTGGAACCCGTAATTGATGAGAAACGGGGAGCTTCCAGACGATGAATTAACCACACAATTCCTGGCAAATTTCACCCAAGGCAACAGGTCGGCCCAGTTATCATTTTGGTCAGACACAAAGCAGCGCAGAAATTGTTCCAAGCCCTGGTTGGCACGCTCAGCGGCTCCGTTTGTCTGGGGATGATAAGCAGAGGAAAACGATAACTGTATGCCCATCTGCGCACAGAAAGCCTTCCAGAACCTTGATACGAATTGGCTCCCATGGTCAGATACCAATACTCTGGGTACACCGTGTAAACTAAATACCTCTCTGGCAAATACCCTTGCCAACTCCTGGGCAGAGGGAAGGCCAGGCAAAGGCACGAAGTGTGCCATCTTCGAAAATCTATCGACAATCATCAGAATAAACGAATGTCCCCTAGACACCGGTAACTCCCCCAAGAAGTCAATAGAAACATGCGACCACGGACGTTCTCCATTGGGTACTGGTTGAAGCAGCCCCACAGGAAGGTGTCTAGGGAACTTGGCATGGGCACAGGTAGAGCAGGCTGCGGTAAATGCTGTGCAATCAGCACGCAGGGAAGGCCACCAAAATAACTGCGAGAGTGACCAAATTAATTGATTGTTGCCGACATGCCCAGCGGCCTTAGAAGCATGATAAGTCTCAAGGAGACGGGTGCGGAGGGGCTTGGCTACAAAACATTTACCCACTGGGGTCTCCGGAGGCGCATCATACTGATTAGCAAGAATCTCAGACCCCAGGGGTGAAGTAATGCTGGTACGCAGTGTGGCCAGAATGTGATCGGGCTGGATAATCGGAACCGGAACCTCCATTCTATCAGTGTCAGGGTTAAACTGCCTGGACAACGCATCAGCCCTTACATTCTTGGACCCAGTCAGATAGGACACAATGAAGTTAAACCAAGACAAGAATAAGGCCCACCTAGCGTGACGTGAGGACAATCTCCTAGCCTCAGAGAGATATGTAAGATTCTTGTGATCAGTCAGGATTAGTACTGGGGTATGGGTACCCTCTAACAGAATCCGCCATTCCTTGAGGGCCAAAATGATAGCCAACAACTCTCTGTCCCCAATCTCGTAGTGGCTTTGTGCAGTAGTCAATTTTTTAGAAAAAAAACCCACAGGGCCTTAGCACACTCCCAGGGTCCGGGCGTGGTGATAGTACTGCCCCTAACCCAGATTCTGAGGCATCAACCTCCAAAGTGAACAGCAGGGAGGGGTTAGAGTGGGACAGTACTGGAGCAGAGGCACCCAACTGATCAACAGGAGACTATAGCCCAAGGTGCGCGGCACAACAGAACCCAAGATGGTAGTGGTATCGGAGGCCCCTACCCCCGAAGGGGTTAATAACGCTGTGGTCTGAACAACGGTAATCACCGGAGGCGCCCTGCTGAACCTCCACAGACCATGCGAGTTCAACACGGAGTGGAAGCAGCGAGACTCTGACCACTGGTCTAGTATGCGAGCAACCGGAACACAGATACTAGAACCAGTAAGCAGGAACGGTATCCAACTGGTGGGCAACCAGGAGTAATGCGGATGAACCACTGGGACAGCAGAAACAGGAACCACACCAAGAAGAGTCGGTAGACAGTGCAGGAACGTCAGCCAGGCCAAGTCGGTACACGGAGCAGGAACCTCAGATGCGCCGGGTCGGTACACAGAGCAGGGTCGTCAATCTCGCCGGGTCGGAACACAGAGCAGGAACGTCAGCCAGGCAGGGTCAGAACAGGAAGCAGGAACGTCAGCCAATCCGAATCGGTACACAGAATCAGGAACGAGACAATAGCGTGGTCAGGCAGTCCGGGGTCATACACTGGATCAGAACAACAAACACTAGCGCCAGGCATCAGGTACACCATGAAAGGGCATTAGCCAAGTGACAGCCTAGGGTATAAAAAGGCTGTCACTAGGAGGAGCAATACAGTGCAGCCAATCAGAGAGCAGCAATATAGAGATGGACAGAATGTCACTAGATCACGGACGCCGTGATACACTGCCAGTGTCACAACTGTATAGGCAGGCAGGGTACGTTTTCGCCACAGCAAGGGAGAGTCACCAATGTTGGTTTTATTAAAAATATTCAAAATACAAGTTATTTGTTTGAATTATCTTCAGTCACACTGCCAGTGTCACAGCTGTATAGGCAAGCAGGGTGCCTTTTTGCCACCGCAAGGGAGAGTCACCTGTGTTGGCTTTAATAAAATATAGTTATTGCAAGTTAATTGTTTGAATAGTTTTCAGAGTCACACTGCCAGTGTCACAGTTGTATAGGCAGGCAGGGTGCCTCTAAGCCACTGCAAGGGAGAGTCACCTGTGTTGGTTTTATTAAAAATATACAAAATACAAGTTATTTGTTTGAATAATCTTCATTCACCCTGCCAGTGTCACAGTTGTATAGGCAGGCTGGGTGCCTTTTAGCCACCGCAAGGGAGAGTCACTTGTGTTTGTTGTATTAAAAATATTCATAATATAAGTTATTTGTTTGAATAATTTTCAGTCGCATTACCAGTGTCACAGCTGTATAGGCAAGCAGGGTGCCTTTTCACCACCGCAAGGGACAGTCACCTGTGTTGGTTTTGTTAAAAATATAAAAAATACAAGTGAGTTGTTTGACAAATTTTCAGTCACACTGACAGTGTCACTGATGTATAGGCAGGCAGGGTGCCTTTAAGCCACCGCAAGGAAGAGTCACCTCTGTTGGTTTTATTTAAAATATTTAAAATACAAGTTATTTGTTTGAATAATCTTCAGTCACACTGCCAGTGTCACAGTTGTATAGGCAGGCAGGGTGCCTTTTAGCCATAGCAAGGGAGAGTCATCTGTGTTGGTTTTATTAAAAATATAGACATTACAAGTAAATTGTGTGAATAATTTTCAGAGTCACACTCCTGGTGTCACAGTTGTATAGGCAGGCAGGGTGCCTTTTCACCACCGCAAGGGACAGTCACCTGTGTTGGTTTCATTAAAAATATAAAAAATACAAGTGATTTGTTTGAAAAATTTCAGTCACACTGTCAGTGTTACTGTTGTATAGGCAGGCATGATGCCTTTAAGCCACTGCAAGGGAGAGTCACCTGTGTTGGTTTTATTAAGAATATTCAAAATACAAGTGATTTGTTTGAATAATTGTCACGGTTTGTTACTGTTTGTAAAAGAACACTCAGACAGTTTGGTAAGGTTAAAAGCTTTATTGAAAAAAAAAAATGTACAATAACCCCACTCAGGTCCAGATAAGGTCCATACCAAGTACTTTCCAGATCTGACGCAGGTCAGGAAAATACTATAAACAATGAAATAGTCAGCAAACAAGTATAGATATCTTGAACTTGTAGGTAGATTCACAGCGAGGTACAGGAACAATAATATCCTCAACAGTCCCACAACGCAATAGGTGGCACAGGCGATGGGTGACTGAAGGGCAACCCCTAGAGGACTAGGGTTCAAGTGGGTAACACTGGCAACACACTGGCAGAGGACTGACCCTAACAGAGTAGGGTAGACTGAGGCAACAGGGGCAGAACTCTGGCAGTAACGGGACCCTAGCACACTAGGGTTAACTGAGGCAACACGGACAGGACTCTGGCTGTAACGGGACCCTAGAACGCTAGGGTTAACTGAGGTAACACAGGCAGTACTCTGGCAATGGCAAAACCCTAGATCACTAGTGTTAACGGAGGCAACATGACATTGACTCAGACATAGACTAGGCCCTAGAATGCTAAGGTTAACAGAGGCAACACGTCAGTGGTAGTTAAGGTGACTGAACCCTAGTAAGCTAGAGTGAGCGGAGGCAACGCAGACTGGACTCTGGCAGTAACGGGACCCTAGCACACTAGGGTTAACTGAGAGAACAGACACCAGATGCTGGCAATGTAACGACCCTAGGTCCCTAGAGTTAACTGAGGCAACACAGGCAACAGTGTGGCATTGGCTAGACCCAGGTATTATCTGGTTACCGGAGGCAACACAGACACTGGTTAGTACAGGGATCCCCACAAGCTCCTGGAAACAGCCGGATCGGTGAGCGAGTGAGAGATAGGCATGTAACGTAACCAGTCCTGGACCAGTGTATGCTCAGATAGTAAATGGAGGTAAAAGACTAGTCCAGAAAGGAATGGAACTAGCAGCACTACCAGGTCGGCACACACAGACTTCACAGCTAGTCAGGAAGACCACCAACACTAGCCCAGCCGGTGTAATGGATAGTCAGCCAGTCCTAGTCAGAAACGGAATCAGATACTCAGCCACGCCGGTTCGGTACACAAGGAGATAGTCAGCCAGTCCAGGTCAGCAACGGAATTGGATACTCAGCCAGGCCAGTTCGGTACACAAGGAGTTAGTCAGCCAGTCCAGGTCAGCAACAGAATTGGATACTCAGCCAGGCCAGTTCGGTACACAAGGAGTTAGTCAGCCAGTCCAGGTCAGCAACGGAATTGGATACTCAGCCAGGCCAGTTCGGTACACAAGGAGTTAGTCAGCCAGTCCAGGTCAGCAACAGAATCGGATACTGAGCCAGGTCAGTACGGTACACAAGGAGTGTGACAGCCCCCCGTGGTAGGCACCTGCCCCTGTAGCGTTAGGGGGGCGCCTACCATGTCATTTACACCGGACCAGCCTCAGAGGACCACCGGACAGACCTGGGCCGTTTGCCACTGGATCTAGCTGCACCACCCAGAGAAGGAGCAGTCAACCGGATTGGAAGACCTCCAGGTGCAGCCAGCCCAATGGGGAGCAGTGACCTGGGTAGGGACTCACACTTCTACCCACAGGAACAGGTCCCCTCTGCTGCCAGGTAGGCAGTAACCCCTCTGCCTTGTCCTGGGGAACAGGTTCAGGTCCCTCTGTAACAATAGCACCTTCACCTGGCAGGCAGTCACCCCTCTGCCCCATAACAACACAGCCTTTAAAAAGGTGCTTTTGGCTGCACCAGCGTGGTGTCAAATATCCCTGCCTCCTCCCAATAACAGAGCCAAAACATCTGCTTTAGGGGTAGAGAAATGCCTAACCTTATTAAAATGGAATACCAGACCTTTCACAGCCTTCGTTCAACTTTAGGTGACATGAATATAACAAAATATCATAATACATAGAAGACAAGACATACAACAAACATAACAGTCTCTAACAATTTTAGGGTGTAGGATGAGGGAGTATAATGAAAACATTGAAGATAAACTGAAGGTCCCAGAATGCAACACTGGCATATTTGCATACTCACATGTGACACCGCAATGCTGCAATGTAGGTCACCAACCAATAGATGGCAGTGCATAGTACAATGTTGCAATGCAAGTTTCAACCAATAGATGGCAGTGCATAGTACAATGCTGCAATGCAAGTTTCAACCAATAGATGGCAGTGCATAGTACAATGCTGCAATGCAATGTCCAACCAATAGAGGGCAGTGCATAGCACAATGTTGCAATGCAAGTTTCAACCAATAAATGGCAAGGTTGAGTTCAAAGGACTTGAGATAGGAAAAGTCCATAACAGATGTATTGCTGGAATGTCCATGTAATCCCACAGTCCTCATATATCATAGGGACATGAGAGTTGAACCTCCTGTTTCTTCACACTCCTCCCCCCTCCCAAATAAGTGAGTGGCGGGGCGGTCTCCCGCAAACTCACTTGATTTACAGGAGAAATTAAAACACAGTTGTCTCTGAGACCTGACTAGCATCAAGTTGAGAGGCTTCTCCTGGGCCATGCTCCATGCAGGGCTGGGGCCAAGCTTTCCTGGATCTGGGGCCAGTGGCTCAGGGTCCAGAGCCAGTCTATAGGGGGGATCCGTTTGTGGGGATATTTGATACCAGGCCACTGTAGCCAAAAGTGCCTTTATAAAGGCGGTGTTGTTATATGGATAGTGGGGTGAGTTCCTGCCAGGAAGAGATGTCCTTGTTGCAGAGGGACCTGAACCTGTTCCCCAGGACAAGGCAGAGGGGTTGCAGCAGAGGGGACGATACCTGCTCAGCGGTGACCTGTTCCAGTGGGTAGAAGTGCGAGTCCCTACCCAGGTCACTGGTCCCTATTGGGCTGGCTGCACCTGGAGGTCTTCCAATCCGGTTGACCGCTCCTTCTCTGGTGCAGCTAGATCCAGTGGCAAACGGCCCAGGTCTGTCTGGTGGTCCTCTGAGGCCGGTCCGGTGTAAATGACATGGTAGGCTCCCCGCTAACGCATAACAGATGTTTTGCTGGAATGTCCATGTAATCCCACAGTCCTCATATATCACAGGGACATGAAAGTTGAACCTCCTGTTTCTTCACAGCCAGTCCAGGTCAGCAACGGGATCGAATCACAGGAGCGTCAGGCACAAGCGTAGTCAGGCGAGCCGGGTCATACACGGAAAGAGGAAACAATAACAACTAGTCGCTAGATACGGGTAAACCACGAAAGGGCACCGGTATAGTGACAGGAGGGCGTATTTAAAGGCAAGCCCTGGGAGGAGCAATAGCCCAGGGCCAATAAGAGCGCAGCCAGTGTAAACCAGGAAGTAAGAATGTCGCTCAAGGATCATGGGAACCGTGATAATAATCTTCCGTCACGCTGCCAGTGTCACAGTTGTATAGGGAGGCAGGGTGCCTTTTCGCCACCGCAAGTGAGAGTCACATGTGTTGCTTTTATTAAAAATATAGAAACTACAAGTTCAATGTTTGAATAATTTTCAGAGTCACATTGCCAGTGTCACAGTTGTATAGGGCAGGGTGCCTTTTCGCCACCGCAAGGGAGAGTCACCTGTGTTGGTTTTATTAAAAATATAGAAATTACAAGTTCAATGTTTGAATAATTTTCAGAGTCACATTGCCAGTGTCACAGTTGTATAGGCAGGCAGGGTGCCTTTTAGCCACCGCAAGGGAGAGTCACTTATGTTTGTTATATTAAAAATAATCATAATACAAGTTATTATGTGGGCCCACAGTTGTTATGTGGGCAGGTTTTAAAGTTGTAAAAGTATAATCGTTCACTACCTACCTATCCGTAATGGATTTGAGTCCTAGGAAACAACCTGATGTTCCTCGTCCTGGTACCAGGTGCAGTGACCCAGCAACCACCAACACCACCACAGTGCGGTTGCTTTCAAGCAGAGCTAGCAGCAGCAGGCGGGGAAAGAAAAGTACTTTGAGTAGTACTAGTCAGACTCAGCAGCAGAAGTCCAAACCAAAAGCTAGAAAGAAGAAGGGAACTGCAGGTCGTTCTACCTCTACTAGCAGGGTAGAGAGGTCCAGTTCCTCCTCTAAGACCACGAAGTGGTCGTCATCCATCTCTCGTCAGCTGTTTCATGATGATCCCCCCCAGAACCACCTGCACAATGACTATTGCCACTGCCAGTTCTGTCACCACCTCCACTACAGCCAGTTCTATAAACCTGGGGACACCTAGCATGTTGAACATGAACACTACTGGGGGGAAACTGTGGGCAGTATCAACGTGGGAGTTTTACAACGAACATCCGTGTAAGCAGCCCAAACTTGAATTATTGGAGTATTTTGAGAAAATTTCTCCTGCCACCACTGTCACTGACACTGAGAGCATATCGTCTCCAAAAAAAGGTTAATGATCGAGATAATTTACCATTTCCCGGTAGCCACCAGGCAGAAGAGGGAATTCATCAGCTCTCCCCAAAATCTGCTCCTGATGATTTTTCTTCCTGTCCAAACCTACAAGAGGTAGAAGACAAATATGAGGGACCAAGGCCTGCTAAGCTTGATTTTTCCACTGACCTTGATTATTCTCCTGAGTTTCATTTTTCCACTGCGGCCCATAGTACTCCTCCTGTTTTTCCAGCTACAATTCTGTCTTCTATTGATGAAAATTCACCACCTGCCTCTCCAGTTCCAAATGAGTCTCCCAGGCAGGTAGTAGCTGCTAGTGTCTCTGCCACCAGTGTTACTCCATCCTCCTCCAGTCCCAGTCCCGACATCCCTGCTGCCATCTTTGGGTCTACTAGTACCCCTGTAAAGGTATGTAGAAAAAAAAAGCATAGTGAGGTTGCTCCAGCATGTGAAGATGAAGAAAGTGTCACCTCAGTTTCTTCTTCACCACCTTACAAAGTCTTCCGTCGCTCCAAAGCGCGGGACCATTTTGTGACACTTGGCAATGGCCGGCTAGTGAAATGTAAATTGCGTGGCAGGGAAGTCAGCCATGGGAGGGTGTTGGGTCATCTATTCACCTCTGAGATGAACCAACACCTGAACCACTACCACAAGTCAGTGTTGATGAGTGCAGAATATGGTGGCACTACTACATTTACCAGTGTAACACTCACCACCAGTAGGCAGGATAAAGGGCAGGGAGATCTGGTCCTAGAAAAAGCAGCAGACAGTCACAGCCCATCCCAAAGTCAATACAGGCCACACTGGAAGATTTTCGTGGGTTTCATTCCAAGGGATGTGCAGACACGATTCCAGGAAAATTACACACCTCATTGCACAGCTCATAGCCATTGGGGGTGCAACTTTCAATTTGGTGGACGGGGAGCCCTTCCATCAACTTATGGAGGATATTGCACCCTGATATAAAATTCCATCCCGCACCACATTTAGTAGAACTATAGTGCCCTCACTGTACCAGTCGTGCGTTGGTCTTTTGAAGGAACTGTTAGGAAAGGCTGCTGGACAGCCAGTGCACTTTACGACTAACTTATGGAGTGCTCAGAGTGGCCAGCGTGGCTTCCTGTCATTGACGACACATTGGTGGCAGCCCAGTGTGTTGCAAGACACACTGATAGCAACAAGTTCAGGTGCAGTAGCCAAGCAGGCAGGGCACCGCTCTTTTCTCCTCCATGCTGAGGTAATGGATCAGCAGAACACCTCATATAACATTTGCAAAGCACTGCAGAACATAGTGACGCACTGGCTAGGGGACCAGGCAGGCACACAGGCGCAAATGTGATTTGTGGTTACTGATGGTGCAGATAACGTGATCAAGGCTCTCCGGGATGGCAGATTTGTGGGTGCGCGCTGCTCAGCGCATGTTCTGCATCTACTAGTGAAGGCTGCTCTTGAGGATGGCAGTAACACTGGAAGGTTGTCAGCACTTCTGGAGTCGTGCCGACAAATTTCTGTCCACTTCTATCGGAGCGTCAAAGATAGCCAGCTACTCAGGGAGGAACAGAAAAAGGCAGGCCTCCCAGAGCATTGCCTAAAACAAGATGTTGGGACCAGGTGAAACTCCACCTTAGATATGCTAGAGTGTATCCTGGAGCAGAAAAAGGCCATTCATGCAATGTCATGTCACCATTTCATTGGCAGTAACAGAACACTGGCCAGGGCTGACTGGGCCCTGATGGAACAGGTAATGACAGTCCTTAGACCTTTCCGTGCTTTGATGGAACTTTTGAGCAAAGAGAACGCTAGCCTGGCAGAAGTCATTCCCCTGTTTACGCACCTCTCCTTAAAATTGGACGATTTCCTTTCCCATAGGGAACGCTTGCCTGGTGCTGAGGGTAATATACTTCCAGATGTTGCTGCCCTTCTAATGAGGCTGAAGAAGGAACTGACTCGGCGCATGGAAGAGCGCATGGACAATTGCACTTTGTTCCAATTCCCTCACTACCTGGAGGGAACAATTGATAGCGAGGGTGCGTGAGAGGCAAAGAAAAACTAGAATGCAGTCACAGGAGGTGGAAGGAGATTCCGAAGATGAGCTGGAGGAGTGTGGTGGTCTTCCGGGACCTATTAGTAGCAGCGCCAGTAGCACTTCATCTTGTCCTGGTGGAGCAGCTGCTGATATTTATGCTGAGGCAATGGACAGATTATGCTTCAGACAAAACAAACAGCTCCCCATTAATAGAAAAAGTGCTGAGTCTGAGGTTAAGGCTTACCTTGCGGAACCTTCTTTGGCCCCAAGTACAGATCCCTTGACTTTCTGGGATAACAAGAGGGCTGTGTGGCCTACATTGTCCCTGGTAGCTCAGGAGTTGCTTTCTTGCACCCCAACCATTGTGCAGAGTGAGTGAGTATTTTCCGTTATTTTCCGTATTTTCCGCCCCCAGCGCTCTCAATTGGCCCCCAGCTCATGGAGCAAATTACTTTTTTAAAAGTCAACTTGTCAAAGCTGGGTTACCCTGCTCTCAGGTTTGATGCAGTTTAGAAAAACAAAAAGGACTTCAGACATTTACAATCATCCATGTTGCTGTCATCCTGAGTCGGCCTCGCACCAGTCTTCCTCAGTTGCTGCTGTATCCATCTACGGACTGAGTCCTGTCTGCTCCAGTGTTCTGAAGTTCTGGCTGCATCTCCAGTGTTTCTGCTGTCATCCTGAGTCTGCCTCGCACTGGTCGGTTCCCTTTTGAAATGTTGCATTACAGTGGAACTACCACCTCTTACAAACATGGACCCAAATAATTACCCATCTGGCTCAGTAGAGCTAGTCGCCAGAATTATTACCGCGTTCATGAAAATTATACACTGCTCCCGAACTGACAGACAGGAAACCGCGCAGACATTTTTCCATAGTAACATCTGCATGTCTGCACTGTCAGTCCCTTTTGGAGCCGAACGGCTCCTAGCAATGCCCCCTAGAGCAGACTGGGACTGACAGCGCAGGAGCACAGATGTCACTATGGAAAGATGTCTGCACGGTTTCCTGCCTGTCAGTTCAGGAGCAGTGTATAATTATCATTATTGCGGTAATAATTCTGGTGACAAGCGCTACTGAGCAGCTAGTCGCCAGATGAGTAATTATTTGGGGACATGTTTGTAAGAGGTGGTAGTTCTGCTTTAAAGAGAGCTGGGCAATGCAAGGCAAGGATGCTAAGAGTTATGGCCAGTACATAGGGATGTTTCATTATGCGGCATGACAACCTAGCACTTTTATGCAGCTCGAGGTTTTCATGTTGCTATTTGAAACACTGCGACATGGTTAAATTGGCTTCTAGCAGCACAATATTTTTCTTTTTGACATTTCAAAAGGATACCGCACCAGTCATTCTCACTTTTCCTTCTTCCTTCTAATTTAGCTACATCCATATGTATATAACACCTCTGCTACATATAGTAAATGACACATGCTACATATTGTGTAATGTATTACCTTTGCTACAGATGGTAAATGACAGATGCTCGTGCTATATTGTATTTCACCTCTGCAACAGAAATGGCACATGCAACAGACAATATTAAAAAAATTTGGAATAATTTGTCTGAATAATTTTTTTCAGAGTGACACATCAGCCAGTCTGACAGTTGTTATAGGCATACAGGGTGCCTTATTGCCACCACAAGTTAGAGTCACCTTTGTCCCTGTGTAAAATATAAAAAATTTAAATCATTTGTTTGAATAATTTTCAGCGCCACTAAATAGTGGCAGTATTGGGAACTTCAAAGGAAAAAAAGCCGACGATCGGTGCCTGACATACTGTGAAGCATTTATTGTTAACTAATCAGTGTTACACTTACCTGTCATCCACTGTCTGTCTCCTTCTGTCTTCTCTACTGTCTTGTATCTTCTGTCTTCTTACTGTAAAAACTACCCAGAAAATTCCAATGCAATACATAGTTTAACCTCTTGAATGCCAGAGGGCTACACAACACATTGCAAAGCAATGTGTTGCATACCTCTCTGGGGCTCAATAGGGTAAAGTATGTATTAGTGTGCCGGATATTCATACATTGTACTTATACTTTTCTGGGGGGGGTTTACAGCAAGAGGAAAGAAGACAGAAGAGATGAAAGAGGAGAAGATAGAAGAGAAGAAAGAAGGACAGAAGAGGACCGGTATACTGAGGACTCTGCTGGACATCAGGATTAATGGTAAGTGCTACTTGTAATGTGATTTTTTTTTTTACTTAGTTGGGTTAACCCTATGAGTGCCGTCAGGGTGATTATACACCACTGACACTCATGGGGTTAATTCTACTAACATTTGACATTGTTTTGGAGTGCTTTGATGTATTGATGTGGGGCTTAGGGCCCCATATGAATACACCCACTGGGGTCTTAGGTTTTTTAACTTTATTTTCCTTTCTGTTTCGGTGTCAGCTGTTTGAAGATGCGATAAGGGACTAAAGTCAGAAAAAAAGTAGGTCTTAACTTTCCTGCAATAAATTGAGGGCTCGATCCAAATGTTGGCGTTAAAACCAAAGTGAAGAAAAAAACTGCCTTCGCGAGTTAAACAAGACTGGGTAACGATAGATTCAAATGTTCCTTACCCAGAAGAGTTAACGCGTGACGGCCTACAAAATACACGAAAACTACAAAACTGGAGTCGCCTACAATTTGACCTCATCGTCTACGCCATACACACAAGAAATGTCTCCAAAAAAAATACAAGCGAAACGTCCAACGTTACCAAGTGGCCCAGTCAATCACAGCACCCCAAAGTATCAAGTTGAGTCGAATAAACTATAAATAGACCCAAAATCACCTACGCACCTTTGTCTGTTATCGAGTTCCCAAAAGCTAGATATCAGGACCCAGGAGCGGAGGTTAGTTTTAAAGAGAGAAAGGGAGTTTGAGGTGGCACACACACAGGTAATAGGAGAGTTTGACAGCACACAAAGCGACACAATATACTTTGTTACACATACACACACATAGCCCATTTTTTTTGTAAAACACACACACAGAGTGAGTGAGTGAGTGTGTGAGGGCCTGAGTGAGTGCCTGGGTGTGAGTGGGTGAGAGGGATGGAGAGGAGGGGAGAGGGGGTGGGGAGTGTAGGAGAAGAGGAGGAGGAGATACAGGTGGGCATCTCTGGTCAGGGTAGGGGAGGGAGAGGGAGATCCCTGGGGCGGAGGGGCAGCCACCCAAGAGAAGGCACATCCAGTGCAGGGGCAGTGAGAGTGGGACGAGGGGCAGTCCCCCTGCACCACACACAGCCAGGGCCAGTGCAGGCAGGGCTGGAGAGCCACAGCCAGGGCTAGCAACAAACCTCTGGGGTGAGGAGGAGGAGAGGTCAAGAGAGCCCAGGTTCACAGAGGAGGAAAACCTTGTCCTCTGTGAGGCTGGGGTCGCGCGACAGAGGATCCTGTTCCCCAAGTGGCCTGTTGTTGGCATGGGCTCCATCAGCAACCTCCAAGCACGCCTGATCAACAGCCTTCACCTGTTGCAAGTGAGGAGGCTCTGGCTCAGCAGCCACACAGGAGTCCATCCCCACCTGGAGGGCAGAGGATGTATAGATGACCACCAAGTCCCAGAGTATACCGCCCAAGGGTCACCCTCTTTGGAATGACTGATGATGAGGTAATTGATCGCTACAGGTTGAGGCCTGACAGCATCATTGCCTTGTATGAGGTCATCAAGGAGCAGGTGGATCCCATCTACATCCACAACCATGCCCTAACTGGCCTGCAGAAACTACTCTGTGCCATACACTTCATGGCAAGTGGGGCCTTCCAGTCCACTGAGGGTTACGCATCTGGCATGTCACAGGCCACATTCTCCAGGGTGCTGGCCCAGGTCCTGCCAGCCCTCAAAAGCAAGGCCAGTACCTATATACATTTTCCCACCACCGACATGGACTGGATACACATCAAGCAGGCCTTTTATGCCAGGGAAGGCATGCCCAGGGTCATGGGTGCTATAGATTGCACCCATGTCCGGATTAAGGCCCCAGCACGTGACGCACAACCATTCATCAACAGGAAGAACTTCCACTCCATCAACGTGCAGATGGTGTGTGACAGCAACATGAGGATAATGAATGTCTGTGCAAAATATCCCGGCAGCTCACATGATGCATACATTCTCCAAAACTCCTCAGTCCACAGAGATTTTGGGAATGGAACCTTTACAGGGGGATGGCTTGTGAGTGAGTTCACAAAACAAAATCACACCACTTACACAGGCGTACACACCACGCTGCTCAGCATGCACCTGACCCACGGCTACTACGTCCACCACACAAAACATCATTCACACAACATGTGCTCCCTGTCTCACCATGTCACTCACATTACACAAGTGATGCTGGCTATGGATGCAAGTCCCCTGTGGCCAATCCCCAAACACATGCCCAGGAAAGGTACAACCAGGCTCATACCAGAACGAGGAATGCTATTGAGAGGACATTTGGGCTCCTCAGGTCAAGATTTCAATGTCTGGACCACTATGGGGGAGCACTGCAGTATGCACCTGCTAAGGTGTGTGACATCACTGTGGCATGCGCAATACTGCACAACATCGCAGTGGACACCAGGCTGCTGGATCACATCCCGGACCCCCCCATACATGAAGTGGCCATGGACATCGGGCATGTGGAGGAGACCATGAGAGGGGCACAGATCAGAGACAGGCTCATCACGGAACACTTCACCTGTGAGTATAACACAAGCATGCGAACAATCCATGCAAGACCCCCATCAGTCCTGTGACACTAACCACACTGCACATTATGTTCTGTCTCACCCAACAGGAACAGTGACACAGCACTGCACTGGCAGTGGACGTGGCAAATTGTGTGTGTGGATTCAAAAACCATCCTCCATTCCACTCTCCACGTTGACATACAGACCCCAAGGATATCACGCACACCCCCAGGAGAAACAAGGTACAACATATAACCCATGTTCATCACCTTACAGGGCTTGATTGACAGCAACTAACTGGATATGCCATGATTATAGCCTGAACAACCATGCTAGCCCAGTAGCGAAAGAGTATTATCTAATGCTATGCATTGGATAATACTCAGGCACATCAGGGGTTAAAGGGACACAATATGGGACCTGTACTGTGCTAGAGCTGAGAAGAGCAGCAGAGGGGTGGATGTACAGTGGTATTGTCACACAATGTAGAGGTCATGAGACGTAGATCAGATTACCAGGGACTCCATGCTGACCTGTGAGTGTGCAGATATATGTGCCCCCGACATGAATACACACATCAACAAATATGTCCTAACAGTTCCATGGAACAAATGACATTGGGTTGCCACTGTCACTTTCACAGTGGCAGCACAATGTCATTACTTCCATGGAGCTCTCAGAACACTTGTTAATGTGTGTATACATGTCAGGGGCACATATCCATAGGGCTGGTCCACATGTCCTTAGTTCCCCACAGAATTGGTTACAGATGAGTACACAACACATTGTCAAGCAATGGTTTGTGTACTCACCTGTAACTGTGAAAATTGAGGGGATTAAAAAGACTAAATTGTTGTTGCTTGATGATCAGTTCAGGTCTACTGCTCCAAATCCTGTCCTCTTGTCCCACAGGCATCCGTAACATGATCCATCCTTGAACTGAAGATCTTCCATGTGACTGGATTGATGTCTTGACAACACCTTCATGAAGATCACCCCTTGCTGTTCATGGTGATGTTGTTGGTGATGCAATGTTTGACCTGAGGTTCACACAAACCTCTACTGGAACATTCTCATACAGACACAGAAAACACTAATTCTTGAGTGTTATAACCTGTACAGTTAGGATGCTCAGCTACAGAGTTGTCAGACCTTGTGGACAACACATGAGCAGGGCAGCAGTGTTACTGAAGTAGTACGATTTAGTTTCAAAGTACATTTAGTGTTCTCATACAGGTGTTAGATGCATATAGGCAATACACACAGAAAACACATGTACATTCTAATGTACTTTGAGACACAATAAAGATGAACCATCACCATTCTATCTGTGTCTGTAGGAGGATATATTTGAGAAAACATTTGTCAATGCGTAACCACACCCAGGACAGAGTATCCCCCATACATGGAAAGGCATAACCCACATCACAGGAGTCCACCATTTGTTTGCCAGTGAGTGGACTCTGTGATGTATCCGTGCAAACAGATGATGGTGCCAGTGATGCACCAATGTGTTGTGGGAGTGATAAAGAGGTGATACAGGGGACATACTTCCACAGTGAATACAGTATCTGTATTGCTCAGTATAATCCATGTTCCGAGATTTTGCTCCACTTTGATATATCTCAGTACATGGGCTATATCAACGAAGAAACAGACTAAGTGGACATGTGTTATCACTGGTGAAGTCTGTTACACCCTTAGGGAAACAGCAACTCAACTTACTGGAGACCCCAATGCTCACCCCAGGATATCAATGTCTGTGCTACACATTGAAATCCTAGGTTAAAAACATTGGCTTCCCCAGTAAGTCAGTTGCACAATGAGTGTGTGAATCCAAGACAATATGGATACATGTCCCATTTATCTGTCCTGCTTGTAATGTCCCTGCTAAGTCACAGAGCTTTTTGTCTGGTTATCCCATTAACCCACTGAGTGCAAGAGTGGTCCCCAACGCATTTCTTTGCAATGCGTTGCCTACCAGTCTGGCACTCAAAGGGTTAAACATATGATGTAGACGAATGTTCAATGTTGTACCATTTGTTGTGCTAAGGGGTATGTTTTGTTGTTCAAATTCAACACACAACATCGCCATATAACACAGTGGTGTTATATGGCTCCAGGGATGTATTTCCGGTTGAATTTGTACAACGGTGTGTGTGTGTGTGTGAACCCATGTTGTAGCATCCCACAAACATTTCACCCAGGCAGAGGTTGTGTTCACTGCATTGTATGGCAATGCACTGGGGACAACCCTGCCACCCAATCCATAACTGAAGACACAACAGATCAGACTGGAATACAAAAAAATGGTTTCTTTATTGAGGGGAAACTTAACAGGTTGGGCCTTTCATTTTTTCCTTTTTGGGTGGGGGGCCTTAGCCTTGGTGCCAGAGGTGGATGCCCTTGTTGATCTCCTGGTAACCCTCTGCCCCCTAGGTGTTGCTTCAGGGGTAACATTGGAGGGGGTGGTGGTTGCAGTAGACCCCTCGGTGGAACGCAAGTTCTCCCTCTCCATCCTCAGGTTCTCTCTGCGGTTGATCTCCCTTAACTCCACAAGGACCTGTGTCAACATGTCCATCAGACCAGTCCTGAGCTGGTGGAGTAGTGTGTTCCCCCTGGCCACCTCAGACTCCAGGGCTTGGATTCTGGTCTCCAATTGGGCAATGTTCCTCCTGGATTGCCTCCTGCTCCTGGTGATGTTGCTGTCTGTACTTCTGCTCGACCGGAGTAGTCTTCTCTGAAGGGCCATACACTCCGCCTCCATCCCTGTGAGGCGTGTGGTGCTGGAGGTGGATGTGCCCGGTGTCCCTGGTGCTGCTGTTTCCTCTGCTGCTGTGGGTGGTGTTTCCTCCTCTGCTGCTGTTGAGGGTGCTCTTTCCTCCTCTGCTGCTGTTGAGGGTGCTTTTTCCTCCTCTGCTGCTGAGGGTGCTGTGGCTGCTGTTGGAGTGGCTGGTGCAGATGATGGGCATATGCCCACCACATCAAGTGATCCTGAGCTGCCCAATGATGTGTGTGCTGGTGGAGGTGTGAAAATGTCCCTGGGTAGGGGGCGCTGGGGCTCACCAATCAGGCCCAGGTGTGGGTAGTCCAGTGGCCAAGGGTCATATGGTGGCCACTAATAGGTGCTGGGACCCCACCTGGGATCATACTTTGGGGCAGGTTGTGGAGCCATCCAGAAGGGTGGGTTGATCTGTGAAGAATATGGCCCATATTGGGTGGTGGCCACTGTCCCTGGCAGCCATTGCCTCCCTGGTGGTGGTGGTGCTGCTGATGGAGGGTTGTAGCTGGTGGAGGTGGATGGATATGTCCTCCTCTCCTCCTGTGGCATCCAGCCACTGTACTGGGGAGGTGCAGCTTGAAGGGGTGCAGCCTGTGGTGGTCCAGCTTGAAGGGGTGCAACCTGTGGTGGTCCAGCTTGATGGGTTGGTGCAGCCTGTGGTGGTCCAACTTGAAGGGGTGCAGTAGGTGGTGGTGCAGCCTGTGTTGGAGGGGATGGTGATGGTGGGTAAGGTGACCACCAGCTGGTCCCCTCCTCTGTGTACTCCTCACTGGGGGGTGACATAGCCTCCTCCACTGTCTCCCGCTGGGCTTGAGGCCTGTAAGCTGTGTGGAGGAAGAAGATGTTGTGATTAGTGACCTTAGCCATATGTTTGTGGAGACAGTTATACTTTGATATGTGTTGAAGAAAAATATATGTGTTTAGGTTAATCCCCCTGGGTAAACAAGGGTACTCCCACTGCTGAAAGGTGTTGTTTGAGTTATTACGGGTGAAGGTTTCATTTTGAGGTGCAATATCACAGTGGCCAGAAATAGTACAGTGGGGCTGTTGCAACACCCTCCCATGTAGATATCTGGTCCCTGTACCAGAGCTGTCCATATGATTGTGAAGTAACAGCACCACTGTACAATTTCAGGCCACTGGGATATTGCCCCTGACATATCCATGTCTGAGCTGTGATACCTTTTGAATCAACACACCTTTCAGCAGTAGGAATACCATTGTTTAACTGGGGGGGGGGGGATCCAACAACATATATTTGTCTTCACAACTTGTAGGGATGGCTATCCCTCCAGAGGGATAGCAAAGGTTAAGTCCACCTTGATGTCAGATTGTAGACATTGTGAGAACAGATGTTGTTCGCTGTTAGTCCTATCCCTCCTACCCTCATGGTTGTTCAGATATTGCTCTATGTGACAGATGGAGATTTCAGTCACTTGTCCACACGAGGGCTTTTCATCAGAGCCCAAATCGCCCCATTTAGAGAACAATACTTAATTGGAATGGTGTACAGGGTGTGCTTGGTTTGCAAGCACACTCTGTGGACCATTCCAAGAGGTATTTATCTCGATATGTTGCAACTTTGGCTCTGCTGAAGAGCCTCCGTGTGGTCAAATGATGGATATCTCCACCTGTCACATAGAGCAATATCTGAATAACTATAAGGGTTGGAGGGATAGGACTTACATCGAGACACATCTTTTTACAATGCCAATGATATTACATCATGATGACATTACCCATTGCTATCCCATTACAGTGACACACAAGTAGAAATGGTCATATATGTATGTGGATATGTACCCTTCATATGGATACAGTAATATCCTTCCAAGATGTGATGCCAGAGAGCAGTTCATTAGGTGTGATTGCCTTACTGGCTATATATGTGCACCCATCCAACAAGACATTGTATTGATATGATGGATATGAACATACCTCGTATATCCCATCTACGTAGAGTGTGATATACTATGTATGTGTATTGGGATGGTAGCAATGTAGGTTGATTTGTGATGGGTGCACATATCTGGCCAGTAAGGCAATCACATCCAGTGAACTGATCTCTGTGTTCACATCGTGTTGGAACATATTTAGTAACATTTGAATCCTAAGGGCAACAATCCAGCCAGTAGTGAGGGATATCTTTGATTGAGGCCTGTTTTTTCTCTGTGTATGAGCCCATCCATCCTTCTGTGTGAGGCAACCGTACTCAGTCCTTGATATCCATCAGTCATGGCCTGTTGGTGACCAAGGTACAATGTTTGCTATTTGTTTCCCATGTGTATCCTGCATAGAGATGCTGGTGTACCATCCATCCATGGCATCAGCACCCCTGTGGATCCATGTGGGAATCAGATATGGGATATGTCATTTCAAGTAAGAGTAAATGATTGCAGCCACAACACCAATGCCTACTTTTTCCAGCTTGAATTCTGTGAAATAGTTTTCGGCCTGTGTGTTGCACCTACAAGCATTTATTCTGTGGGACACTGTGATGTGTGACCTGATCCACCCTTTTTGTGATTCAGTAAGTGGTGATGTAGAACTGATTAAGTGAACATGATGGTGACTTCTCCAGTGATCTCCTTTCCCCATTTCCAGTGTTTTCCATGGAGTCTGTACAATGGGACCCTATGAACTTGATTCTTGTTTTGGCATATTCTCCATGGACTAACACTGGTATTGGTGAAGTGAGGGTGTGTGAGGGTTACTTTGTGTCCACCATCTGTTTGTCACCGCTTTGTGAATGTCCCCTGTGTAGCATGTGATCGTTGGCCTATTGACTTGTTTGTTGTCTGGTTAACCCCTTGAGTCCCAGAGGGGTTGCCAATGCATTGTTGATTGATGCATTGATGATCCCTCTAACACTCAAGGGGTTAGGGTGGGGGTGGGGACATGGGTGACATTGGGTGTGAACAGTGATGATCTATGACAGTCGACATTTTGAACATGACGGTTTGTGTATTGTGTGTAATGAGCACAGCGACAGGAGGGTTGAAGTAGGACTTTGACAGGTTTGTCCCAAGTTGGACCTTGCCGTTTGTCCTGGTGTTGTGTCCTTTTTTTAACCCTCAGGGTGCTGTGTTGGTTCAGTTGTATGGCTGAGTGATGGACGTGTTGAGGTGTGACTGTGTGTGCAGCTGGTGTTGGTTGCTGTAGTGTGTTGTTCTGTAGTGTTGCACTTACCAGTAGTGTGGAGGCTCCTCTCATCCCCAGTGTCAGTTCCTCCAACGACCCCCTCGATCATGGTCAGGGACATGTTCTGCCGCACCATCTCCTCCCAGCCGCAGAATGTGATGGGCACAGATGGGCCACCTCCGGTGCCTCGGGCTTGCTTGGCCATGTCAGACATCTTGTTCTTGACCACCCTCCAGCAGTCGCCCCATCTCTTCTTCACAGACTCCACGTCCAGCCTGCATGTAGCCACCGCGTTCACCCGGCTGCAGATCTGGTTCCAGGCTGCCTTCCTCCTCGCTGACAGGCCAGGGACCTTTGCCGTAGGGTGGAGAACACTCTGCCTCTCCACGACAGCTTCCACGAGAGCCGTGTTCTCCTCCTCAGTATATCTGGGATCCCTGATCCTGCCCTCATCAGCTCCGGCATGGGAGGATTCAGAGCCGGAGTGCCCTGCCTGGTCTGACCCTGACCGTGTGGGGTGCTCCCCAGCAACTACCCCTCATCCCACTGCAGGTTCTGTCCCTCTTCTTTGTGTGCCTGGTCTTGTGGGCCGGGTCCCCCTCCGCCCTGTGGATCTCCCTCTCCCACCCCTGCTCTGCTGAGGGATACCCTCCTGACCTTCCTCCTCCACTACTCTCCCCATCCCTCTCTCCTGTCCTCCTTGCCATCATTCACCCACTCACACCCAGGCACTCCCACAGGCCCTCACAGACACACTCGATCCACTCACTCTCTGTCACACACTTTCACTCACAGATTCACACTGTCAAAATAAAAAGTAAAATGTGTGAGGTAAAATAAAAGGACTATGTGTATGTATGTGTATGTGTTTGTGTTTGTATGTGTGTATGTAATATGTGCAAAGGTGTGCTATGTGTCGTATTATGTGCAATGCTCTCCTCTCTCCAAAGTCCAAAACTCCTCTACCGCCAATGTACGCTCCTGTCTCCCTCTCTCTGATCACTATCCTCCGCTCCTGGGTCCTGATATCTGGCTCTGAAGAACTCGATAACAGACAGTGTGTGACGGTTATTTTTGGGTATATATAGGTGTATTTGAAGTTATTTGATACATTGGGGCTTTGTGATTGGCTGTGTGTTTGAATTTGTTTTTGCATCAATCATGGTTGCTAGACAATGGCAGCCGTTATGTTACATGTTGTTGTGAGCGCTGTTATCGTGTGATTTGGCCGCCCGTTGTGCATTAACATGAGCGACAACGGCTTTTGTGTTACGTGTTTTTTGTGTGCCTACGCTCGATAGCTATTCTCGTAGAGTACCTATTGAATCTGCCGTAACTCCTGTATTATTTGCGAGCGATGTGCCTTTTTCACTTAGCGGCTGGTTTAACGGCTGCCTTTAAATCTAGCCCCTAGTGTGTCTACATCTATAAGTACTCTTGAAGACGATTTGTGATGGAACCAACCTTTTTCTGGGGCATTCTTGTCACTGGTTACCAAAGATGGAGCAAGCTTCTTTTTGAGATCTGCTGATTTTCTGTAGACAAAATTGGGTTTTTTTGGTAATATATTTCTGAGATTTTTATCTTCCCCCCAATATGTTCCAGTGTTTGCGGATAATTTTTTTGATTTGTGTAGTTGCAGATGTATATCTTGTAATAAACTGAATCTTAGGCTTTTTTATATTTATAGTTGTTTCCTCTTTATTAGACTTCTTTTTTTCCTCTTTACTAATAAGTAGTTGTGCTCTAGGGATATTTGAGGCTTTGATCAATGCCGATTCTATATTGTTTTCTTGATACCTTTTTTCCAAGAACCTGTTCTTAACCCCTTAACGACCCTTGACGGTCATAGTACGTCAAGGGTCGATTTGACTTAACGACCGATGACGTACTATGACCGTCATCAAGTTCCGGGCTCCCCCCGCGGCTGCACGCCATTCGGGGAGTCCGGAACCCAACGGAGCAATAAAAAAATATTGCTCCGTGGTCATTAAGTCACTTCCCCTTCCGGATTCCCCGGTCGTTAAGGGGTTAAGGGCTTCCGCTTTCATAAAGATTTCTTCTTTTGTACAATTTCTTTTTAACCTAAGTAATTGACTATATGGGACACTTTGAAGCCATTGTGGATGATGATTGCTAGAGGCATCTATAAAGCCATTTACATCTACTGGTTTTTGGTACGTATTTGTTGAAATTGTGCCATTAGATTCAGTAGTAATGTGTAGGTCTAAGAATACTACAGATGTAGGACTACTGGTATGTGTAAAGTATAGGCCCAAATTGTTGTTATTGATGCAATCTATGAATGTTTTCAAATTTTCTTCTCCACTTTTCCAAATAAAAACGATGTCGTCAATGTAGCGGCCATATAAGGCCATATCTTTGATATGATAATTCCAAATAGTTTCTTCCTCCCATACACTCAGGAATAAATTGGCAAAACTAGGTGCAAACCGAGTTCCCATCACTGACCATCTTACTTGGCGGTAGTGTTTATTTTCGAACATAAAATGATTGTGTTGAAGTATGAAAGCAATTCCATCTAATATAAAATCAATCTGTTCGATGGGCATTGTTTTATCTCTTCTCAAGATCTTTTCCACTGCACTGATGCCAGATCCATGGTCAATAATTGTGTACAAGGAGGTGATGTCACATGTAACCCGTTATCATTTGTAGCTTGATCCGGTCGGATCCATTTTTTACATATTTTTTATGTTGGAGAATTTTTACACCTCAATTGCTCACTATGAATATACCAATATATTATAAGTATGTTTCATTTAACAGTACCTTTTAAGTTTTTTTGAACCAGTGGGATTAATTTTATTTGAATTTTACTTGATTCTTTGAGAATAAACTTATTCAAAATTTCTTTCTGTGCACTCTAATCTTTATTTTTTAAATTATATAATCCACCAATACTACACTTAGAATATTTCTGTGCGCTGTCTTCTACTTCTGTTTTATAAAGACTGGAAGGTGCACTACGAACACAACAGTCATGCTATTGCTGACCCATCATCATACCCTTGAGTGCCAGATGTGTACACAACACATTGGTCAGCAATGCTTTGGAGACCTTACTTGCACTCCACGAGGACAGCTTGGTTATTTGACACAGAGTGAACAATCCATTGCTTGTCAGGGTATCGTCTAGCCATCATAATTTTATGGGGTTTGTATCACGGTATGGTAAGCAGACATATGTATATGTGGTTGGGCACACACATCAGTGTGTAAACCAAGACCCATGAAACAGAGGAGCTATTTCATGGATCTTGATCTACATACAGATGAGGTGTGTGCTCAGGGTCCTTGTGACACACATACATATGTCTGCTTGCCATCCCCTTGATGGACAACTCACATGGTTCTGACGCCTAGACAAGGCATTGACAAGCAATGGAGTGGCATATTCACTGTGCTACACACACACTTGAACAAGTCATCATAGCAGGCCTTCAGCCGGAGCATGAACAGTTGCAGCAGGTGACAGCTGTTGGACAGGGGTGCTTGGAGGAGGAGGAGGGTGATGAGCCCTAGCCCTCTCACACGTTTGCCTCCACTGTCATCTTATGTACAAGCATGTGTACATACCGGTGTTGGTTTGTCTTACTGTCAGTGTCTCTCTTACACTACAACTGAGGAGGGTGGGCTGTCACTGTTAAACAGCAGTATGGTAATGTTCATATGGTAATGGTGATGGGACCAAAACAAAGGGGAGGAATCACACCAGCTCTGTACATAACTCCTTACTCAAGATAAAACTGTGATCAGCTGAGGTGTACTCATAGAGATATACAATGATACCAAAGGAAGGGAAGAGAAGAATGGGTTAACCAACTGGGGATAACCACCAGGCGGTGCCCACCCTCCCCCCAACAAGACACCTAATAACTGAAGCATACTACAGGGGTATACCAACCCAAAGCTTTATCAGGCAATACATGATTAATCAAGTGAATTCATCAAATCAATTGAGAACCATCTAGCACAGGGATATGAGTCATGAAGACATTCCTACATAGAATAATTCCTCTATGTACTGAGAGCAAGTATATGTAAAGCAAACGTGCAATACCATGTATCCACTAACAAATCACAGTGGCCCATTGGCAATGTGCAATATTATCATTCATATGAGGTGCAGAGTGGTGATCGTAAACAAAGTATGAATACACATCATATACTCTTCTCCATGACTCCAGGAGTCACATTGATTGATCTCCCCTTGTGCTCTTACTCATAGTCATAGAGATAGGTATATGTGTATTCATGCTTTTGGGATTATTATGACGTTGCACTTTATATGTATGATGATATTGCACATTGCCAGTGGGCCACTTTCAATTGTTTGTGAATACATGGTATTGCATGTTTGCTTTACATATACTTGCTCTCAGTCTATAGAGGCATTATTCTATTTTGGAATGTCTTCATGACTCCATATTCCTGTGCTAGATGGTTTTTAATTGATTTGATGTATTCACTTGATTAATTTTGTATTGTTTGATAAAGCTTTGGTTTGGTTTGGTATACTCCTGTAGTGTGTCAGTTATTCATTTTTTTTTAGTGGGGGGGTAACGCCTGGTGGTTCTCCTCCGGTTGGTTAACCCCTTTCTTTCTTCCCTTATTTCTGTATGATGTGGTTATAATGGACTAATGGTGAGGTGTGTGTTATCCAGGTAATTGTTTTCTGGTGTGTCTGTGGTTAGTGGTGTGATTATTTGTAATTGGTATGTACCTGCCAGGTATGTGTTTTGTCTCCATGGACTGCTGAGATTACATAGGTGAGCTTGATTTGTTGTTGGAGTGACAGGTGTGCATGTCATGTTGTGTGTTAACCCCTGATTTTCAAAGGTGTGTTGGGATGGCTTATGTTGTGCTGCTTTGTGTTCCCCTTGTCCCTGTGGGGTTGCTGTATTCTTATTGTTTGTCTGTGACTTGTTTGTATGTTTGTGTCGGCCAGTGGTTTCCATCCAGGGTGTCATGTGATGTTGGTGCACCATGTGCACCAGCTCAGAGTGCGTCACTTTTCCCATGTTGCTATGTTCTGCATTGGTGTTTGATAATATTGATTTTACATGTTTTTGGGGAGATGTGTGTATGGGAAATTTGAGGCACTATTTCTCCTCATTGCCATTGACACAGTGGGACCTGATGCTGGGCAAATGTATTCCCTTGTGCCCTCAGGGGATGCCCTGGAATATCCAGATTGCATGTCAGTGGTGTCTTAGTTGGAGGGGTTGTGAAGCACTGTTGTAGGCCTTGTTGTTGTATTTGCTAGGAATTGCAGGGGTTAATATCTGACCTTTGTATGCTTAGCTTCTGTCCTTGGATGGCCTGCTTCTCTGTTTTATTTTCCTCGATGGTGGTTTTGTACTCTGACTTGTGTGATGTTCTAAAAAAAAAATGGGCGTTAGATTTCTGGAGAGAAATGTTTAACTCGCGTTAGCCCTAACTCCAACATTTGAATGGCTCTTGGCTTTGCTTGTATATTGTCCTCTATGGGCGAGATCTTGCTGTTCTGGCGACGGGCGACGTGTGTTTTAGAACTGCCGTTATTTCTTACTAGTGGGAACATCTGCACTGCATACTGGCGGTACAAAACCACCGTTGCCATTTTTTTCTGCCGATGCCAACATTTGGATCGAGCCCTGAGTCCCTTATTGGATCTTCTATCACGGTGCCTGTGATTGCTCTCTTTTCTTGTCTATCACCAGTAGGGGGCTCTCCATTGGCTGGCTGCCTTTAGCCCGCCCTGTATTGCCTATTTAAACCTAGCCTGGGCACCCTTTGGTTGCCCTTTCGTGTTGTCTCTATGCTGTTGCATATGACCCTGTTCCTGAGTATCCTGGGCCTCTGCTGTGTTCCTGCGACCTGCATTCTACCTGTTCCAGTGCTTCCAGTTGCTGAGTTCCTGTCTTCGTTGATCCGGTCGAATCTCCGCTTCCTGCTGCCAGTCTCCTCCGATGTTCTGGTTAACCATCTGCCTGCTGGTTCCTGCGTCCATTCGCTGACTCCTGTCCAGTCATTTCCTGTCCTCAGACATTCCTGAGTCGCCTTGGTGACATTGTTACCTTGCCGGTTATCGTACAGGGTTCCCCAAGCCATCCGGCTGCCTCAGTGTTATAGCGTCCCACGTACCGGGTACTGGTTCACTCCTCAAGCCATCCGGCTGTCTCTGTGCTATAGCGTCCCACGTACAGGGTACTGGTTCGCTCCTTAAGCCATCCGACTGTCTCTGTGCTATAGCGTCCCACGTACAGGGTACGGGTTTGCTCCTTAAGCCATCCAGCTGTCTCAGTACTATAGCGTTCCACATACAGGGTACTGGTTCTCTCCCCAAGCCATCCGGCTGTCTCAGTGCTATAGAGTTCCATGTACAGGGTACTGGTTCGCTCCCCAAGCTATCCGGCTGTCTCAGTGCTATAGCGTTCCACGTACAGGGTACTGGTTCGCTCCCCAAGCCATCCGGCTGCCTCAGTGTTATAGCGTTCCACGTACAGGGTATTGGTTTGCTCTCCAAGCCATCCGGCTGCCTCAGTGCTATAGCGTTCCAAGTACAGGGTACTGGTTCGCTCCTCAAGCCATCCGGCTGTCTCTGTGCCATAGCTTCCCACGTACAGGGTACTGGTTCACTCCTTAAGCCATCCAACTGTCTCTGTGCTATAGCGTCCCACGTACAGGGTACGGGTTCGTTCTTTAAGCCATCCGGCTGTCTCAGTGCTATAGCGTTCCACATACAGGGTACTGGTTCTCTCCCCAAGCCATCCGGCTGTCTCAGTGCTATAGCGTTCCACGTACAGGGTACTGGTTCGCTCCCCAAGCTATCCGGCTGTCTCAGTTCTATAGCGTTCCATGTACAGGGTACTGGTTCGCTCCCCAAGCCATCCGGCTGCCTCAGTGTTATAGCGTTCCACGTACAGGGTATTGGTTTGCTCTCCAAGCCATCCGGCTGCCTCAGTGTTATAGCGTTCCAAGTACAGGGTACTGGTTCGCTCCTCAAGCCATCCGGCTGTCTCTGTGCCATAGCTTCCCACGCACAGGGTACTGGTTCGCTCCTTAAGCCATCCAGTTGTCTCTGTGCTATAACGTCCCACGTACAGGGTACTGGTTCGCTCCTTAAGCCATCCGGCTGTCTCAGTGCTATAGCGTTCCATGTACAGGGTACTGGTTCGCTCCTCAAGCCACCCGGCTGCCTCAGTATATATTGCGTTCCACGTACTGGGTACTGGTTCGCTCCTCAAGCCACCCGGCTGCCTCAGTATATGTTGCGTTCCACGTACTGGGTACTGGTTCGCTCCATGCACACCTGATTGCTGTATAGTCATATGGCGTTCCATCTGTGAAGAGCATTACTGAGTTCCACACCCTTCTCTATCTCTGCTGCTGGCGACTTACTTACTGACTCAGCCTCTTTACCATCATAGTGACTGTTTTTCCACCAGTCAGTCACTTTAGTGTGTGGTTGATCTTATCTCCTATCTACGGGCTGCCTTGCCCGGTATATGGTAAGGCCGGTAGAACCTGTCCTGTTTCCTTGGGTTGCCTTACCCGGTATTGGCAAGGCCGGTAGAGCCTGTGTAGTCACCTATCAAATTGGCTGCCTTGCCCGGTATATGGTAAGGCTGGTAGAACCTGTCCTGTTTCCTTGGGTTGCTTTACCCGGTATTGGCAAGGCCGGTAGAGCCTGTATAGTCACCTGTCAATTGGCTGCTTTGCCCGGTATATGGTAAGGCCGGTAGAACCTGTCCTGTTGCCTTGGGTTGCCTTACCCGGTATTGGCAAGGCCGGTAGAGCCTCATCTCACCAGTTCCGATTCCCTGGCTGCCTTGCCCAGTATATAGGCAGGGCTGGTAGAGCCAATATTACTCTTATTTGCATTGTATTCCTGTCTAATAAAGATATATGTGTGTACATGTATATTACCCTACGGGGCTGCATTAACTTTTCAATAAAATTGAGTTTTTACCTAACTCTGCGTCTGAGAGTCTTAACAAACCGTGACAGTACGAAAGGGCCATGACCTCAGACAACAAGAGTGATGGTAACCCCCAAAACATCCATTGGAGAATGTATGCACATGAGCAACAATTGGATCAGCTAGCGGTAGCGATCCAAACTATACTTGAATGCACAGTGCTTTCTGAAAAGGCTGGCCTTAGTCCCGTGGTTTCCTCCGGGCAGACATCTGAGAACGTTACCATGCCCTCAGGGGCAGCAGTCAAGCGGTTAACCGCCTCTGCCCCGTTGCCACTCAGATACGATGGTAACCCTAACCTCTGCAGAGGATTTATTAACCAACTTGAAATATTTATGGAATTGACAGCTCAGGCCTTTCCCAGTGACCGCAGTAAAGTTGGTTTTATGATATCCCTGCTGACCGGTAGAGCATTGGCATGGGCAAATCCGTTATGGGAAAATGCGAAACCCTGCACTAGGAGTTTCAGAGAATTTGTGCAGTCGTTTTGGAGAGTGTTTGAGCCTCCTGGTAGAACCACCTCTGCTGCTAAGCGCCTTATGGAAATACAACAGGGCAGGCGTACGGTATGTGACTATGCCATCGAATTTCACACCTTGGCAGCAGAGGTAGGTTGGAACAATGAAGCATTATTGGCAGCCTTTGCTCAGGGCCTATGTGACCAAATTAAGGATGAGATTGATGCGAAAGAATTGCCTATTGATCTTGATGACTATATTGAATATGTCATTCTAATTGACACACGGATTTGTGAGAGACTAATGGCCAAAGACCGCAGGTCGCGGCAAAAGAGTAATGGATCTAGTAGTACTTTTTGCCCACCCGTCCCTTGGCTTCTAAGCAGGTTGATCTACCTCGAGAACCAGGTGAACCTATGCAGTTAGGCTTCACTAGGCTAACCAAGGAGGAGAGGACACATTGCAGAAAACATGGGTTATGCTTATACTGTGGCAAAAATGGGCATCTACTAAGATCTTGTCCTGTACATCCGGGAAATGAACACACCTAGGGTACCTTGGGGGACAGGCCCTAGATGGTGTTCAGGTGTCCCCAGAATGTGGTATATTGAAACCCACCATACAGGTGGTACTTTCTTGGGCAAAACGCTCAGTGGAGGTTTTGGCCCTGGTTGATTCTGGTGCAGCTGGGTATTTTATGGATAGTACCTTTGCTGAATTACATGGGGTTCCACGCATTGAAAGGGAAACCCCACTCGCTATTGAAGCAATTGACGGCAGACCCCTGGAACCTGCTCAGGTGACTTTTGAAACTATACCTTTGTCCGTGTCTATTGGGGCTCTTCACAGAGAGGAACAGCAGTTCCAGCTTATCAGCTCTCCTCATCACGCAGTAATCCTGGGTTTTCCCTGGTTTCAGTTGCATAACCCACAGTTTGATTGGAAAAAATGTGAAATATCTGCTTGGTCTCAGTCTTGCATGGAACATTGCATAACCCAACCAGTTAAGATCTTGTGTACCTCTTCTGCTCTGCCAAGCGAATACCAACAGTTTAGCGATGTATTCAGTAAGGGAGAAGCTGGCACCCTACCCCAGCACAGATCTTATGACTGTTGTATTGAATTGCCTCCGGGGGCGGTCCCTCCCAGGGGACACACGTATCCATTATCTTGTGAGGAGAACCAAGCTATGGAAGAATATATCGCTGATGCCCTCGAAAGAGGCATCATAAGGAAATCCACCTCTCCAGCTGGGGCTGGATTTTTCTTTGTAAAAAAGAAAAACGGTGAGCTGAGACCTTGCATTGACTACCGGGGCTTAAATAAGTTAATATCTAAGAATGCCTATCCAATACCATTCATCACCGAGCTATTTGACAGACTTAAAGGTTCCTCTATTTTCACCAAATTGGACCTACGTGCTGCATACAATTTAATCCGGATCAGAGCTGGTGATGAGTGGAAAACCGCCTTTAACACGAGAGCTGGCCATTACGAGTACTTGGTAATGCCATTTGGTCTCTGTAATGCACCCGCTGTATTCCTAGAGTTCATCAATGACATTCTTAGAGATATGTTGCAGTCCTGTGTCGTTGTCTATCTTGACGACATTCTCATTCATTCTGAGAATATGTTACAACACGTCAAGGATGTGTCTGAGGTGTTGCTTCGCCTACGAGAGAATAAGCTATATTGTAAACTCGAAAAATGTGAATTTCACAGAACTAGTGTACCATTTCTGGGATTTATAATTGGCAAAGAAGGCATTGTCATGGACAAAGAGAAATTAACGGCAGTGTTACAATGGCCACGCCCCAAGAGCTTGAAGGCCATTCAACGATTTCTGGGCTTCGCTAATTATTATAGGAAATTTATTAAGAACTTCTCTTCGATGGTAAAACCTTTGACTGACCTTACGCACAAGGGTGCCAATCCATCCCAATGGTCAGTGGCTGCAGAGGAGGCCTTTGAGAAATTGAAGTCTGCCTTCATTAACGCTCCTGTGTTATCTCACCCCAACCCATCGCTTCCATTCACACTGGAGGTGGACGCCTCAGATATTGGGGTTGGAGCAGTGCTCTCTCAGCGTCCCATTAAAGGAGGAACTCTCAGACCTTGTGGGTTTTTCTCTAAAAAGTTGACCGGGGCACAAAGCAATTATGAGATTGGTGACAGAGAATTGCTAGCCATTATTCTTGTGCTTAAGGAGTGGCGCCACCTACTCGAGGGTACCAAGAACCCTATCTTTATTCTGACCGATCACAAGAACTTAATTTATCTCTCTGAGGCAAAGAGGTTATCCCCACGCCAGGCTAGGTGGGCACTGTTCTTGTCTTGATTCAACTTCATTGTATCTTATTTACCTGGGTCTAAGAACGTCAGGGCTGACGCATTGTCAAGACAATTTGAGGCTGAAACTGACAAAGATGAGGTACCAGCACCTATTATTCAGCCTGATCGAATTTTGGCTACTATACGCACCAGTATCACCTCACCATTAGGGGAAGAGATCTTGGCCTCCCAAGCCTCCACTCCTCCTGAAACCCGATGGGCAAGTGTTTTGTTGATGTGCCATTCCGCACACAGTTACTCGAGACTTACCATTCCTCTAAGGCTGCGGGACATATTGGCAGAGACCAATTGTTATGGTCTCTCTCGCAAGTTTTTTGGTGGCCTTCTATGCGGGCAGATTGTACCGATCTTACGAATGCCTGTGCTACTTGTGCCCGTGCTAAGACCCCTAGACACCTCCCTGTGGGTTTACTCCAACCGGTACCTAATGGTGAACGCCCTTGGTCTCATGTTTCCATGGATTTTATGGGAGAATTACCAGTGTCTAGAGGGTATTCCTTTATACTTATGATAGTGGACAGGTTCTCTAAAATGGCTCATTTCATGCCCCTCTGTGGCCTTCCCTCTGCTAAAGAATTGGCGGTGGTATTTGCTAACAAGGTATTCCGGTTGCATGGTGTACCCAGAGTGCTGGTGTCTGACCGGGGGAGCCAGTTCGTATCCAGGTTTTGGAGGGCATTTTGTGAACAGATGGGCATACAGTTATCTTTCTCCTCCGCCTACCATCCCCAGACCAATGGGGCCGCTGAGCGTGCCAATCAAGGCTTGGAACAGTTCTTTATTACTGACCATCATGACAATTGGGCCGACCTGTTGCCCTGGGCAGAGTTCGCCAGGAATTGTGCAGTTAACTCGTCAGTAGGGAGCTCTCCGTTTTTGATCAATTATGGATTTCAACCCTGTTTGCTCCCAGACTCCTTTCAGGCACAACAAATTCCAGCTCTGGATGAGCATATCGAGCAGCTCCGCTCCACATGGGCACTGGTGCAGAGGGCATTGGGTCAGTCATTCCAATGACATCAACGTCATGCTAATCGCAGGAGGTTGCCAGCGGTTTCCTTTTAGGTCGGGGATAGAGTGTGGCTGTCCTCCAGGAACCTTAAGCTGCAAGTCCCATCTAACAAGCCTGTCCTGTTTCCTTGGGTTGCTTTACCCGGTATTGGCAAGGCCGGTAGAGCCTCATCTCACCAGTTCCGATTCCCTGGCTGCCTTGCCCGGTATATGGGCAGGGCCGGTAGAGCCAATATTACTCTTATTTGCATTGTTTTCCTGTCTAATAAAGATGTATGTGTGTACGTGTATATTACCCTACGGGGCTGCATTAACTTTTCAATAAAGTTGAGTTTTTACCTAACTCTGCGTCTGAGAGTCTTAACAAACCGTGACATCTTCATAGCTAACGCAAACAATTGAATTGCAATTTATGATGTTTTCATTAGTTCCTATGGATCAAAATACCTCTTAACTTTAACACCCCAAAAATGCTGTCGGCAGAAAAAACAGCCGTCTCCAACATTTGAATCGAGCCCTGTCAGTCTACCCATCTCCCTTTCACTCCTTTACATTAATTTCTTCTGTCCGCCTCCTTCCTTCTCTGTCCATCCGCCTCCTTCCCTCTCTGTCCATCCGTCTCCTTCCCTTTCTGTCCCTCTGCCAACCTCCTCCTCTGTCAGCTTCCCTTCATGCAAATCTGTGTCTGTCTCCTTCCCTTTTCCAATCTCTAGGGGAGACAGACAAGGGTTGGAGACACACACAGAAGAGTGTGTCAGCAGTGGGGTTATGCACTAAGATGTTTTCAAATGGTGATGAGGTGTACGAAACTTCTCCAGCTTGCTAAACGCTCCGATTCCTGGATTATCCCATGGAGCCAGTGCACTAAGAACTTACAAGTTGGTTAAATCTCGGTTCACTGGCTAGATGGAAGAATTGTTCATCACACTGGAAGGGTCATCTCCACTTCATCACCTCCTCATAACACTTTGGTGTATCTCCCCCTTGTTTGTATCTGAAAACAATGCTGAAGTTGAAAATTTTTATAACAAGAGTAAGGCAGTGCCTGATTTTGTGGGAGGGGCTGCAAGCCCTCAAATACGGGAAGCAGCCTCCCCCACCAGGACTCAAGTCGCCTTGGGCTCTGACGTCATCAAGTCGCGTCAATAACATCACGTTAAGGTTCAAACGCTATATACTGGTGATCGTGAGTAATCTTATCTGTTAGTTCGGCTATATCAGATATCTCAACTCTTTTCGGCAGTTTCGCTTACTAGATAAGATATTATCGTTTTTTCTCTTTACAATCAAGTTACCCCTTTCATGTTAGGCAGATCAGCTTGCTAGTTACATGGATAGCACAAGGAATACTCCAATTATACCAATGGCTCAGCTCAGGCAAGTCAGGTGGTCCATATCATATATCCACCTCTATAACATCAGTTGTTATACCTCTACATACAAGGCTGCACTACAGGTCGTTTTTATCCAGTCAGTCATACTCTCATCTAGCATATCCTAACTGTATCTCCTCTGTCAATTACACTGCAGCCTGCATTCGTCCGCTAGCATGCATATCAGTTCTGTCATCTATAGGTTCATAGTTATAATCTTATTAGAGCCAGGCTACTTCAGCACCGGAGGATCATGGTCAAAGGAAACAGCGACAGTCTCGTGACTTTGATTCTCCAGACACAATTATATCCAAGCATCTGTGTAAAATATGAAGCATTGGACTTAATGTATGTGTATATATTATTATCATGTTCAATTAGGTATGCAGTCATGACTTCAAATCATCTTCAGTTAGTATGTTAAGTACTCATGTCCCTTATTCTCAGGTATCACCAGCAATAGCAATCAATAACTTCCACTAGCATCGGCTTAGCTCCTTCCTTGAATCTATCCTCTCTGCAGGAGTCATTGTTGAATCCCTGTCCTTCTTTTCACTGCTAGACCTTCCCTGGTATCTCAGGATCAGTCCTCTGCAGGACCAGCATCATTGTATAGTCAATCCAACATAATCTCATTTCGACTTTCATAGGTACCAATCATTTCCATTACTCCCATCCCCTACACTCTATATATACACATGCCAGTATCAGTTCCTTCAATATCCTTCTGTTTCTCCTCATAGTCCACCAGTATGACCGATCCAGCAATGTAGGTACTCCATAAGTATACACATACCTTAAGCCTCTCCTTCCCCTTCCACCAGTCTTTATATCTGCACTTCCCTTCACTCCCCCCACCCATATGCTACCCCTTTGTTACATAGTATCGATCCTTCTGGTTCAGCGATATCAACCTATAAAAAAAAAACAAAAAAAAACAACACCCAGCCTTACCTCTTCACGGAGGCAGAAGGCGAAGTACCAGTCCTTACCTCATCACGGAGGCACGAAAGTGATACAATCAGTCCTTACCTCTTCACTGAAGCCGTAGGTGACACAATTAGCCTTACCTCTTCACTGAGGCCAAAGGTGACACACTCAGCCTTACCTCTTCACTGATGCCGAAGGTGACACACTCAGCCTTACCTCTTTACTGAGGCCAAAGGCGACACACCTTACCTCTTTACTGAGGCCGAAGGTGACACACTTAGCCTTACCTCTTCACGGAGGCCAAAGGCAACACACTTAGCATTACCTCTTCATTGAAGCCGTAGGACACATACTCAGCCTTACCTCCTCACAGAGGTCGTAGGTTACACACTCAGACCTACCTATTGCATCAGCTCGGAAGCCGAATGTAAGACCATCAGGCCATACTATCACAGTGCCCGTGATATCTGCGACATTTTTACATGTTTACTTCCTGATGCCTTTTCATTGGCTGCGCTGTCTAGCCCCTCCCAGTGACAGCCTTTATATACCTTGGGCTGGCACTCATGGGTTGCCCTTTCGTGGTGTATCCGTTGCCTAGCGCTAGTTCCGATTACTCTTATTGATACCAGTGTATGACCTGGACTGTTTTTGACTACTCTTCCTGTTTACCGTTCCTGCTCTGTGTACCGACCCGGATTGGCTGACGTTCCTGCTTCCTGTATTAACCCAGCCTGGCTGATGTTCTTGCTCCGTGTACCGACTCGGCTTGTCTGGTGAACCTGCTCCGTGTACTGACCCGGCGTGATTGGCGATCCTGCTCAGTGTACCGAATCGGCCTGGCTGACGTTCCTGCTCCGTGTACTGACCCAGCTGGGTTGAAGTTCCTGCTCCAGTTCTGTTCCTGCTCGCTAGCCACTCCACTCTCGCTGTTGCATGCTCAGTGGTCTTGCCAGAGCTCCGGTGGTCCGGTTCCTCATTGTAGTCCAGTCCTTGATCCGTTTGCACACTGTGCCCTGTGTGACCCTCCTGTAGATTCCGATTCGCACCTCGATCGCTTGGTCTGTTTGCTGCCATTACTGAGGTTGGGTTCAGTTGGGCGCCTCAGGCTACTTCCACACTGCAGACCAGAGCGTTCATTAACCCCTTCAGGGTAGGTGCTGGGCATATGTGTATGAGTCTGAAGTCTCAGTTGGGCACATATTATCCTACTGCACTAAACACTGACTCATGCTTGTTTGTAGTCTCCGGTGGGCGTTCTCTCTGGCAGCCTTCCTCCTATGTTGCCTTAGCCAGTTCTGCGCTGGTTTAACCCGTCGCTGTTGTGACTCTCTGCATAAAGAGCTACATTGGGCCTTCCAACATTAAGGTCAACTCTGTCCTTGGCTTTATTTGTTTCTCTTGGTCATATTTACACTGTATCAACTGTGATTCACCTGACCTGTGTCAGTACTGTATATTTGTTCTACATACTGGACCCGTGTGGGTTAATCAAGCAATTGTAATCTGTCCTGTGTCAGTTTACCATATTTTTGTATGCTGGACCCTTGAGGGTTACTGTTATTCATTGTGTGCAAATAAAATTGTGTTTTTACCAAAATCTCTGAGTGTACTGAACCTTAACACATACCTAGACTATTCAGACCTTACCTTCTCACCGAGGCCAAAGGTATTATTTAAACAGTACCTAGCCATGTGGGCCAAATTCCTAGCAGAATGGAATGGCCAAGCCATGTTTCGTCCATCCCCTTCCAATTCTTCCCCTGTCATTTTCTCCAATGCAGCAGCTGGCCAGGGCTTCGCCGCCATATATATGAGTCAGAATGGTTTGCAGCACAATGGCCTAATGAAACACTAGCAATTCCACAATCCTTCACTATATCTCCACTTTTCGAAGTTATATCCGATAGTAGCAGCAGCTGTACTATGGGGTCACTTATGGTCAGGACAGGCAGTCACTTTTCATACAGACAATATGGCCACGGCACAATCAATTATCAAAGGCAGATCTCCCCATCCATACATAATGCCTTTTCTCAGGAAACTAACCTGGACATCACTCAGTTATAAATTCACTTACTACAGCACACATATTTCTAGCATTCATAACTCAGCAGCTGACGCGCTATCTCATTTTAACTTTCAGAAATTCTTCCAACTCCTTCCAGCAGCCAATCCCCATCCACTACAAAGTTTCCAGCGAATCCATAATCTGTATGCTAGTTGCAATATACAAAATAACTAATGAAGTAAGCGCAACATATATATTTAAAGTTTGTTTATCAACGTTACAGTTTTTCTTTAGTTCTACAGATTTTCGCGTCAAAGAGATCTTGTTACCCTCTATCACTTCTTATCACGTAGACTTATTCCTCCATCGTATTAATATGAAAAAGACATATAGAAATAATTCCGTCAATGATGCGTTGTAACTAGTAACATAAAATAAATATCTCCACTTACTAAACAAGATGTCGATGTCCCACGTAGTTGTATCAATCAGAGAAGATATTTCTTGATCGGTAATTCACCTTCCCTTGATTTTCATACAAATTTAAACGTAGTAATCTCCCACAAACCTCCAGAGAAGGAGTAGATAGGGCAAGTGTTAAATCGAATCACTTAAATAAAGTTAAACCATCAAATATCTACTCACACAAATAGATGAATTCTTCAAATTCTTTTAGCTGTTTTCATGTAGTGAAGATCTCTTAATCCTATACTTTACAAACAGCGATTATCATTCCTCCATTGAGTAGATGAAAAGGAAAGAGGAAAGTTACTCATTAATTGAAGTCCGCTCCAATTCAATTACTCGATCTCTCCCAATCCTTAATTAAAATCTTCACTCTCACACGCTTGATCTCAAATTAAAATGACTGCTCTCCAAGTTGGTACTCAGTAGTCTGCTCTATTCATCATAGATCAAGCGTAAAACATAAAAAATCTAAGCAAGTATACGGGTCTCAACGTACACCAGTGAAGCACTCCCGCAAAGGTGAAACTAGAGCCGAAGACAAAAGCACAGCGCTTGGCCAATGCGCTATGCAAACGGCAAAGTCACACTACGCAAGGAAAAGAAATCCACTGGAATATCTGCAGACCCCCAAATTGTAACCCCTACAAGGCCCAACGCGTTTCGTGTCTGTCACACTTCCTCAGGGGCTATCAAGAGGTTGTTCTAACATTTACAATCTTTTATATAAAACACAGATCCCTTTTGCCTTTCACGTCAAATCCTCTGCAATAATTAACCCTAAACATTTCTTTTATTTATATTAAATTAAAATACTTATTTAAAAGTATTCTGTCTTGTCAAATTATATCTCACAAAATATCAACTTTACTGAAATAACACATATTTAAAATCATACACAAATCATTCTCTTAAAAAACAGTTTAAATCGATACAGACATTAAGACCTCCAGGGGTTAAAGTTTTCAATTTATATATCCATTCTGTCTCTTTTTTAGAGACCAGATTGGTTATATTTCCTCCTCTCCAATGCATCAAAGCCTGATCGATTATTGTACATTTTAAAACAGACGGGTCTTTATTATGATATTTCATAAAATGCTCCGGGACACTATGGGTAGTTAACCCTTTCTTTATATTTCTTATGTGCTCTCCTGCTCTTATATGAAAACATCTAGTCGTACGTCCCACATATTGAAGTCCACATGGGCATTCAAGTAAATAGACGACATTTTTACTTTTACACATTAATAATTTATCTATTTTAAAAATTTTACCTGTTTGATTTGATTTAAAATCACTAATAATTCTAGTTTTATCTTTACAAGTCCGGCATGCTATGCATTTATTGCATCTATAAAATCCTTTTAAACCCTGTTTAAAAAATGGTACTCTAATTTTCTTACTATCAATAAAACTAGGCACTAGAAATTCTTTCAAATTTTTCGTTCTCTTATATATAATTCTAGGTCTTTCTGGTAAAATCTTATTTAACTCATTATCCTTTAATAAAATAGGCCAATATTTCTTAAAAATATATTCAATTTCTTTGTAATCTTCACTATATTTTGTGATAAAAAGAGGGCATAAGTCCTCCCTTTTAGTCCTTTCTTTTACTACATCTGTACTCTCTATTATTTGTCCTTTAACTCTTCCTAATAAGTCTTTATTATATCCTTTACCAACAAAGACTTTTTCCAACTCCTCTATTTGTTTCTTACATACCTCTAGATCTGTACAATTTCTTCTAATTCGTTTGAATTCCCCCCTTGGTATATTTTGTACCCAAGGTTTATAATGACAGCTTTTGGGGTTCACATAGCTATTCGAATTTGTTGGTTTTTTAAAGGTACAAGTTTTTATCTCATTGTCTTCCACATATACTGTTAAATCCAGAAAATTGATACTATTCTTACTATGTATATGAGTAAATTTTAAACCCATTTGATTATTGTTAATATAATCATAAAATTTGATCAGGGTTTCTTCAGTCCCCTTCCAAATACATATACAATCATCAATGTATCTTTTCCAGCTAACAATACCAGAATTATATTCATTTTTCTCCAATATAAAAACCTCCTCCCAAGAACCCATAAAAATGTTTGCATAGCTTGGGGCGAATTTACTCCCCATAGCTGTCCCTAGAAGTTGCAAATAGAAATTATCTTCTACCCAGAAATAATTTTTTGTCAAAATAAAAGAAATGCACCCTAACAAAAATTCAATCTGTATATCACACAATTCCCCTTGTTTATCTAGGGAATTCTTTACTGCTTTTATACCTAACTCGTGTTTTATCACAGTGTATAGTGATGTTACATCCAAAGTGATTAAGAAATAATCTTCTTGCCACTCGATAGTTTTTAACCAATTGATGGTATCTGTTGTATCTTTAAGATAAGATGGAAGATTAACCACCATACTCTGTAAATAAATATCAACATAGTGGGATAAATTTGCAGTTATTGAATTAATTCCCGACACTATTGGACGACCCGGGGGATTTGTCAAATCCTTATGTATTTTAGGAAGGACATATAGTACAGGAATTTTTGGATTTTGTATATTAAGATATACATATATATATAGATATATACATCCAGCCTCCCCACCAGAATACTAAGATCTCATAATGATCTAGATCAGTTTGCTAATCACGCCAATATCATCATATACAACGGCCTTGCTCCCAGCACTAGACAAGCGTACGAGACAGCATGGAGGACATTCCAGAATTTCATTATCAATTATAACCCTACAGATCCATATTCCATTTCAAATCTGTTAGCATTCGGGGCCTTTTGCCACAAATCACTCAATCTATTGGTCAATACTATCAAACTATATCTAGCTGGCATTCAACATAACTTAGCAGTTAGCAACTCCAGTCAGCAATCCATCTTTCACAATTATCAAATTAAGTTATTTCTTAAAGGACTATCTAAATTTCCTCAAGCCTCAGTACGTACTAGATTACCAATCAACGGTTCAATTTTTAGACAACTGTACAAACTTTTAAACAATCATCCATTTGAACAGTCCACCAATGTTATTCTCCTGGCAGCAATCAATTTATCCTTCTTTGGCTTTCTAAGACCAGGAGAATTCACAGCCTGATCACGCTCTTCTAGACATATTACTAAAAATAATTTAACTGTTCACTCAGACCATTTCGTACTATTTCTGCCTTCATCAAAAACAGATCAAACAGGCCAAGGCATGCAAATCCCTATTTACTATACTCATGATCAATGGTGCCTGGGAGCAGCTTTACATAAGTTATTAACATTTTTAGAACCACGCCCAGCACAAAGCCCTTTACTGCCCTTAACTCATGGACCCCTTACCATGGCTGAATTTGCTCTATACTTATGTTCCATGCTGATCAAAATAGGTGTAGAGCCACATTCCTTTTCAGGCCACTCCTTTCGTATTAGGGCCACAACAGCAGCTTCTAAGCATGGAGTTCCAGGGCACATTATTCAAAGATTATGCAGATGGAGCTCAGCCTGCTACACCCGATACATCTACAACCCTACCTCAGAAATTAATTCTGCTCTTACTAACCTAGCTCAGTAAATATCATCTAAGTATAGATGACTAACCTAACTACAATGCTTCCTACGTGACATTTGCGCAGCTCATCAGAGTTGCCTGGTGTTTTTCATTTCAGAATCAATAAACTGTTGCATGTTAATCTGGTTTCATTCTGCTCTTTTCTTTTGGCCTTTATCAGGTCTGCCTCGTCTCTCCTCAACGGAGAACACGTCAGATTCTCAGGGTTGGCACAGATAGGGTCTTGGCTTCTCCCAATCACAGAGATGGATGGAAGCCCCGACCACAAGAGTAAGACAGTACCTGATTTTGTGGGAGGGGCTGCAAGCCCTCAAATACGGGCAGCAGCCTCCCCCACCTGGACTCAAGTCGCCTTGGGCCCCCCCAATATGTCACCCCAGTTTTTAACCCATTACTACAGGCAGGGCCTTTATCAGGTCTGCCTCGTCTCTCCTCAACGAAGAACACGTCAGATTCTCAGGGTTGGCACAGATAGGGTCTTGGCTTCTCCCAATCACATAGACGAATGGAAGCCCCGACCACAAATATAAATAATAATAATAAACTTCAAAAAACATAAAATTGAAAAATCCCCCTCTGGAGGGAATGGGGTCAGTGGGGGGCCTCCTTCCTCCTCTTGTGCGTGGCCCCCGTCTGGGTAGGTGGCACCTACCACCACATGCAGCAGGCAGGGCATCAGATGATGCCAGGCTGCTGTCTGATGAGGAGCTGCTGGGGGCGGGGGCTGGCCCTGGACGCACGACATTCTCTGTCAAGAGGCCCAGCATCAGTCTGTTCTGTTCCACCATTTGTTGGAGCAGAGCCTCTTGACGGCGCATGTCGTTTCTCAGCTGACGCAGTAAGCCCCTGATGTCAGGTGAGATCCTGTATAGGACGTCCAGGGCCTCTGCGTACTCCTGGCTGGAAGGGGGCTGCTGCTGTTGTTCTCTGGCACACAGATGTTTGATGCATTTAGCAGGGTGATTCTCCTCAATGGTCCTGTTGTCTAGGATGCACAATCATATCCTCTAACCATACCAACAGTGCATGTTGTCAGGATGTGCTCACTTAAACACAAGCGGTATTGACATTCAATTGTGTTCAACTGACAACATGCACTTTTGTGGTGGTTAGAGGACATGATTGTGCGTCCCCGACAACAGGACCATTGCTGAGAATCACCACACAAAATGTGTTAAAGTGGATGTGTCTCCTATTTATAACATAACCTAAATAGGCTACATATCAAATACTTCTAAAACATTGTTCATTTTTTATTTTTACATTTTATTTGTTGTAAATTTAACTTTGAAAATCTGTCCCCTACCTACTTCCGTATAGACTGAGGTTACCTGCTCTGTAACCACAGTCCGTCACTCTGCCTCTGCTCTCCTTCCTCCAATGATGGAGGCTTCTGTCTGCAAGCTGGAGCAGTCTCATTGGTAGAGATCGATATCTAGCCAATGAAAGAGCTCCAGCTTCCAGACTGAAGCCTCCGTCATCGGAGGAAGGAGGAAAGCTGAGGCAGAGCAGTCTATGCGGAAGTAGGTAGGGGACAGACTTTCTAAGTTAAATTTACAACAAATTAAACTTTAAAAAAAAATTAATATCATTTTACAAGTATTCGATATGTAGCCTAACTATTTAGGCTATGTTATAAATAGGTGACATATCCACTTTAATTTGAGGGGACGCAGCAAACATGTAGCATTTTTGTGGCCAGAGAACAGGATTGACCACCGCTGCTATGAACAAACTGACAGGTCAGGTTTGCCCTTTAGCCTTGATTGGACACAGGTGGATCATCACTGTCATTGTGATTGATCCACCAACACTCAATTAGAGCTAGCCTGCAAACGGGAACTGTAAGTGTGTGCTATGTCCTGGAGCCAAGCATACGTGTGTGACAAGATCATGGCATGAACAAAAATCACATAATAATATTTGTTCATGCCATGATACTGTCACAGGTATGTGTGACAAGAACACAGATCACTACAGGGAATTTGGGGTCTTTGTAAGGGAAGGGGAGACAGGTGGAACACACACAGGACAGCAGATTTAGGATTTTACTTACCATGCGCTTCCCCTTCCATAGCCTCAGGAACAGAGGCAGACACTCCCAGAGGTGGTTCCTCATCCTCCTCACCAGACACAGCCCGCGATGACCCTGAGGAGATACAGGACATTTTCACAAGGGTGAGATAATTGTATGGAGCCTTAACCCATTTCAGTGCCAGAGGAGTGCACAACAATTTTGATAACCCCTCTGCCATTGAAATGGTTACAACAACCAGAAACACAAAACTCAGAACCCTTTCCACAAACATAAATCAACAACACACAACAAAATACATATTAGACATTGAACGGATGTACATGTTTTTGCTGGAGTACATATTACAATTTACTATCCTCACCTGCCCCTTCCACGTGATGGTCCCCAGGTGCACCAACAGAGGCCTGCACTCCGGCATCTTCCTGCCCCCCTCCTCCACCTCCTCCGGCATGTCAGCTGGACCTATTTTGGATATTATGGGAATTAACATGTGATGAGAAACACTGACTTCATTAAATGCTTCAGCTGTGTAAGCATTCAAGTTCACAACAACTGCACCAAGGTGGGATAACCTAGTTATCAGGATTTACTCAACAACAGAGAGGCAAATTTGGCCTATGAAACATCACTGTAATGCATGGCAGGGCTTCAACATACCGAGACATCCATCATGGTGCATTAGCTTATGTCCATCATGCCTACAATGTCATCATGTGTATGGCAGGAGCATGACAAACATTTCTTACATGTGCTCCATATGTGCATTAGTGGGATATTTAACCCTTGGAGCAGGGCCAGACTGGGAATAAAAACCAGCCCTGGAAAAAATTGCTTACCAGCCCCATATCATTTCGGTGTGGCTGACCCGATGCGCAGACACTGTGCTCTTCTTCACACTACGTCTGATGTCACTGGGTGACCTCCATATTGCCCTCAGTCTCCACATTGCCCCCCCAATCTCCACATTGCCCCCATCTCCATATTGCCCTCAGTCTCCACATTGCCCCTCATTCTCCACATTGAACCCCAGTCTCCACATTGCCCTCATTCTCCACATTGCCCCCCATTTCCACATTGACCCTCAGTCTACACATTGCCCCATCTCCATATTGCCCTCAGTATCCACATTGCCTCCACAATCTCCACATTGCCCCTCAGTCTCTGCATTGCCCCCCCCCCGTCTCCACATTGCCCCACCCAATCTCCACATTTCCACAATCTCCACATTGCCCCCCAATCTCCACATTGCCCCCCGTGTCCATTTCCTACCTCCCTGGTGGTCCAGCGGTGTGACATGAAAGGTCTGTGCCTCCTTCTGCACAGACCTCTTTACTGCTGTTGCTCCTGCATGGTCTTCTCTTCAGTAATGCAGAACGAAGATGATGTCATCTCCCAGCGCTTGACATTACTAAAGATCAGACTAGGGAGCTCAGTTGCTACGGGTCTGTGCTGAAGAAGGCACAGAACTCAGCATGTTGTGGGGCCCTTCACATCTCCCGGCCGTGGTCCAGTCACCTTGTGGCCGCAGCCAGCGCTCCTGCAAAGCAATCCGCGTCCGCAAGGTGACAGGACCGTGGCCACGGATTGCTTCTTGATTTTGAAGCAGCCCCAGGGAAGCCCAGTGCAGGCTGCCTACCAGGAATTTTCCCGGTATCCCGGTAGGGCAGTCTGGCCCTGCCTTGGAGTGCCAGAAAGGGGAGCAAAGCATAGCTTAACAATGCGCTGCTGCTCACCCCTGTGGCAATGCAATAGTTATATAAAATAGATGTGGCTAAAGCAAGCTGGGGTTGCTAATACACATATGGAACAATTTAACATGACTAAAAACACATTTGTACGTAAGGGAGACATCTTAAAAACAACTTACCAGCAGCCATCTCTTCCTCTACAATGGCAAGAGCAGTGGCAGTGACCCGCTCCAGATAGAGGATGATGACTTCTTCTTCCCCCTCCCTGCCAGAGCTAGGTACTCCATCAGGGTCATCTGTAATGAGAAGAGTACACCAAGTTACAGTACACGCACACGCATGGACATTGCATAACATAGTACTAAATTACATTACACACACTTATGGACATTGAATAACAAAGTACTGCATCACAGTACACTCACGCATGGACATTGCATAACAAAGTACTACATTACACACACGCATGGACATTGCATAACAAAGTACATTACATTACACACACGCATGGTAATTGCATAACAAAGTACATTACATCACACACACACATGGACATTGCATAACAAAGTACTACATTACAGTACACACATGTGGACATTGCATTACGAAAGATTAAGTTACACAGAGCAGATATGTGTGATTTGCAGTGCTTTACCATACATTACACACCTATCTGCTCAGTGGTATATATTTAACCCTTTGAGTGCCAGAGGGTTACACAACACATGCAATGCATTGCGTACCCCTCTGCTGCTCAAAGGGTTAAGAACATTACATGAACACATGCATCAGAATACAATTACTTACCAGAAAACACGCCAGCATAGTCTGACTCCTTAGCTGCGGAGATGTCTGGCACTGGAGTACCCAACTCTGAGGCATGCAGGGAGTGGGCATCACTGCCACTGCTCCTGGCAGAACCCATGCAAATCACGAGACCAGAGGAAGAGTCGTTCCTTCCAGCTGATGGAGAATGGGCACGTACATCAGCAGGAACAGGAGCGGGCACGTGGACAGGGAAGACAGGTGCTGTAGGGGAAGGGGAAGATTCAGAAGCACAGTCATCTTCAGCATCCGAGGATTCCACTGGTCCTGCTACAGGGGTGATGGGAGCTGGTCCAGCATGTGATGGACCAGCAAAAGCCTCATCACCACTTGAAGCAGGAGCAGCTTCTGCCTTAGATGCTGCAATGAGGCCATCCAGGAACTGTTCATAATGATGGAATAGAACAGGTCTACTAGAGGCCCCAGATGACTTGGTGTTACGGTTGGCAAGCAGAACCAGGAGTCAGATGGTATATAACCTTTATTATGAGAATAATACAATAATGCAATATAATATATACACACAGTGGGTGATTGAAAAGGCGAGTACTGTATCAGGAATAGCAGTCTCCCAATATCACCACCACACTGTCTGAGACTAGGCCTCAGCCTGCTGGAGTCTCGCTGTACAGTAACGCCCAAGAGTGATACCGACTCAGCCTGCAGTCAGTAGCTGGGAGTCTGATAGCCCCAGGTCAAAACTAGGAAGGATGTCTGAATAAAGGAACCAACCCTAGGAGCGAACAGACAGGGCCTTCTAGTAAGCACCAGATAGGATAGTCAGACGAGCCAAAGTCATACACAGAGCGGGTAATCAGCCAGAGCCACGGGTTTGCACCAGACAGGATATCCACTGAAGTGATGGAATGCTGGATGTGCAGTGGACAGAGCCCCAGGTCAACACCAGAGTGGGTAGTCAGGCAAGCCTAGGTCATACACAGAGCGGGTAGTCAGCCAGAGCCACGGGTTTGCACCAGATAGGATATCCACTGAAGCGATGGAATGCTGGATGCGCAGTGGACAGAGCCCCAGGTCAACACCAGAGTGGGTAGTCAGACAAGCCTAGGTCATACACAGAGCGGGTAGTCAGCCAGAGCCAGTGGTTTGCACCAGAAAGGATATCTGAGCCAAATCGGAACGCACAAGGAGAATAGTCAGACAGAGCCACAAGTCTACACCAGAATGGATGGACAGACAAGCCGGATCATACACAGGAATCAGGAATATTAGATAATGAACTGCTCAGAACACCAACGTAAGGGTAACTGATACACAGGCCCATAGAGGTTTATAAAGGTGTAGGAGAAGGTGGGACCATTTAGGTCCCCCAGGCTGGGCCTATAACAGGCGTCCAGGCAAGTGGCTGATTCAATGCTGCCAGTAACCAGGAACCAGACTAGGCCGCAGGCAGAGGAATGCTGCTAGTGATGCAGGAGCGTCCACCCAGAACCCTACTCCTGCTGAACGGTGCAGGCCGAGTATCACGGTGCCCGTGTATTGCTGGAGACATTTTACAGCGTTGTGCCTGAATCCTTCTTATTTACTAGCGTGATATTGCTCCACCCAGTGGTAGCCTTTAAGTACTGAGCCCTGTCATTTCTACAGGGCCCTTTCGTGGTGTCCCCATTGCTGAGAGCTTGCTGTCGTTATCGTGTGAAATCCTGTGTATGACCCGGACTGCCTGACTACTCTCTCTGATTCTGTTCCTGCTCCGTGTACCGTCTTGGCCTGGCTGACGTTCCTGCTCCGTATACCGACTTGGATTGGCTGACGTTCCTGCTCCGTGTACCGACCTGGCCTGGCTGACGTTCCTGCTCCGTGTACTGACTTGGATTGGCTGACGTTCCTGCTCCATGTACCGACCCGGCCTGGCTGACGTTCCAGTTCTGTGCATCGACCCAGATTGGCTTCAGTCCAGTTCTGTACATCGACCCGGATTGGCTTCCGTTCCTGCTCTTTGTGCCTCCAGCCTGGTGCACTACCGAGTCCGGTAGAGAGTATCTCCTGTGCTCTGTCTTGAGCATGCTGGCCCGTGTGGGTTAATGTTATTTTGTAACCTGTCCTGTGTCAGTATTGATTGTTAACTATTGCTGGACCCACGAGGGTTACTAGATTCTGTCTGTTTTCAATAAAACTGTGTTCTACCAAAGTGTCTGCTTCTGAGTGTACTGAAAACCGTTATGAGGTAAGGCACTGTGATACTGCGCTACCTCCATCCTCACCCTTTTCCGCAGCACCTGCCTTCTAATGTCGTATACCCGCTTCCTGCACCTGATTGATGTGTGTGGGGACACTGCCACCTCATTGACAGCTTCCACCACAGTATCCCACATTTCTATTTCTATTCCTATCCACTACTGAGGTGGAAGCTGCCAATGGGCCAAAGAGCTGGGAATAACAGCCCTGCAGTGCCCCCACTAGTGCCTCATTCTCCTCCATACTGAAGGGTATTTCTCTTCCTCTGGCCATTGCTGCTCTTCCTCTTCTTTCTTGCAAGATGGTGACTGCTGCTCTCTAAAATGGCTGTCTGTTGGGGGATGGTTCTTGTTTGGGGTATTCCCCACCTTTTTTTCCAGGTCATAGAGTCATCTTTAACTTTTTTGCATTGACAGTAAGGCACCTGCTTGGTTATGTTCGACAAGCTATGCAGGTTACACTGTGACAGACATATGTTCGGGATGTTCGACAAACTATGCGTGGCAATCTGAGATCACTCCGAGGAGGCAACTGAGTGCTCCAGGCCCAGCGCATTCAGTTTCGTTTGAACTTTACTACTACATGACAACTCCAATGTATACTCTACATAACATTACTGTACTTACAGTGATAGCTAGGAAGACACAAGTAGAGCATGTAGCTAACTGGAAAATAAATGGCCAAAGATAGGGGAAATTTATTTTGAATTAGTGGTGCAAGGGGCATGGTTGTCGACCTATTAGTTGAACTCTTGCCAGCCCTTGGTGTACGTGAACAAATTACTTTGAGTGTCAGAGAGTTATCCAACACATAGAAAAGCAGTGTGTTGGATACCGCTCTGGCACTCAAAGGGTGAAAGCAGCTAAGGGTTTGGACAATACAGGATGAAGATTGCTTAGGAGAATGAAACACTAAAAAGTGGGGTTTGTGTTTGAAAGATTACAGCCTAAAGTGGTGAAGGGAGATGGATACACAGAGATCATTTAATACGTGTTGCTGGTGGTGTGACTGGTAACTTCATAACCTATTGACAACTCTTTGGGTAAGTGAGTTGATGATTTAGCACAATATACAAACTAATTTAGACACACATACTGCAGTTTAAACAAACATTGATGTGTTTATTCTTGACGTAGTATGAAACACTAATGTATATACACATAGACTTATCTGATATGAGGGGAAATCAGGGTAGGAAAACGAGAGAGAGGAATTTGGGTACCAAAGAGGGACAGTAGGGTAAGAGGCTGGTACCAGAAAATGAAACCTTAACCTTTACCTATGTACTAACATAGAATGTCATATGTATAGTTTGTCGATGTTTGAGTTGACCACTTATGTTGAGTAGGATGTGACAGGCATGGGTTTTCGATGTTCGATCATATGCTAAATTGAATGTGACAGGCATGGGTTATCGATGTTTGAACACGTGCAATTTGGATTGTGACCGGCATCCCATGCTGGAGTAGAGGTGACATGTACTTTCAAGAAAATTAATGGCACCATGCCAATCTGAAATATATATTGATAATATGCTTGAATGCTGTGATGGCACTCACCACTATAACCTCAAACTACGGTGCAGACAGGGGTCCCAATCCTCAAATATCAATGTAGAAATAGAAAAATTGCCGCACTCGTTGCGAAGAGGTTAAAACCAGCATTTATTGAAGGAGGTCAAAACAGACACCACATGGAACTAAACGTCTCACGCATTTTGCACATATGTGCTTAATCATAGACCTCTATGATTAAGCACATATGTGCGAAACGCGTGAGACGTTTAGTTCCATGTGGTGTTGTTTTGAACTCCTTCAATAAATGCTGGTTTTAACCTCTTCGCGATGAGTGCGGCAATTTTTCTATTTCTATGTAGAGGTGACATGCACAGACTGGCAATGTACGACAATGTCCTTTTGGGGACGGATCTTTTTCTATATGCACACCCTGTCTGGAAAGAATGAGGAGCACTGCTATAATTTAACCCATGTTAAATTCGGCCGAGTAATTCGGAATGGATCAGAATTTCGTTCGAATCGAATAGGTCCGGTCCAAAATTAGGATCATCTGATTTCAAAAAAAATTTCGGCTGAATTCGAATTAAATCGAAAATTTTGCCCGTCTAAGTCTAATACATACAAACACACATGCACAACACACACACTCACAACACAAACACATTACACAAAACACTGTATATGCACAAAACAGACAATACACACACACACACACACACACAGACAATGCACAATACACAAACAATACATAAGCACGCCATACACACACACACTCAACACAAATACAATATACACAAAATGCATACACACACCACACATGCCCACAAAATAGACACACACATTACACTTGCAATACACACACACACAACACAATACACTACATCACACACACACACACACACAATACACTACAACACATGCTCACTACAAACACAAATGAGCACCACAAACATGCACGTGCACCCAACACACTCACGCACCCAAAAAACACACGCACCCCACAAACACACAAAAACATACATAAACACATGCACAACTCATACAAATACATGCACAACAAATCACAACACACACAAACATAATGCACTGCAACACACACAGAATACATTACAATACACATGCAAACACACACACTCACACAATACACATGCATAATACACATGCAATGCACACACTAACACAACACACATGCAATACACACACACACACACACACACACACAAAATACACACACACACAAAATATACACACACCTACACAACACACTCAACACACACACAAAAAACACACACACACCCGACTCTGTAGCCTGGAGAGGAGGCACAAGGATACCCTGTCGGAAGATCTGCACAGGGAACTTGTGACTTTGAGATGTGACATCTCAGCCCTGATACAGTCTGAGTCCTTCCGCTCTTATCAATGGTATAAGTATAAGGCTTATGTCCAGGGCAATAAGTCTGGGAAGTTACTGGCTGCTATGGTCAGGAAAAGACAGAGAACTGGGCAGGTCAGGGGGATTCTTGATGGACGAGGAGATTTGGTCCAGGAATTTGACCGTATAGCGGAATCCTTTAGGAACTTCTACTCTTCCCTGTACAACCTTGCTAATTGTGCTCATTATAGGCCGATATCACTTATTATACCTCAAACTTTATGCTAAAGTACTGGCCTTGAGACTACAGCCTCTTTTGCCAGATCTCATTCACCCTGATCAGGCGGGATTTGTGCAGGGGCGGTTGGCGCGAAATAATACTGCCAGGGTTGTTTCCCTCGTCCACAGAGTGGCTCTCACTAAAGAACCTGCTATTTTGCTTTCTTTGGATTCAGAGAAGGCTTTTAACCGTGTCAACTGGTCTTTTTTGGAAGCGGTCCTTTCAACTGTTGGCCTGGGACCCAGATGTTTGCAGCGTGTGCTGGCATTGTATTCTTCCCCTTCGGCCATGGTCCGGGTCAACGGCGCCCTATCGAGTCCCTTCCCCATCTCGAATGTGACCCTCCAGGGGTGCCCTCTCTCCCCCCTGCTTTTTGTCCTGGTTTTAGAACTGCTCCTGAATGCCCTTCATTCTCACCCTGACATCCGAGGTATCCCGGGTGGGGATAGAGACTTCCTGGTGACCTCGTTTGAGGACGATGTCCTACTCTCATTGACCTGTCCGGACCCTTCACTACCAGCTGTTGTCAGACTCTTGTCAGAATATGGAGATCTTTCTGGATCTAAGGTGGATGTGGTTAAATCTGAGATCTTAAACCTGAGTGTATCTGCATCTCGTTGTTCGGCTTTAAAAGCCTTGTATCCATTTACCTGGGCTGAAGGGCACCTCACCTATCTAGGGGTAAACATCATGCCTGCTACGAATGCTCTGTTCAAACATAATTTCCCACCCTTGCTGGGGCACCTTGAGTCTCTACTTCGTGGTTGGAAGAATCCGTTCCTCTCGTGGTTTGGAAGGATGAATATTATCAAGATGATTTTGTTGCCTAAGACCCTGTACCTGTTTCAGGCTCTTCCCATATTGATCCCCTCCTCCTTCTTCAAAACTCTACAAACTCTGGTCATGAAATTTGTCTGGGACAATAAAAAACCTTGTTGCAGGCTGGGTATCCTGCGACGGACCAGGGTGCTGGGGGGCGTGGGTTTGCCTGATTTCAAGATCTATCACTTAGCATTGCTTCTCTCTAAGCTCGTTGAAACTTGGGCCACGGCTCCGCCCTCTGCTGACTGACTGTGGATAGAAATGTTGGATAATCGGGGTCTTTCCCCTCTGCAGCTGCTCCTAGTACCTACGGTCTCCTTGCCGTTGGCTCTGCTTCGGTCTCCCATCCTAGGTGCATCTCTTCGCACTTGGCACTCTCTTAGTGTGTCGAACGCTTGGGTCCCTTCCCCCTCGCCTCTCCTGAACATTTGTGGTAACCCTCAATTCCCTCCTGGTATGGAGATGGGTGCTTTTCGGAGATGGGAAGCTTTGGATCTGACTGGTGTGCCGAGGTTGATTGAAGCTTTGGCTCAGCGAGACTTCGATGCCTTCTCCCAAACCTTTGATCTCCCGAAAACGGACCTGTGGAGGTTCCTGCAGATTCGTAATTTCCTTGTAACGATCACCAAAGGAGGTTCCCCTTCTCACGCTCTGACCTGGAAGGAGACCTTCCTTACCTCTCCTGACAATTGTCGACGCACGATCTCTAAGTTGTATCGATTTCTACTGGACGGCAATTCCCAGACGGCCCCAAGTTTTATCACGGTGTGGGAGGAGGACCTTCAGGTTCCCTCACTGTCGGATCCGCAGACTTGGAGAGCACTTTTCCGATCAGCCAGATACCTACCGAAAGATACTCCCTCTCAGGAGGGCTTTTACAAACTGGTCACCCTCTGGTACCTTACGCCTCACAGGCTGTCTAGAATGTTTCCGGCGACATCGGACATCTGCTGGAGGTGTGGGGAACCTGGTGGCACTATGTCCCATATCTGGTGGACTTGCGCTAGCATTAGCACCTATTGGAGACAGATTCTGGGGAAGATTGAGGAGATATGTGGTATCTCAGTTCCTGTCGACCCTCTGTTATGTTTATTTTCCTTTCATGCTCTATACACTCCAAGAGGTTTCCTCTTCTACACCTTCTGCTCACAGCTGCTAGACTGACTATCTCCTCCCACTGGAAGATGCAGGGTTCCCCTCCCCTAGAAGCTTGGATCGGCAGAGCGAACAGATTCAGCACCATGGAGAGGTTCCATGCCTGGCGCCTCTCATGCTTACATTCCTACAGAGAGACTTGGTCCGCTTGGAATGCCTCTGGTTATGCTTCATAGTTCCGGGAGATGTGACTGCTTCATGTGTTGTGCATGGTTTGGAGACGTAGTCCAGCACCGTACTTCTCCTGGGGGCTGGATTGGTGGTACCTCCCTTTCCTCCCCCACCCCCTTTCCCTCTTCCCTTTTCTTCACTTTTCTTACTTTTCTTCTTTACCTCTCTATCTCTTCTGCTCACTCTGACTACTCTTGCTGGACTCTTCCTTCCTTTCCCCCTGCTCTCAGTTTCTCTTTTCTTACCTCTGGGATTTAGGGCTCGATTCAAATGTTGGCGTCGGCAGAAAAAACTGGCGACACTGGTTTTAACGTCAACTGAGCAATGCAAATGTTCCACTAGTAAGAAGCGACGCCAGTTCTGAAACACATGTCGCCCGTCGCCAGAACAGCAAGATCTCACCCATAGAGGATAATGTACAAGCGACGCCAAAAGCCATTCAAATGTTGGAGTTAGGGCTAACGCAAGATAAATTGCAAAATTTCACTCCAGAAATCTAACGCCTATTTTTTTTGTCGAACATCACACAACTCAGAGTAGAAAACCACCGTCGAGGGAAATAAAACAGAGAGTTAGGGATAACATGAGTCTGTGCTTCCCTACCCAGCCAGTAGGGGAACACAGAGAAGGCTTTCAGCACCATGGACAGCATTGAATGCCATAGGGATGTGCACTGCTCAACCCTGTGGCATTTGAAGGTTGAAACAGAAATAGTACACCAAGCACTACACAATGTCCCCCCCCTTCGACATCCCCCCTTTAGTATGTCGACATATATTGCATATATTCGACATACTAACTCCATCCCATATTCACCTTATTGACTCATATAGTAGATGAACCTGTCTTTTATTCGACAATTAACCCTTTGAGTACCAGAGAGGTAGGAACATTGTCCCCTGCATGCAAGAAGTCGTTCAGTGTGCGAGTACATGTCGACAAGTGAGGAGGGGAGAGTGGTATCGGAGGAAGCAGGCAGCAAATACAAGCTTGCCACCCGCTTCCTCCGATGTCTCTCTCCCCTCCACCCACTTCCTCCAATGCCTCTTCTTTTGCTGAAGCCAAGTTTCGTTGTAATATAGCACATGCCCACACTTGGGAGAGGGGTTGCCTATTTGCTATTTGCTGTCAGCGCAGGGTTCCTTCAGCAATACAGTATGTCACTGATTTAGTAACCCTTTGAGTGCCAGAGTGGAATGCAGCACACTGCTTTGTAATGCGTTTTATCCCACTCTGGCACTCAAAGGGTTAATACACACCCACAACACATGCAATATACACACACAATACACACACATGCACAACACACACAAATGCAATATGCTTCACAAACACACAACATACAACACACATGTGATACACACACTTACGCACAATACACACATGAAAACGACACAGAAACACATGCAAAACATGCACAAAACAAACACACATGCAATACAAACACAACACACATGCACAACACGCAACACACACACACACACACAACATACACAGCACACAGTACACACAGCACACAATACAGACACATGCACCCAATACGTACACACACAACACATGTGCACACAACACACATGCACACAATACACATGCATGCACGATACGCACAACACACATGGACAACACAAAATACAAACACACTCACAATAAACACACACACAGAACATACACATAAGACATACATGCACAACACACACACACATACAAACACACAATACACATTACATGCACAATGCACACAAATACACAATCAATACACACACAGAGAACATAGTAGTGCCATTCCATCAATTAACCCTTCGAGTGCCACATCACAGCCCCTGCAATCAGGTCGATAGGGAATCACAGCCAGGCTTTCTTAGGCATGTTGCCCTTGTCATGTAGGCAAGATTCTTATGTCGCCATTTTTAACCTGACGACATATTTAACGTGCCCCTTGGTTTGGTGACTAAATTGAGGGTGACATTTTGATAAGATACTGAAAAATGCAAAATGCTGTGAGCAAAATGCAATGAGCAATACAATATATGTAAAACACTATATGCACAATACAGTACGCAACTTTTTATACTCATTCCATTGTACGTAATACGCAAAACACTATACGCACAATGTTTTACACAAAATGTAATATGCAAGATGCTATACACAAAACGTTTCACTCTATATGCAAGACTCTATACGCAAAATGCTATACAAAAGATGTTTTACGCAATATGCAAGACTTTATTTGCAAAATTCTAAATGCTCACACATACTCATGCTCCTACACTCTCACTCACAGACAGTCTCACACTCAATGATGGAGAGTTATGTAACGCAGTGCTTTGCAATGCGTTGCATACTGTTTTGGAGATGAAAGGGCTAAGCACTGAAATTTCAACAATCCAGTCATTAACAACATTGTCTCCTTTCTAGATTTACCTGGAAAAATAGTTTACCTGGGAAAATAGTCCTACACGTAAATCCCCTTTTGCTATATTAACCCTATTACTACCAGACACATATCACGTCCTATGTTTGTTTAGTCATGTGTTCAACTGCATGGGACTTTTTTTTGAGGGGTTGTAATTTATTTTACTAAATGCACAGACAAAGCCGTATATGTGTTAATGTATAAAACCTATTGGATTTTATTATGATTTATTATTCATTAATATTATTATTTCCATTTTTGTTTTATGCGTTGTAAAATGAGGATTTTTCATATAGTTTTGTGATATATGTTGGGTTTTTGATGTATGCACATCCCCTTCATTTTAGCTAATTTTATTCTTTCTACCCCTCACTTAGGTAACAGATGAGAAGTGTGTGGGAGGTGTAATGTAGCTGTATACAGGAATAGAGAGGTATATTTTCTTTTCATGCATAATTCTCCCTGATGAAGAATTAGATGAAGGATCTTGAAATGCACTGGAGGTGCAGAAAACAAGCACTAGAGATGGAATTGACCAGAATTGAAACATTGTGATTGAATATCCTGGATGAAGAGAATTTAAGATCCAAGACAAATTGCAACAGGTGCATCTGAAGAGGTATAATGGTGAACTGAGACACCTTCAGTGTCTTCTGGAATACAGACCAGTGAAGGCAAGAGACAACTGAGAAGAGTTTGCGTCAAACGCAAGCACCGTTTGGATTCTAATAGCGCACAAAGAGCTAAAGATTTTATTTATTTTTTATTTAGAAAGTGTTTTACCAGGAAGAATACATTGAGATTTCTCTCGTTTTCAAGTATGTCCTGGATAGTTTTCAGTAAAAGGTTACATATTTACACTAATTGTGAGACATTATATACAAACATACAGAAATATACATACTTATTAAATAATGGGATTATTTACAGTTACACACTGTTTTTAGATATAAAGAAACATTTGCTTTTAAGGATTTTAGACTGGGTGCAGATGTGATTTTTTCCGGCAGATTGTTCCAGATTTTTGGAGCTCTGAAGGAGAAGGCAGATCTTCCTGCTTCTTTCTTGTATTGTGGTATACGCAGTGAGTTGTTAGTAGTGGAGCGAAGGTTATAGTTAGTATGGAGAGCTGGGGTGAGCATACTGCTTAGGTATTGTGGTAGTTTTCCATAGAAATGATTGTGTACTAAGCAAGAAAGATGAAGGTCACGTCTAGATTTGAGTGTTAGCCAATTTAGTTCTTTTAGCATGTCACAATGATGGGTAGTGTAGTCACACTGGAGGATAAAGCGGCATAATGAATTATATAGAGTGTCAAGTTTACTGAGGTGGATTTCTGACGCTGGAGCATATACTACGTCACCATAGTCTATGACTGGCAGCAGCATCTGTTGTACAATACGTTTTCTCACCTGGGTACTTAGACATAATTTGTTTCTATAAAGTGTACTTATTTTGGGATAAAGTTTAGAGGTTAATTTGTCAATGTGGTGACCAAATTGAGGTTAGGGTCAAGCCACATACCAAGATATTTGTAGGAGTCTACTGGGGCCAATTTACGATTAGACTCTGTCACAATGGATGGGTGGATATTGTCGAGATTACGCAGTTTCTGCTTTGTGCCAAATATCATTGTGACTGTTTTATCTGTGTTTAAGAAAAGTTTGTTCTGTGTTATCCATCTTTCCACTTTGTAGAAATCATGTTGTAATTTGGTTTCAAGTTGTGATATGCTAGAGTTTTTAGCATAGATTATGGTGTCATCTGCATACATGTGTACTGAAGATGATTTGCAAACCTTGGGCAGATCATTTATAAAAAGAGAAAATAGAAGAGGGCCAAGAATGGAGCCTTGGGGAACTCCACTTGTTATTTTGAGCGGACGGGAGTCATTGTTTGCAACTGACACATACTGCATTCTGTCTGATAAATAGGATCGGAACCATTGTAGAGAATTATTACCCAATCCTGAGTTATGGAGTTTGCTGATAAGAATGTTATGGTCTACTGTGTCAAAGGCCTTAGCGAAATCAAGGAAAATAGCTCCAGTGAGTTCACCATTTTCCATGCCAGTCTGGATATCATTGGTTACTTTTAGAAGAGACGTGACTGTTGAGTGGTTTGGTCTAAACCCTGATTGAAGAGGGGTGAAGAAACTGGACTGTTGGTAATATTTATGTAGTTGCACATGTACACATTTCTCTATGATTTTAGATAAAGTGGGGAGGAGAGATATCGGTCTGTAATTTGATACTACATTTTTATCCCCACTTTTGTGGATAGGTACAACTCTTGCCACTTTCCAGGATTTGGGCATATACCCTGATGTCAAAGAGGCATTAATTAGAGTTGCAATCGGTTGGGCTGTGATCATAGCACTGAGCTTTAATAAAATTGCTGGTAGTTGGTCAGGGCTCGATTGAGATTTCAGTTTTGGGTTGAGGAGGTGATCATATACTTCACTTTCATTTACTGGCCTGAAATTGAATTCATTTGCACTATTGGACCAGGCAGCAGGTGCCAGTGACTGTTCTGAACTTGGTGGGACTTCAGAGTGGCCTTTGTTTTGTTTAATCAGTGTGGTGGCACATCCAACAAAGTAGCTGTTGAAAGCATTGGCTATGGCTGGGGGGCACTGTATGGTTTCATTGTCTATTGTTATATTTGATGGGTGAGAATGGTTAGGTGGATTGTAGATGTTTTTTATAACCTTCCAAAAGTTGGCTGGCTTTGAAATGTTATTGTCCAAGTTGTTATTAAAATATTGTGCTTTTGCTAGTTTTGTTTGTTTTGTACATGTATTCCGTACTTGGCTATATATAGTGTGATCATGAGGGGAGCCAGTTTGTTTAAATTTTGTCCATAATGAATCTCTGAAACTGAATAATTGAATCAAGTCAGCTGAGACCCATGGTAGATGTGCCCCCCTGACCCTGACCTTTCTTAGTGGGGCATGGGTATTACAGACCTGTAGGAATTCTGAGTTAAAAAAGTCAATCGCTGAATCAAGGTCAGGTATTAGAATTAATCTATGCCATGAGCAATTTTTTAGATCATTTAGGAAGGACTGAAGGTTAAATTTTCTAAATGATCTCGTGAGTATGACTTTGAAATTTGATTTGACTGGTTTTATTTTGCGGACACAGTAAACTATGGAGTGATCACTAAACACGTTTGCTAGAACACCTGAATCTTGGATTCTGTTTGCGCAGGATGAGAGGATCCAGTCTAGCAGGGTATGGTTGGATGTTTTAAGATTTATGCGAGTAGGGGAAGATATTTGTTGTGATAAGTTCAGTGCTTTAAACAATGAACAATATTTTTCATTCCTGGAATCAAGCCAATTAATATTAAAGTCTCCAAGAACCATCAACTCGCTTTTCTTGTTTTGTGTGGCAATCACCTTTAGGTTTTGAGCTATGTCTGATACGGTGTGTGCTGAGGTATTTGGCGGTCTGTAGATGCCTACAATTATGATTTGTTTTGAGTATGGAAGACAAATTTTGCCAGCTATGTATTCATAAGAATCAGTGTTGTGAGAGTCCTTTAGAAGTGTAAAGTTTATTGGCTCCTGTATGTAAATGATTACACCTCCTCCTCGCTTTGCACGGTCTTTTCTAAAGCATGAGTATCCATCTATGGCAACAGCAGTGTCTGGAATTTTTGGGGATAACCAGGATTCAGTAAGAATAAGAATTTTTGGTTTGTATGCATAACACCATGCTTTTAGTTCGTCCATTTTGGGCAGTATACTGCGTATGTTGCAGTGCACAAATGACAGACCCTTTTTAAAGGGGAGGTTTCTTCAAGAAAAGTAACCTTGAGTTGTTATAAATGGATCCACTTGTACCTATATGTGGAATCACTCTAAAGTTGAGCTCAAGCTCTTGTATAGCATAATGTATACCTGACGATCCAAATCTGTATTTGAATATTTTCCTTGAAGGAATAGTATGGTCATAGTTGGACTTGTCTGTATATATAGGTGTTGATACATAATAATAAAATGTACTGAAGTTGAACTTCTATCTTTAGACAATACATTATAGACCATAAGGCAGAAGTCTGGAATTTAAAAATTTGTTCTTAAAAAATTGTCTTTAATGGACCTTCAGCAACGGTGTGTTATAAAATGTACCTATTGCAGAAGTTATATGGATATTATTCAAATGATTTATCTTTGGTACAATCATTTTGAAAGTAAATTACACATGGATCAATAAATAATTTTTTTCTATAGTATATCAAAAAACAATAGTTATTAAATATATGTCATTGAAGGATATTTTTTTGTCATTTGGATGCTTTTTTCGGCATTTTTATATTTTTTTATATATTTAATTTTTTTCATATATAGCGGTATTTTAGAATAGGGTGAGTGGGTGTGTAACAGATTAGTGTAGGTAGATTTTTTGGTTTATACACCAGGGTCTTGTCCTCTCATAGCACTTTGCGGTTTAGAGGGTTGTTTATTATGTGCATTTGAATCATTGGAAATAGTGTAAATTTCAACTTTTTATTTCACCAGAACGGATTGATTTGGAATATTGGTGATATTATATATATATATATATATATCGCTTCTTGTTTGCACTTCTCCTTCGCTCAGCTTTCCACCTGTCCTATTCAATCACTTTAAGCATAGCACTAATATTATTACACTACATCTCATTTCTTTTTTCACTTTGGCCTTTTAAGGACAAGGCCTCAAGCCTGTCCTAGCGTGCATGCACCTTGTTTGTTAGCAATCATTCACTCCTCACATGACCTGTGGGGAGTTGATAAAAAAAAGGTACATTTACGGAGAGGACTGTTGGATCCACAGCTCTCTCATACTCTCACTATGAAGACCCATTGGGGTTTTTGCACCAGGTAAGTCCTTTGTCTACGTGTTTTTTATATTGAACTAGCAATATGTGACGGCATTGCCCGTCATTGTAGTAGGGTATGTGTTATGTAGCATTTTTTGTTTGAAATGTTGTAAGTGGCATGTTGAAGGTATTTTGTAAGAATTTTTTGTGTTTGTTTGTATTGCACATTTCATTTAGCTGTATTGACTGATAATGTTTTTTGTGTACTGTGTGAAGCAAAAAGAATCATATTGCACACATACATAGACACACACAGATACAGTGACATATACAGACATTGATCATACAGAAACATGTACGTACATGTGTACACACACACACACATACAGATAATATTACGGTCCTGTAAGTGCCAGAGGGGTAGGCAAGGCATTGCTCATTGTGTTGCTTAATCCTCTGGCACTGAAAGGGTTAACCAGCTGTCCCAGTATGTAGCGAGAGTCATGGAGTCCACAGTTCCTGAAGTGGACTCTGTACATGCACACTCAGAGGCTGCCAGACAACCGCCGGCCCGGCTCCCTGGCCAGGAAGACACCTCCTGCCCCAGGCCTCAGCCAAGAGCGTTACTAGTCCCGAGCACCGAGAGCAGGAACTGAGGAGGGATGGTGTGTGTGGTTGGAGCAGGGATGGTGTGTGTTGTTGGAGCAACTATAGTGCGGCATGTATATTTTTTGTGCCAGGGTACTTACACAATGCAGGTGTGTGACAGAGGGCAGAGAGCGGCGGTGAAGAAGCTTGTGTGTAAGAGTGTGTACTACAGAGTGGCCCCAGCATGGTCTGTCTTCAGCCTCTCAGCTACAGGTAATAGCCACATCCAGCTGCTGCTTGTAGAGAGCTCCTTGAAGGGCCGCATGACCGGGCTGTTGCGGGGTGGAGTGTTGTGCTTCATGAAGGGGGAACATGAAGGATTTGGTACTGGGCCTGCCTGCCTACATGAAGCAGCTGGGCTTCCTGCAGCAGAAGCACATTGTGCACCGAAAGCATTGTTGTGTTGTGGATACCAGAAATGAAGGTACACTGGAGCCGATCCTGCCCTCTCTTTGTTGGATCAGCTCATTGTGTGCCTCAGGTTGGTGGAGGGACCCCTGGGGACTCTGTGTGTGTGTGTGTGTGTGTGTGTGTGTGTGGCTTGTATGTGAGTCTGTGGTGTAGGAGCGAGTGGCAGCCATTTTGTTTTTTCAGTCACTTGGATAGTGGTGGCCGGGCTGGATAGTGGGGGCAGGCTAACTCCCTGAATGATATAAATCACTCCTCCATTGAATCACCCAATGGGAACAGTAACTCCTTACTTAAGCTGAGGTAACATAGCAATATAATACACAGTGGCTCTTCAGTTGAGGCAGCATAGCAATATGCTGAGGGAACAAATAGAAAGTGGTGTTTGAGGCTTGCCCTCTGTAACATACAACAAAGCATCTCTCTACTTTTAAGGAGAAAGGGCGGGAATCAGGAAGCAGGAAGTTGAGGAGTGACAGTTGAAAACAGACAGTGAGGTGACTGAAGAGATGAAAAGAGTTAACCCTTTGAGTGCCAGAAGGGTACGCAACGCATTGCAAAGCAATGCGTTGCGTACCCCTCTGGTACTGAAAGGGTTAAATTAAAGAGTTACTATTTTATCCCTGAGTTTGTATTTTATGGAAACAGTACACCCTCGTACTGAAACAGAGTGTATGGAGGGTTACAGTTATCTGTCGGAGGTGAAACAGTGTGTATGGAAGGTTACAATTATCTGTGGGAGGTGACACAGAGTGTATGGAGGGTTACAGTTATCTGTGGGAGGTGACACAGTGTGTATGGAGGGTTACAGTTATCTGTGGGAGGTGAAACAGTGTGCATGGAGGGTTACAATTATCTGTGCGAGGTGACAAAGAGTGTATGGAGGGTTACAGTTATCTGTGGGAGGTGACACAGAGTGTATGGAGGGTTACAGTTATCTGTGGGAGGTGAAACAGTGTGTTTGTGGGGTCATGATCCTGAGTGAGAGTGTGTGTGGACCAGGAAAAGTTAATGATATCCCCTACTTTAGGAGCGAGTGGCAGCTATATATTTTTTGTCATTTGGATAGTGGTGGGAGGACTGGAGGGGGCGGGCCAACTCCCTGTATGATAAACACGCCCCCATTGAATCACCCAATGGGAGCAGTAATGTCCCCATTGAATCACCCAATGGGAGTTGTGTCTCCTAATGAGACATAAATTATGTAATGAGTAGTGTTGAGCGAGCATGCTCGGCCGATGCTCGGATCGGCTCGAGCATCGCTCTGCTCGGCACATGGCGGTACTCGTACGAGTACCGCATGTGCTCGCCCGCCATGTTCGGGTCTCCTCCCCGCACGTTTTGCGGCTGCTGCGCAGCCAATAAACGTGCAGGGAGGCTCTGACATCAGTGTAATGCCAGCAGCCATGTTGGCTGCTGGCATTACACTGATTGGCTGGCCAGAACCCGTGGTCGGGTGCTGTATAGCACCTGACCAGCGAGTTCGGCTCAGTCTTAGCCAGGGAGAGATGAGGATAGGAAGGGAAAGTCAGTGTAGGGAGAAAAAAAGCAAATTTGTGAAAAAAAAAGAACCAAAAGTCCTTTTTAGGACTACTGTGTGTGGGGGCAGCAGGTTATTTTGTGTGGGGGGAAAAAAACAAAAACAAAAAAATTTCATATATTCTGTTTAGTGTGCAAAGTTGCAGATTAGAGCACATTCTGTTTAGTGTGCAAAGTTGCAGATTAGAGCACATTCTGTTTAGTGTGCAAAGTTGCAGATTAGAGCACATTCTGTTAAGTCTTCAAACTAAAATATCAAAGTCACATATTCCATTCAGTGTGCGTCGCCGCAGTTTAGCAGCACATTCTGTGTACTGTGCAGAGTTGCAGAATAGGAAGAAATACTGTTAAGTCTTCAAAGTAAAATATCAAAGTCACATATTCCATTCGGTGTGCTTCGCCGCAGTTTAGCAGCACATTCTGTGTACTGTGCAGAGTTGCAGAATAGGAAGAAATACTGTTAAGTCTTCAAACTAAAATATCAAAGTCACATATTCCATTCAGTGTGCTTCGCCGCAGTTTAGCAGCACATTCTGTGTACTGTGCAGAGTTGCAGAATAGGAAGAAATACTGTTAAGTCTTCAAACTAAAATATCAAAGTCACATATTCCATTCAGTGTGCTTCGCCGCAGTTTAGCAGCACATTCTGTGTACTGTGCAGAGTTGCAGAATAGGAAGAAATACTGTTAAGTCTTCAAACTAAAATATCAAAGTCACATATTCCATTCAGTGTGCTTCGCCGCAGTTTAGCAGCACATTCTGTGTACTGTGCAGAGTTGCAGAATAGGAAGAAATACTGTTAAGTCTTCAAAGTAAAATATCAAAGTCACATATTCCATTCAGTGTGCTTCGCCGCAGTTTAGCAGCCTATTCTGTGTACTCTGCACAGTTGCAGAATAGGAAGAAATACTGTTAAGTCTTCAAACTCAAATATCAAAGTCACATATTCCATTCAGTGTGCTTCGCCGCAGTTTAGCAGCCTATTCTGTGTACTCTGCACACTTGCAGAATAGGAAGAAATACTGTTAAGTCTTCAAAGTAAAATATCAAAGTCACATATTCCATTCGGTGTGCTTCGCCGCAGTTTAGCAGCCTATTCTGTGTACTCTGCACAGTTGCAGAATAGGAAGAAATACTGTTAAGTCTTCAAAGTAAAATATCAAAGTCACATATTCCATTCAGTGTGCTTCGCTGCAGTTTAGCAGCCTATTCTGTGTACTCTGCACAGTTGCAGAATAGGAAGAAATACTGTTAAGTCTTCAAAGTAAAATATCAAAGTCACATATTCCATTCAGTGTGCTTCGCCGCAGTTTAGCAGCCTATTCTGTGTACTCTGCACAGTTGCAGAATAGGAAGAAATACTGTTAAGTCTTCAAACTCAAATATCAAAGTCACATATTCCATTCAGTGTGCTTCGCCGCAGTTTAGCAGCCTATTCTGTGTACTCTGCACAGTTGCAGAATAGGAAGAAATACTGTTAAGTCTTCAAAGTAAAATATCAAAGTCACATATTCCATTCAGTGTGCTTCGCCGCAGTTTAGCAGCCTATTCTGTGTACTCTGCACAGTTGCAGAATAGGAAGAAATACTGTTAAGTCTTCAAACTCAAATATCAAAGTCACATATTCCATTCAGTGTGCTTCGCCGCAGTTTAGCAGCCTATTCTGTGTACTCTGCACAGTTGCAGAATAGGAAGAAATACTGTTAAGTCTTCAAACTCAAATATCAAAGTCACATATTCCATTCAGTGTGCGTCGCCGCAGTTTAGCAGCACATTCTGTGTACTGTGCAGAGTTGCAGAATAGGAAGAAATACTGTTAAGTCTTCAAAGTAAAATATCAAAGTCACATATTCCATTCAGTGTGCTTCGCCGCAGTTTAGCAGCACATTCTGTGTACTGTGCAGAGTTGCAGAATAGGAAGAAATACTGTTAAGTCTTCAAACTAAAATATCAAAGTCACATATTCCATTCAGTGTGCTTCGCCGCAGTTTAGCAGTACATTCTGTGTACTGTGCAGAGTTGCAGAATAGGAAGAAATACTGTTAAGTCTTCAAAGTAAAATATCAAAGTCACATATTCCATTCAGTGTGCTTCGCCGCAGTTTAGCAGCACATTCTGTGTACTGTGCAGAGTTGCAGAATAGGAAGAAATACTGTTAAGTCTTCAAACTAAAATATCAAAGTCACATATTCCATTCAGTGTGCTTCGCCGCAGTTTAGCAGCACATTCTGTGTACTGTGCAGAGTTGCAGAATAGGAAGAAATACTGTTAAGTCTTCAAAGTAAAATATCAAAGTCACATATTCCATTCAGTGTGCTTCGCCGCAGTTTAGCAGCCTATTCTGTGTACTCTGCACAGTTGCAGAATAGGAAGAAATACTGTTAAGTCTTCAAACTCAAATTCAAAGTCACATATTCCATTCAGTGTGCGTCACCGCAGTTTAGCAGCCTATTCTGTGTACTCTGCACAGTTGCAGAATAGGAAGAAATACTGTTAAGTCTTCAAAGTAAAATATCAAAGTCACATATTCCATTCAGTGTGCTTCGCCGCAGTTTAGCAGCCTATTCTGTGTACTCTGCACAGTTGCAGAATAGGAAGAAATACTGTTAAGTCTTCAAACTCAAATATCAAAGTCACATATTCCATTCAGTGTGCTTCGCCGCAGTTTAGCAGCCTATTCTGTGTACTCTGCACAGTTGCAGAATAGGAAGAAATACTGTTAAGTCTTCAAAGTAAAATATCAAAGTCACATATTCCATTCAGTGTGCTTCGCCGCAGTTTAGCAGCCTATTCTGTGTACTCTGCACAGTTGCAGAATAGGAAGAAATACTGTTAAGTCTTCAAAGTAAAATATCAAAGTCACATATTCCATTCAGTGTGCTTCGCCGCAGTTTAGCAGCCTATTCTGTGTACTCTGCACAGTTGCAGAATAGGAAGAAATACTGTTAAGTCTTCAAAGTAAAATATCAAAGTCACATATTCCATTCAGTGTGCTTCGCCGCAGTTTAGCAGCCTATTCTGTGTACTCTGCACAGTTGCAGAATAGGAAGAAATACTGTTAAGTCTTCAAACTCAAATATCAAAGTCACATATTCCATTCAGTGTGCTTCGCCGCAGTTTAGCAGCCTATTCTGTGTACTCTGCACACTTGCAGAATAGGAAGAAATACTGTTAAGTCTTCAAAGTAAAATATCAAAGTCACATATTCCATTCAGTGTGCTTCGCCGCAGTTTAGCAGCCTATTCTGTGCACTCTGCACAGTTGCAGAATAGGAAGAAATACTGTTAAGTCTTCAAAGTAAAATATCAAAGTCACATATTCCATTCAGTGTGCTTCGCCGCAGTTTAGCAGCCTATTCTGTGTACTCTGCACAGTTGCAGAATAGGAAGAAATACTGTTAAGTCTTCAAACTCAAATATCAAAGTCACATATTCCATTCAGTGTGCGTCACCGCAGTTTAGCAGCCTATTCTGTGTACTCTGCACAGTTGCAGAATAGGAAGAAATACTGTTAAGTCTTCAAAGTAAAATATCAAAGTCACATATTCCGTGTAAGATGAAGAAGGCGGGTAAAAAGGGACGGGGAAGTGGACGTGATCCTGATAGTTCAGGGCGCGGGTCAGGACGCGGAGAAACTGTGCCTGGTGCCAGAGCACAAGAAAGAAAGACATCCACCATACCTAGCTTCATGTCTAATTTTACAGGGCGTCGCAGGACATCACTCTCGAGGTCCGACCACTGCGAACAGGTGGTCGGTTGGATGTCAGCTGATACTGCTTCCAGTCGGTTAAGCACCACCCTGTCTTCCACCAAGTCCACTCTCAGTAGCCAAGAGTCTGGTCAACATAATCCTCACTCTGATCATCCTTCCTCCCACCATACACGGTCTGGTCAAAGAAGTGATCCCACACTGGGATATAGTGAGGAGCTCGTCTCATCACCAATCCTTCATTTGACCCTCTCTCCAAGCACGCTTGCAGAGGAACATGACATCTTGTGCCCTGATTCACAACCTCTAGAGGGTACCCAATCACAAGAAGATGACAGATGTGAACGGCATTTAAGGTCAAAGGAAGTAGTGGATGATGATGATGATGATGAGACACAGTTGCCATTAAATCAACCACTATTACTGTCTCAAGACCTTGTTGAGGAGAATGTTATACAGTTGTCAATGACTGAGTATGTGGTGGGATCAAGACATGAGGAGGATGATCAGAGTGAGGAAGTGGAGGAGGACTTGGTGGACGATGAGGTGACTGACCCCACCTGGGAAGGTGTAGAGCCGAGCGATGACAGCAGTCCTGAGGGTGAGCCATCTGCAGCACCGCAACAGGCTGGAAGAGGCAGTGGTGTGGCTACAGAAAGAAGGCGGACCGCACCAAACCGACCCGCAAATGTTCCACGGAGCACCCCCTTGCGTAAATCTCCCTTGCCAAGGGGTAGGTGTTCCGCGGTATGGCGTTTTTTTAAGGAAAGTGCGGACGACAAAAGAATTGTAGTTTGCAACCTGTGCCACACCAGAATGAGCCGAGGCATGAACACTAGAAACCTCACCACCACCAGCATGATCCGACACATGGCATCCAAGCACCGTAATAAGTGGGAGGAACGCCTAGATCGCCCATCTGTGTCTGCAGGCCACACCACTGCCTCCTCTTCCCCTGTTTTCGGTGCCGGCCAATCGCCTGTCGAAGGCGCAGGCCCGCATACCTCCCGCCCTGCACCTGTACCATCTGAAGCACCATCAGCGACCACATCCACTTCCCTGTCCCAGCACAGCGTACAAATGTCGTTACCCCAGGCATTTGAGCGCAAGCGAAAATACCCAGCCACCCACCCACAGGCCATAGCACTAACCTCACACCTTTCCAAATTACTGGCCATCGAAATGCTGCCATTTAGGCTTGTGGACACTGAGTCCTTCCGCAGCCTGATGGCAGCAGCTGTCCCTCGGTACGCGGTCCCCAGCCGCCACTACTTTTCCCGGTGTGCCATCCCCGCATTACACCACCATGTGTCCCGTAACATCACCCGTGCCCTGACCAACGCAGTTACTGGGAAGGTCCACTTAACGACTGACACATGGACAAGTGCTTGTGGCCAGGGACGCTACATTTCCCTGACGGCACACTGGGTGAATGTCGTGGAGGCTGGGAGCGACTCGGACCCTGGGATGGCACGGGTGCTACCCACGCCGAGGATTGCGGGCCCTACCTCCATCAGGGTTTCCGCCAGCACCTACGTTATTGGCTCCTCCTCCTCCGTTTCCACCTCCGAATTCTCTACACGCAGCGCCACTCCCCCATCAGCCAGTAGCTGGAAGCAGTGTAGCACTGCAGTGGGGAAGCGTCAACAGGCCGTGCTGAAGCTGATCTGCCTTGGGGACAAACAGCACACGGCCTCAGAGCTGTTGCAGGGGATTAGTCACCAGACCGAGCAGTGGCTCTCGCCACTCAACCTGCAACCAGGCATGGTTGTGTGTGATAATGGGCGTAACTTGGTGGCGGCTTTGGAGCTCGGCAAGCTCACACACGTACCATGCCTAGCGCATGTATTTAATTTAGTGGTTCAGCGATTTCTAAAAACCTACCCCAATGTGCATGATCTCTTGACCAAGGTGCGCCGCGTGTGTGCACATTTCCGTAAGTCATCTACAGCTTCAGCCGGCCTGTTGAAGCTGCAGCAGCGCTTACAATTGCCAGCTCACCGGCTGCTGTGTGACGTGAGCACGCGCTGGAACTCCACCTTCCACATGTTGGCCCGGCTTTGTGAGCAGCAGAGGGCAGTAGTGGAGTACCAGCTGTTACACGGTCGTCGCCTCTCCGTTCAACTTCCTGTAATCAGAAGTGAGGAGTGGGAATGGATGTCAGACCTCTGTGAGGTTTTACGCAATTTTGAGGAATCGACACAGATGGTGAGCGGCGATAACGCTATTATCAGTGTAACCATCCCACTTCTGTGTCTACTGAAACGCTCGCTGCTCACAATTAAAACTGACGCTTTGCATGTGGAAGAGGTGGAAATGCGGGAGGAAGAGCTTACACAAGGTGATAGCCAGAGCACCCTCACTTCGTCTTCTCAGCGACAATTGGAGGAGGCGGAGGAGGAGGAGGAGGAGGAGGAAGACACGGTTGCCTCCGCTACAGAGGGTAGCCATGGAACTTTAGTTCCATCTCTTCAGCGTGGGTGGGCAGAAGAGGAGGAAGAGGATGAGGAGATTGAGAGTCATCCTCCTGGTGAGGACAGCGAAATCTTGACTGTTGGTACTCTGGCACACATGGCTGACTTTATGTTAGGCTGCCTTTCCCGTGACCCACGCGTTATACGCATTTTAGACAACACGGATTACTGGGTGTTCACCCTTCTGGACCCCCGCTACAAAGAGAATTTCTCATCTCTCATTCCTCCGGTGGAGAGGACAAGCAAAATGGTGCAATACCAGAAGGTTCTTGTTGAAAAATTGCTCCAAAATTTTCCATCTGACAACGCTGGCGGCAGAGTACGTGCTACCTTGGCCAACAGAGAAGGGGAGAAAAGGGGAGCACACAGCAGTTCCGACAAAGGCAGGGCAACACTCTCCAAGGCGTGGGACACCTTCATGACACCCCGCCAGCACCCTCACCCTGATGCGCAGCCTAGTGTCACAAGGAGGGAAAAGTTTTGGAAGATGGTGAAGGAGTACGTAGCAGACCGTGTCAGCGTCCTCAATGATCCCTCTGTGCCTTACAACTACTGGGTGTCCAAGCTGGACACGTGGTATGAACTGGCACTCTACGCCTTGGAGGTGCTGGCCTGCCCTGCCGCCAGCGTTCTGTCTGAGCGGGTATTTAGTGCTGCTGGTGGCATCATAACAGATAAGCGTATCCGCCTTTCCACCGACAATGCTGATAGGTTGACACTTATAAAAATGAACAAGGCCTGGATTTCCCCTGACTTCTCCACTCCACTGGAGGAAAGCCCTGGGGGAACATAAACTCACTTTATATATGTTATTTACAATGATGGGAATACTCTGTATTCCCATTCACCCCTTCCACCCAAAAAACGGGTATATGGTTGACTCTTAATCTTCTCATCCTCCTCCTCCTCTTCCATATGCCCTGTGCTATAATTTTTATATAGGGCCAGCTCACCAGCGGGCCCTGTGATATAATTTTTATATAGGGCCAGCTCACCAGCGGGCCCTGTTTGACAACTTTTGGTATAGGTCAGCTCACCAGCGGGCCTTCTTATATAATGTTTTATTGGGTCAGCTCTCTAGCGGGCCCTCTCATATAATGTTTTATAGCGTCAGCTCACTAGCGGGCCTTCGCATATAATGTTTAGGATGGTCAGCTCCGCAGCAGACCCTCACCCATAATCATGGCCCCAGTTCAGAAAAATCAAGGAAATTTTTGGGAGAATTTGCCTTTGCGCACGTTTCCCTCTTAATCATGGCCTCAGTTCAATAAAATCAAGGAAATGTTTGGGAGAATTTGCCTCTGCGCACGTTTCCCTCTTAATCATGGCCTCAGTTCAGAAAAATCAAGGAAATTTTTGGGAGAATTTGCCTCTGCGCACGTTTCCCTCTTAATCATGGCCTCAGTTCAGAAAAATCGAGGAAATTTTTGGGAGAATTTGCAGATGATATACAAGTAAATATACAGCAAATATTGTTTGGTAACAATTTTTCGCCTAAAGTCGTTTTTATTTTCCTTTTTGTGTGTTTTACGGTCAGTCTGTAAAAATGGCGTACTACGGGCGAAAGATCGTTCCCAGCAGCGATGTTGGAGTCCAAGATGCATCCAGACATCCTCCCTATGCTGTCCCTGAACCATTTCTGTGGTGTTTCCATCATTTTCTGCCCTTTTCCTATGGACCAGGCACCCTCCCCTCATCAGAGCAGGGGGTGCCTGGTGTAATGCTCGAGTCCTCCCATTGACTTCAATGGGGCTCGGGTGCTCGGCCGAGCACTCGAGCCTCCGGGGGCGCTCGGTCAGAGCACCCGAACACCCGAGCATTGGGGTGCTCGCTCATCACTAGTAATGAGGCATTCTGTTCAATTTGTGTTTGTTTTCTGAGGAGACATAAATTATGTTCTGTGTGTGAGGTACCATAAATTATGCAGTGAGGCTTATTCTTTTATATATATAGATGTCTTCTGTTTTTTATTGCACCACACTGGGACCCACAAGCATTGCAAAGATGGTATTTAAAGGGTCCCCCTCCAATGCGTTTCCTTTAACATCTCCTCAGGGTATTTTAATTTAGATAGGGTTTTTTTAGCTGTATTAGAGTAGGACTTGCCCATGGTGAGATACCTTGGCGAGGTGGAAAGCTAAAATCTCACTTATTTATTAACAAATATTATATATGCAGATTACAGGGCATGTATTTATTTTGTTTATTTAGACGAGCGCAAGTTTGTCTTTTTGTATATATATATATATATATATATATATATATATATATAAAATCAAAATAAGGATACATTTTAAGTATTTCTTCTTCTTGGTGGAATTCATACTGCATAAAGTCATCCCAGCACTTTTAAATTTTAATAAGTCTGTTCCATTATCAGGAGTATCTCCTCTTGATTAGTGGATGTGACACTGTCGCTCGTTAATATTTGGGATTTGTCCTATTATCAGGAGTGTCTTTTCTTGATTAGTGGATATGACACTGCCGCTTCTTGATAATTACATCATTTTATTTGATAATATTGTAATGGTTATGGATATGTATTGTTTAGCTGTATTAAACCCGTTTTAAATATATATTGTGGGTTTTGATTTTATGGTATATTCTACTGCCTATATTATCTGGACACAGTCCTCTCTGTTGGTCACTGAAGCACTAGACTATATATTTTATATATTTGTTTTGAAGTTGGAGAGTGTTAGTTCAAGTCTGGCAGCTAGGTGGCTTCAGCATCTCCTGTTTCTCCAGTACAGTGCCACCTATGTTGTATTACTATATACATTTTAAATATATTTTACTACTTTACGAGTTTTAATGGGAAATGTTTAATGGTGATGTTTGTGGAGACTTATGGCCATATGTATTTACTAGTTTAAAAGCCCGTGTACACGGGCCAAGGTCCGGGTGATGTTAACTCTTTGAGTGCCAGAGGGTTGAAGATAGAAGACGGAAGGACCAGAGGAAGAAAGAAGAAGGAAGTGGAAAAGAGAATAAGAAGAAAGAAGATGGACAGTAGATGACCAGGGTGCTGAAGACTCCGCTGGACATCTGAATTAATGGTAATTGTTACATTTATGTGCGTTGTTTCTTAGCTGAGTTAATCCTATGAGTGCCATTGGGCTAAGTATACCCCACTGGCACTCACAGGGTTAATTCTACTAACTTTGGACACATTTCTAGATACCTTTCAAATGCTTCATCGGCTGTTTAAAGATCCAATAAGGGACTTAAATTTAAGAGATAAAGTGAGCTGCTTATGAGATCTTAATGGCTAATGCAGTCAGTTGAATTGCACCTTGTGCCATTTTTTTTTCTAATGGTCTGAAACACCTCTAAATTTAGCAGCTGGCATTTTTTCATAGCGCAGGTAATTGAATTGCTTACTGTACTTGAAAAATACTGTTAGCTATATTTTTAGCCTTTAGAGGTTACTGAATCACCCTAAGAGGTTGATTGCAAAGGAGATCCACCTGGGTGTAGTTCTACTTTAAATATAGACCCTAAGTTCATATTTGAGCTTGCTCATTGTGGCTCCTGTCTAAGTGGTTTGCCGACAAGTGGAGTTGGAAAGAATCTGGTGTAAAGTACCTGCTAGTGTGTTTCAATCTGGCAGTCTCAAGTTCAGAGGTGGGCAAAAAAAGGGCTGCTGGATGATTTGGCCTGGCCCTTGGGTCTGACTGGCTGTACACACAGAAATCCTGCTGTGCAGAAAATCTCTTCTGTCTCTCTCTACAAAGGAAGAACAATATATTTTATCAAAACATTGAAACAATGTTTCACTCTTCCAGTATAAATAGAGTCAGAACTGATACATGCACATCTCTCTACCTCTTCATGAAGTACATATTTGACCCTTGATCCATAATGATTAATCTCTACTCTATATACATATCTGCTCCTATACAGTCACATAGATATTTCTAAAAACGATACAAGGGAGATAGTATGCTTATAATGAATCAGACAAATTCAGCTATTTAAAGCCCAGTTCAGGTCACACAAAGACAGACAGTGAGACACCGAGACATTCAGAAATAACAGTGTAATGACTAAGAATCAATTAGCACAATCAGTCAGCCCTCTGTTTGCCCACTGTAAAAGGTCTCATTCCAAGACACACATACTGTCAGTGATCTGATGACCGATTAGTCATTTGGCATCAAGATAAGTGGGACCCATTGATATATTCTCCATCACTCTGACTCAGGGAAATGGAACACAACACAGACTCTTCTGTCATAGTCCCCCCACCCCATGCTTCTTATTATTTTCTTACTAAAGATGATTCTCATCTTGGTCAAATCTATTTATCAACTCCCCAAATCATATTATACTAGATTATTTTGTCCCCATTGATTGCTGGGACCGTATAAATGTTTTTTCACTCAGGTAGATGGCCTAAGTTTATGCATTTTACTTCTGATTTGATTTAGGTTTGATTCCTTTGACTGGATTTATATTTACAAGTAGAGAACTACCAGCGGAGGCATGGAAATAAATGGCCCATTTTTACTATTGCTCCAGTACAGTCCCTGCCCACCCGTTTTGTTAATTGTATATTTGTTAATAATGTTGTCAGATAACAAAGTATCAGTCAGTAATGTAATTTTGTTTAACATAATTTATTTTCTATAGCAAATAAAAGTAATCAGCAAGTTAAACCTTACTGATCTGAATGGGGTTTTTAACTCCTTAACCCTTTGCGTGCCAGAGGGGTACAAAACACAATGCTCTGCAATGCGTTGCGTACCCCTCTGGCACTCAAATGGTTAAATGATTGAGGTCTCCCAACTCTTTGCTTCTGCATTGAAGGCCTCTCTAGCATTCAATGAATTAACCCCGATTTAAAACACGTTACGAGCACCGCATCCATAGCCTTGTTTATATGGTAATAGACTATTTTGTCTTTCCCTATTCACCCAAATTATACTAGTCAAAAATTATCATAGCACAGAAAGCAGAAGGAAATTGAGAATTACCCTCAGTGCTTCACAATGATCCTAAATCAGTGGAGCCCACTGGAGTTTACATTGTTCCAGTGAGATATCAATGCTTTTAATTTAACAAAAGCTTCAATTTCTGCTGGAATTGGGATAAAAGGGTAGCTGGCTCATGTGGGGTACATTTGGCAACTAAATTGCTCCTACTCACTCACAAAATGCAGATGGTAGTATAACAAAAATGCTGGTGCCCCCTGCAAACACTGTTGAGGGGGCCCCACATCTCTGAAACATAAAGCACCTGCTGGTAGTCACTGAAACACACATACAGTCTGCCACCCCAGTTGTATTCTGCTGTCCACTGGTAGTCACAGATCTCCACATACATTGTCTGACATCCCAGCCTTGTTCCACTGGTAGTCACAGAACCACACATACATTGTTTGTCAACCAACCCTTGTTCCATTGGTAGTCACAGAACCACACATATACTGTCTGACACGCCAGCCTTGATCCACTGTCCACTAGTAGTCACAGAACCACACATAAAGTGTCTGACACCCCATCCTTGTTCCACTGGAAATCACAGAACCACACATATACTGTTTGTCAACCAACCCTTGTTCCACTGGTAGTCACAGAACCACACATATACTGTCTGAAACAACAGCCCTGTTCCACTGTCCACTTGTAGCCACAGAACCACACATACAGTGTCTGACCCCACAACCTGTTTCTCTGCTCAATGGTAATCACAGATCTCCACATAAACTGACATCCAGCCTTGTTCCACTAGTAGTCACAGTTCTACATACATATACTGTCTGACTCCATAACCAGGTCCTGTCATCTTAAATCCCTGTGGGGATGAAAGGCGTTGGCGGGGGGAAGGATCCCCATGAGATGGGGACTGTCTCCTACTTGAGGAATTATCACAGGGGGTCCAAACTTCTCTATATAGACTTAAAGCCTGATGGCATATGGCATGGAAATGGCATGGATCTTCCATATCTCTATAACCATTGATTTGCTGATGGTGGGAGAACAGCAAGAAGATCAGGTCAAGAAGGATTGGGAAGACCAACACCTGAGCCATGACCGTCGTCACCTCAAACCAATACCTCTGGATCATAGAGCAGGACCATCAGATATAACCCAAGGATGATTTAGGGGCATCACATCTCCAGCAAAAACCGAGGACATTATTTCTCATCCCAGCAAGCCTAGCAGGGGACAGATACCAATGAGCTAGACGCTTAAAGTTTCTCTCCTGCAACAGAGTGTCTCTAGGCAAGTTAAATACTACCTTAAAAATCTTCTTCCATTTCACTACCTGAAGCAACAAATCCAATCCAAGATTGACTCCCCATGCCATTGTGTAAGAGTGGAGAGCAGCAGGGATGGGGGCTGTGACATGTTTGTATAGTTTGGACAAGATCCCTCTCTTGTGGGTAGAAGAGGTGAGTATCAGTTCCATAGGCATGGAGTCTCTAAGGAGACTGCATGCCTTCTCAGAGTTGCAGAGTTGAGCCCCTTTTACCTTGTCTCTTATTCCACAGTTTCAGGGAGAGGTCTAGGACCGGGTGACAAAAAAAAAAGGCATCAGGAGTATTAGTCTTCAACAAAAAAAACCAGCTGGACCGACAAAATAGAAGAAGCATCTCTGAAGAAGATCTGCATCCATTCCTTCTCATAACAATTGTGAGAGATGTTGTCATGGTTTTATTGAATACTCAGACAACTGGGTAGGATAAAATAGAAAAGCTTTATTAGGCAATATAAAGCGCAACAAGGCCCTTCACGGGTCCAAACTCTACAAACAGCAGTAAGAAAGTTTGACACAGGTCAGGGCATACAAATAACAATACAATAACGGAGGCTCTACCGGCCTTACCAAATACCTGGTAAGGCAGTCTGGTAACTGCTGCAACAAAGAACAATAAGGAGGTTCTACCGGCCTTACCGATTACCAGGTAAGGCAGCCAGGTAACTGGTGTAACAAGGAACAGAGGAGGCTCTACCGGCCTTACCGATTACTGGGTAAGGCAGCCAGGTAACTGGTGTAACAACGAACAAAGGAGGCTCTACCGGCCTTACCGAATACCGGGTAAGGCAGCCTGGTAACTGGTGTAACAAGGAACAGAGGAGGCTCTACCGGCCTTACCGAATACCGGCTAAGGCAGCCTGGTAATGGCTGCACAGAAGGATTACTGACAGGTAGTAACACCGTAGACTGGTGTGCTCAGGAGGTAGTACTGGCATGCAGTGGTACTTACTTGGATCATCCAACTGGGTACAAACATTGGATCCTGGTTTTTGAACCTTGTGAGGAATTGCAATGCTGGTTCTTCCCACTACAGAACCCAACTTCAAAGCATCCAGAGCTGTGTTAAGGCAGACCAGATGATGTAAAACTATATATTTTATTGCTTAAAAAGTATAAAAATTCCTCCTGATGAAGTGGTTTGTAACCATGAAACATGTTGAGGAATTTTGATGCTTTTTAAGCAATAAAATAAATGGTTTTTACATTGTCTGGTCTGCCTTGATATGTTTACATTGTGGTAAACACTTGACACAGTTGTGGATACTTTCAAGTTGGGTTCTGTAGTGTGGAGAACCAGCATCGCAATTCCCTGCAAGCTTCAAAAACCGAGATTCAATTTTTGGACCTGGCTGGATGAACCAAGTGAGACCACTGCTTGTCATGTGTAAAATACATTTTGTAATATGGTGACAGTGTATGTCTCCTTGCATTCTTGTTCTTCTTGTGTTTTCAAGCCCAACCTGGTGGTCGTGGCTTTTGAGTGATTGAGCGGCAGGCTCCAAGCTATCTGTGTGGAGGCAGAGTTAGTATCCTGCACAGTTGTTATATCTCTGATGACATGTCCAATATGTAAGTATATTTTCATTTAAGCAAATTTTCTCCAATAATCTGAATTTAGTACACCATTAGCCTCTCCCCTCTTTTTTGTCTTTTTAGGTTTAGGATCAGACATTTCTCATAATTGATCCTGAAGCTGAACTGCCTAAGGAGTGACAAGTGCAATTGGGGTGGGAAATAAAGAATAGGATATTGTCTGTGTAACAGGCTACCTTAGATTCAACTGCATGGAGAGGGATGTCATGGATATCACTGGCCAACCTAACAGTGGCTACAAGAGGCTCTAGGGCCATAACATAGAGCAATGGGGACAGGGAACAGCCCTGTTGAGTGCCGTTAGTGATCTGGAAAGACAATGAGTGTGTGTAATTCACCTGTACCCTGGCTTACTGGTTCATATATAAGGCAGCCATCATGCACAAAAACCACAATCTGAGACCAAAGTGATGCAGAACACTAAACAGGTAAGACCCTTTCATGGGATCAAAGGACTTTTTCAAGTTGACTGTTAACAAAAGCGCAGGAGAACCCTGGCGGAGAGCTCAGTGAATCAGGGAGATCGCTTTAGTGGTGTTGTTTCTCAGCTGTATTCCCTTGACAAAGCCTACTTAATCCTTATGCAGTAAGGATGGAAGCAAACTTTTGAGTCACTCCATGAGCATCTTTGCATGGATCTTAAGATCTACATTCAGTAACGATGTTGATCAGACATTTGCACAAGAAGTATGTTCTCTACTGTCCTTGGGGATGACCACCATCATGTGAGCTTCCAGGGATTGTGTCGGGAAGAGTGAACCATAAACACAAGAAGAAGGAATGGTCAGCACTAGCCACTTATCAACAGTGGTATAATCTTGACACCAGTGTGTCTGGTGCACTCAGGGTTAAAGAACAATCAAGCACAATATAGGTAATAAAGAAACACCCTATTAAAGCAAAACCCTTTACAGAGGCACTCAACCATAAATCATGAAAAATATATAATTTATTGAAACATAAAATACATAAGTATACACACACATTTAAAACATACTTAAAAACAAACAAGGAGACTGTAACGGTTTGTTTGACACACAGACACAGTGGTTTAGGATAAAACACAGTTTTATTGAAATCACAGTAATAAAATAACCTTCACAGGTCCTGTAGTATATAAGCTGAATAATACAGACACACTACAGGTTATACATACATAGGCCTACACAGGTCCAGTATAAACATAAAGTCCACAACAGTCTTTACTGACACAGGTCAGGCAGATTATAATGGATTCCCAGGAGCAAGGAACTGCATGGGTTAATGGTCTTCTTTGAGTGTAAACAGTCCCATGTGCAGAGAGGTCTGTGATGGGGCTCTCTGCATATAGACAGCAGAAGGATTCTTAATGCCCAGAAACAGATAAGCAGAACTAACGTGAACTGCCTAGGCAAAATGGGAACAGTGTCACATAAGGTACTGCCGTAGCAGTAACGGAGACCAGAACACTTGCACTCTGCCGGAGCAGTAACGGAGGCAGACACATGCACTTAGCAGAAGCAGAAACGGAGACAAACCGGTGGCTCACTGCCGGAGCAGTAACGGAGGCAGACACTTGCACTTTGCAGAGTAGGCCCAAGCTAAACTGCCATAGCAGTAATGGAACTGGCCACTGGTACTCTGCAGGAGGAAATGGTGACACAATTGCCAGACAGTCAGAATGTCACCTAGGCGACACAGCACAGGAATGCCAACCAAGCTGGGTCGAATCACAGAGCAGGAACGTCAGCCAAGCCGGGTCGGTACACAGGAGCAGGAACGTCAGCCAAGCCGGGTCGGTACATAGGAGCAGGTGCAGAAGAATAGTCAGGCAATCCGGGTCGGTACACAGGAGCAGAAGACAATATGTAGAGTAGTCAGGCAGGCCAAATTGGTACACTGGGAATCACTGAGCAGAAACAAGCACTGGCACAGGAACACCACGAAAGGGCACCGGAGGGGTGCCAATAGCCCAGTATATAAAGGTCATACTGGGCGGGACAAACACACGGCAGCCAATGGGTGCAGAGCACAGGATAGGCTGACATAAAAACAATAAAGGAGCACTGGCACCATGATAGTACCCCCCTCTCAAAGACCCCCTCTCCTGGAAGAGGGACCTGGTTTCTGAGGATATTTAGAGTGAAAATTGAGCAGAAGTCTCAGGGCATGAAGGTCATTCTGATTAACCCAGGAACGTTCCTCAGGGCCATAGCCCTTCCAATGGACCAAATATTGCAATTTTCCTCTAAATCTGCGTGAATCAATTATGATTTGGACCTCGTACTCCTCCTGGCCCTGAACCTCCACAGGACCGGGAACTACAGGAGTGGTAGTGTAGCATTTGCATACCAGAGGTTTCAGTAAGGATACATGGAACACATTGTTAATGCGCATAGATCCTGGGAGCGCCAAGGCATATGACACAGGGTTCATTTTACGGATCACCCTGAAGGGACCGATGAACCGGGGAGACAACATATTAGACGGAACTTGCAAATTAAGGTTCTTGGAGGAGAGCCATACCCTGTCCCCAACCTGAAAGGAGACCGCTGGCAGCCGTCTACGGTTAGCGTGGCGCTGATGACGCTGGAACGACTGACTGAGGGCCCTCTGAACCTGTGCCCATGTGGAGCGAAGTTGCTCAATGTGCTCATCCAGAGCTGGAATCTGTTGAGACTGGAATGAGTCTGGGAGCAAGCATGGCTGGAACCCATAGTTGATGAGAAACGGGGTGCTCCCGGATGATGAATTAACCGCACAGTTCCTGGCCAACTCTGCCCACGGCAACAGGTCTGCCCAATCATCATGATGATAGTGACAAAACAGCGCAGTAACTGTTCCAATCCCTGATTGGCACGCTCAGCGGCTCCATTGGTCTGGGGATGGTAGGCAGAAGAAAAGGACCGTTGAATACCCATCTGGTTACAAAATGCTCTCCAAAATCTGGACACAAATTGGCTCCCACGGTCAGACACCAGAACTCTTGGTACCCCATGCAACTGGAACACCTCCTTAGGGAAGACAACCGCCAACTCCTGGGCAGAGGGAAGACCAGGAAGAGGTACGAAATGAGCCATCTTAGAGAATCTATCGACCACCATACGAATAAACGAGTAACCCCTAGACACTGGCAGTTCTCCCAGGAAATCAATGGATACGTGGGACCAAGGACGTTCACCATTAGGCACTGGTTGGGTAGGCCCACTAGGAGGTGTCTAGGGGTCTTGGCACGAGCACAGGTGGTACAGGCTGCGGTAGATGCGGAGCAGTCGGCCCGTAGGGAAGGCCACCAGAAAACTTGTGAGAGAGACCATATTAGTTGATCCCTCCCAATATGCCCAGCAGTCTTGGAAGAGTGGTATGTTTCGAGCAATGGGGTACGAAATGGCTCATCCACAAAACACTCACCCACTGGGGTTTCTGGGGGTGCCGTAGCCTGGGTGGCCAGAATCTCCTCCCCCAGTGGTAGGGTGGGACAGTACCGAGGCAGATGCAAAAATGGATTTTAATGTTTGAAAAGCATGCTCAGCAGCATCAGACCATTGGGAAGGATTAGCGCCCTTGTGCGTAAGGTCAGACAGAGGTTTAACAATGGTAGAGAAGTTATGGATAAACTTCCTGTAATAATTAGCAAACCCCAGAAAACGCTGAATTGTTTTTAACCCCTTGGGTCGTGGCCACTGCAAGACTGCTGCGAGTTTCTCCTGGTCCATGGCAATACCATCCGTAGAGATCACAAAACCCAAAAAAGGCACTTAGGACATGTGAAACTCGCACTTCTCCATTTTACAATATAGCTTATTCTTGAGTAAACGAAGCAAGACCTCGGACACATCCTTGATGTGTTGGGACAGATTGGCAGAGTGTATGAGTATGTCATCAAGGTAGACTACTACACAGGACTGTAGCAAATCACGGAGGATATCGTTAATAAATTCTTGAAATACAGCGGGTGCGTTACAAAGACCAAATGGCATAACTAGGTATTCATAATGCCCAGATCTGGTATTAAATGCCGTTTTCCACTCATCCCCCGCTCTTATTCTGATCAGATTATAGGCAGCACGTAGGCCTAATTTCGTAAGAATGGAAGAACCTTTTAAATAGCTCAGTAATGAGTGGTATGGGGTATGCATTCTTGGACATAAGTTTATTTAATCCCCGGTAATCAATGCAAGGCCTTAACTCGCCATTCTTCTTTTTCACAAAAAAGAACCCAGCACCAGCAGGTGAGGTAGACTTCCGAGTAATCCCTCTATTAAGGGCGCCCTCAATGTACTCCTCCATGGCCCGATTCTCCTCGCAAGACAGTGGATACGTGCGGCCCCTAGGGGGCACAACCCCAGGGGGCAAATCAATGGCACAATTGTATGCCCTATGCTGGGGCAATGTGCTAGCCTCTCCCTTACTAAAACGTCACTGAATTGATGGTATTCGGCTGGCACAGAGGAAGAGGCACACAAAATCTTGACAGGATGAGTCACACAATGCTTCATACAGTACTCGGACCAAGCTGTGATCTCGCAACTCTGCCAGTCAAACTGGGGATTGTGTAAATGTAACCATGGAAACCCCAGAATGAACGCATGCTGAGGAGAATGGATAATCTGAAATTTCTGTTCCTCCATGTGGAGGGCCCCAATAGTCATAGAAATCGGAATAGTCTCCATAGTTATCTGAGCTGTTTCTAGCAGTCTGCCATCAATGGCCTCAATGGCTAAGGGAGATTACCTTCTGACCAATGGAATCTTATGTAACGCAGCAAATGAATTATCCATGAAGTAACCGGCCGCGGCGGAATCAACCAGAGCCAGAACCTCCACTAAGTGTTATGCCCAACAAAACACCACCTGGATCGTGGGTTTCTACATGATCAGGTCTAGGGACTGCTGAACACCACCTAGGGTCTGTCCCCCAAGGTACCCTAGGTGCGTTCGTTTCCCGGACGTACAGGACAGGTGCGTAATAGATGCCCAGCTTTGCCACAGTATAGACATAACCTCTGCCTCCTGCAGTGTGCCCGCTCCTTCTTAGTTAGTTTGGTGAACCCAAGTTGCATAGGTTCACAGGATTCCTGTTTACGATCAGGAGGCATGGGAGGCGAGGGTGGGGTAAAAAAACTGTTATGCCCACTGCTTCTAGGCCGTAACCTACGGTCTTTGGCCATAAATCTCTCACGAATACGAGAATCAATTAGAATGGCATAATCAATATATTCGTCCAGCTCACTGGGTAGTTCTCTAGCTGCCGTTTCATCCTTAATATGGTCAGCCAGTCCTTGAGCAAAGGCTGCCACCAGCTCCTCATTGTTCCAACCCACCTCTGCTGCCAATGTACAGAATTCTATGGCATAATCGCCCACAGTACGATTGCCCTGTTGTGTCTCCATCAATCGTTTCGCAGCAGAGACGACTCTACCAGGGACATCAAATACTCTCCGGAAGGTTCGTACAAACTCCCTGAAGTCCCTGGTGCAAGGTTTAGCATTCTCCCACAAGGGACTGGCCCACGCCAAAGCTCTGCCCGTCAATAGAGAAATCATGAACCCGACCCTACTGCGGTCATTAGGAAAAGCATGAGGGGTTAGTTCCAGAAATATCTCCAATTGATTAATAAACCCTCTGCACAGGGCGGGTTCACCATCGTATCTGAGTGGTAATGGAGCCGAAGCCGTTAACCCTTTAACTGAGGCCACAGCTGCCAAGGACTGACTCTCCGGTGTCAAAACATGGGGGACCACTGGATTCTGAACTGGTTTATCAAGATGCACCGTGCGCTCAAGAATACTTTGTATGCTCAGTGCCAACTGGTCCATACGCTGCTCATGTACATCCATCCTCCAGTGGATGTTCTGTGTATTTCCCTCACCTGTACTAGAAGGAATGGTCATCACTAGCCACCTATCAACGGTGGTATAATCTTGACACCAGTGTGTCTGGTGCACTCAGGGTTAAAGAACAATCAAGCACAATATAGGTAATAAAGAAACACCCTATTAAAGCAAAACCCTTTACAGAGGCACTCAACCATAAATCATGAAAAATATATAATTTATTGAAACATAAAATACATAAGTATACACACATTTAAAACATACTTAAAAACAAACAAACAAAGGAGACTGTAACAGTTTGTTTGACACACAGACACAGTGGTTTAGGATAAAACACAGTTTTATTGAAATCACAGTAATAAAATAACCTTCACAGGTCCTGTAGTATATAAGCTGAATAATACAGACACATGACAGGTTATATATACATAGGCCTACACAGGTCCAGTATAAACATAAAGTCCACAACAGTCTATACGCAGGTCAGGCAGATTATAATGGATGCCCAGGAGCAAGGAACTGCATGGGTTAATGGTCTTCTTTGAGTGTAAACAGTCCCATGTGCAGAGAGGTCTGTGATGGGGCTCTCTGCATATAGACAGCAGAAGGATTTGTAACGCCCAGAAACAGCAGTAACAGAGGCAGACACATGCACTTAGCAGAAGCAGTAACGGAGACAAAACGGTGGCTCACTGCCGGAGCAGTAACGGAGGCAGACACTTGCACTTTGCAGAGGCTGTAACAGAGACTAGGCCCACGGTAAACTGCCGTAGCGGTAGTGGAGGCAGACACTTGCACTCTGCAGAAGTCGTAACGGAGGCCAACCAGTGACTCACTGCCGGAGCAATAACGGAGGCAGACACTTGCACTTAGCAGAGGCAGTAACGGAGAGTAGGCCCAAGGTAAACTGCCGTAGCAGTAATGGAACTGGCCACTGGTACTCTGCAGGAGGAAATGGTGACACAATTGCCAGACAGTCAGAATGTCACAACACAGGAACGCCAACCAAGCCGGGTCGAATCACGTAGCAGGAACGTCAGCCAAGCCGGATTGGATCACGGAGCAGGAACGTTAGCCAAGCCGGGTCGGTACACAGGAGCAGGAACGTCAGCCAAGCCGGGTAGGTACACAGGAGCAGGTGCAGAAGAATAGTCAGGCAATCCAGGTCGGTACACAGGAGCAGAAGACAATATGCAGAGTAGTCAGGCAGGCCAAGTCGGTACACTGGGAATCACTGAGCAGAAACAAGCAGTGGCACAGGAACACCACGAAAGGGCACCCGAGGGATTCCAATAGCCCAGTATATAAAGGTCATACTGGGCGGGACAAACACACAGTAGCCAATGGGAGCAGAGCACAGGATAGACTGTGCTCTAGACAAAGGAGCATGGGCGCTGTGATAGATACCCAATGAGACTTACATATTAATAAAGATCACATCTCAACTCAATAGGTAAAATCATATATAATAGCATAGGAGAGTGAAGATTTACCTGGACCTCAAAAAGTATCAATCTAATAAAACCCCAGTGATAAATATACAAATATAGCCAATAATGTAAACTAGTAAAAAAGTGCCAAAAATATGTGCATAATAATGTGCAAAAAAGCAAAATCACTCCATAGATAAACCATAAACCAATTTATCTGAATCGATTTGAATAGTAACCAGGTCACAGGCAAAAAGATATAATAGTCTCACTTGGCGTCTCCTCAACCCACACAACCGATGCGTATTGCCGGAAGGCTTCGTCAGGGGATGTGCTGTAAGCAGCATTAGTCCGGTATATAAAGGGATCCTCCTCTAATAACAAGTACAGAAGCATGTCACATGATCGTTTATATCATCTCAAAAGAGTAATACAATACATCTAAAGCCACTCAGCTAAAAATGAGAAAACACTAAGAGCATGTTGATGCGCTAAAGGTCTGTTTGTTTCATATATCAAAGAGTGGAATAAACTCCCCACATATTAATAACGACCGATATTATCAAAGTACGCATACGCGGCAAGGTATATATCCCAAAGGAGTGACAACTGCATCTTACATATGTCAAATTGGTCCTATCAATGCACATATCAGGACTACGATGTAAGCACATGCTCGTCTCATGCCAAATGTATACAATGAAAGGGCACAGCCCCAAACGCCATTTTTGTTAAAGGTAATGAAACCAGATTGTGAAAGACATAAACAAATAAAACCAAATAGGTATGCAATCACATGGCAAGTCCGGAATATGGAAATATATTATATCTATTCATGGAAACCCATGTTAAAACGATGATGCATAGATTACAAAACGGCAAGGAATTTACTGTTTGATAATTGCAACCAATGAGGTAGAATTTTTTTTTTTTTTAAATGCATGATGAGTCACATATTTTGGTAACCTAAACGCCGCATTATGTAAGCTGTGTGTCAAATACATTATAAGCTGTGTGTCAAATACACTATAGAGAGAATGAGTTACATAGTGTAATAAAACAAACAAAACAAAGCTCAGCTAAAGTTCCTCTGTACACCACGCATCATGATCCCAGGTGTTCCCATGCTGAGTGGCAAAGGATAATAATGACACCTAACTGATTGTAAATCATCAACGATTTTCTGTACTATAAATCTCTATGTCCAACATGGAGCCAGAGGATACATATATGGATCCCCAAATCCCATATGGAGCCAAAGAACGAGGACACCCTCTACACCCAGACCAACTCCTCTGTGGGTAATAAACATCTGATTTAAAAGTGCAACACAGTTATATTTGAAGACCAGTTAATCCAACAACATAAATGTAAAGAGTAGATCTATACATACACTAAATAATAATACTTATGCTGCTATATATGTACAAATAGCATAAATATATACAGATAGCATGAAGTCCTTGAGGTCCAGATTTCCAAAGCAAGGATGCAATTCACGGGAGAATATGATAACTGTGTCTCACACTGTAGTGTCAAAATAGTCACACACATGTTTTTATAAATCTGCAGAAACAGAAAATACGCAGAAAATACACTGATTAGTATCCTCAATAACCAATAGTTTCAAGTTCATTACTTAAAAGAACAGAGAGCATCAAAAACAGATAATATAATGCACATGATCCACAAGATTTCTGAAATCCAAAACATGAAACATCAGCTATTGTGTTAAAAGTATGAAACAAACGTTGCTTCAGCAGATCTACAAACTTAGTGTAATAGCCGAGGGCTATCTTTTCCAGATTGGGGTTTTTACCCTAGTGCATACTTTTAATAGCCATCACAAGTTCGGACTCTGTAAAGTCTATCTATCTAGGCGGTCTGCCTCAATTGAAGGGACCCTGGGAAGGGGTAGGGTTCATACAAAATCTGTTAGGGGTGGAGGGGTCGGATCAGGAGTCCAATGATTTCGAGTCTCAGAGGTTGTAGAGAGTTCAATTGTATTGGCGAAAGGCTTCCGCTATGTGTTCGTATAGGACACACTTCTTCCCAGCCTTGTCAAATTGTTGAAAACATGCATTTCATTTTGTTTCTTTCTCACCAACTGTGGGGGAGGGAGAGGGGAAGATTAAAGTTGTATAGATCAGGCTATGATCTGACCACTGGATGTTGCATTTGATGGAGCCTGGTCACAGAAAAACATATCTATATGAGAAGACAAAAAGAGACAAATGATGGGGGGGGAGGGCTTGTGTGGAATCTTCAATCAAATCTTCCCCACCACCGCCAAAAAACACCCAGTAGGTATGTACACACAAAATTAATGGCTGAGGAATTATATACAGTATCTCACATAATTGAGTACACCCCTCACATTTTAACATAGTAACATAGTAGATAAGGCTGAAAAAAAGACATGCGTCCATCAAGTCCAGCCCATGCCAAAAACACCCCTGTTGATCCAGAGCAAGGCAAAAAAGCCCTCTGGAGCAATTTCCAATGTAATCCCAAGTGTGTGGGGGGGTTATTCCTTCCTGACTCCAATTGGTAGTCAAATAGTTCCCCTGATCAATATCCTATTTGCTTTGAAGCCATCTGTCATAATTGTCAATATTGTTCTGTGCTAGATAGGCATTGATTGCTTTTTTGAATGCAGTTGCATTATCTGCAAGCACAACATCCCGAGGCAAAGAATTCCATAGCCTTACCGCCCTTACTGTAAAGAATCCCCGCCTACGTTTTAGTTGAAAGTACCTTTCCTCAAGTCTTAATGGATGACCTCTTGTTCTTAGTTCAGCTGTTTGCATTAATAATTCATTGGATAGTTCTTTGTATTGACCTTGAATGTATTTGTAAATGGTAATCATATCACCCCTTAGACGTCTCTTCTCTAATGTAAACACACCCAGTTTGGCTAGTCTCTCTTTGTAACTCAGATCCTCCGATCCCTTTATCAGTTTTGTTGCACGTCTCTGCACCTTTTCCAGTTCAGTAATTTTTTTTTTAGAAAAAAATTGTACTCCATATTCTAGATGAGGCCTAACCAAGGATTTATACAGAGGTAGGATAATATTAGCATCCCTTGCTTCTACACCTCTTTTTGTGCAGGCTAGTACTCTATTTGGTCTTGCAGCAGCTGGGTGACTCTGCACACTGCTGTGAAGTCTATTGTCTATCAGTACTCCTAAATCTTTCTCTAATGAGGATTTCCCAAGTTGTTTCCCATTTAGAGTATATGTAGCAAGTTTGTTTCTACAGCCCAAATGCATAACCTTACATTTATCTACATTAAATGACATCTGCCACTTTTCTGCCCATTCACTTAGTTTATCTAAATCCTTCTGTAGGGAAAAAAATATCCAGCTCTGTATGTATTTCTTTACATAGCTTAGTGTCATCAGTAAAGATTGAGATATTTTGTAAATATTTTTATTTTATCTTTCATATGACAACATTGAAGAAATGAAACTCTGCTACAATGTAAAATAGTGAGTGTGGGGGAGTGCAAGGTCTCCAACATCCACCAGCTCCGTGATGTCGTCATGGAGGAGTGGAAGAGGACTCCAGTGGCAACCTGTGAAGCTCTGGTGAACTCCATGCCCAAGAGGGTTAAGGCAGTGCTGGAAAATAATAGTGGTCACACAAAATATTGACACTTTGGGCCCAATTTGGACATTTCCACTTAGGTGTGTACTCACTTTTGTTGCCAAGGTTTAGACATTAATGGCTGTGTGTTGAGTTATTTTAAGGGGGACAGCAAATTTACACTGTTATACAGGCTGTACACTGACTGCTTTACATTGTAGCAGAGTGTCATTTCTTCAGTGTTGTCACATTAAAGATAAAATAAAAATATTTACAAAAATGTGTGGGGAGTACTCACTTATGTGAGATACTGTATATATATATATAACCCACAGCAATAGCGCTTTACTCTGACAATTACAACTGGAGGGCGTATTACAGCATGATTTCTCTGAAGCTGAAAGATGGATAGCAAACAACAAACTAACACTGACAAAACTGTCAAAATGTTATTTGGTACAAAGCATAAACTGCATAATCTCTGCAATACCAATCTATCCATTGAAACAGAGTCTATGTCGCTTGACCCCAACCTCACGTTTGGTCTTCATATTGATAAATTAACATCCAAACTTTATCACAAAATAGGTGCTCTGTTCATAAACAAATCCTGTTTAAATCTCCTGGTAAGAATACGTATTGTACAATAGACTTGTGCATGGGCAAAATTTTCGGTAAAATTCGAATTCGGACTAATTTTTTTTTTCTAATTCGGATGATCCTAATTTCGGACCGGGCCTATTCGATTTGGACGAAATTCTGATCCATTCCGAATTATTCGGCCGAATTTAACATGGGTTAAATTATAGCAGTGTGCCTCCGTGCACGCTGCTATCATTATTTGCAGACAGGGTGTGCTTTTAGAAAAAGATCCATCCCAAAAACGGACATTGTCGTACATTGAAAGTCTGTGCATGTCACCTCTACTCTAGCATGGGATGCCAGTCACAATGCAAACGTCGAACATCGAAAACCCATGCCTGTCATTCAATTTAGCATGTTCGAACATCGAAACCCCATGCCTGTCCTTCAATATAGCATATGTTCGAACATCAAAACCTCATGCCTGTCATTCAATTTAGCATATGCTCGACATCGAAAACCCATGCCTGTCACATCCTACTCAACATAAGTGGACGACTCGAACATGGACAAACTACATGTCACATTCTATGTTAGTACATGGGTAAAGATTAAGGTTTCATTTTCTGGTACCAGCCTCCTACCCTACTGTCCCTCTTTAGTACCCAAATTCCTCTCTCTCGTTTTCCTATCCTGATTTCCCCTCTATGTGTATATACATTGTAGAGTTTCATACTACATCAAGAATAAACACCAATGATTGTAATGTGATAGATGTAATGTGTTAAAGAGAAAAATTGAGACATTCTGTTGTGAACCAACTGCAACACAGGAGAGAAATAAAAAAAAATGCTGACATCTATACTGAAGAGAGGTCCACAGCATTGTCTTAGTATAGCAATATCACCATTTTCCGTGAGTGTGCAATACAGGGCTCTACGGTAATTGCTGGGCATTTCCCAATGTCATAATCAGGGGATGATGGGAGTTGTATTCTAACTACTGTTAGGAAACACATAAGTGATGCACATTCATCTCCCACCTAGAAATTATTTACACACGAGGCAACTCCCCCAAGTAATACCTAGCCCATTTCCAAGTGAAAGGACTTCCAGAAAGGCTTCAGATCTCTTAGTGACTCACCTGTTATTGCCAGTCAGCGGGACCCGGAGAGTAGGAGGGGGTGATGCTATGGCTGCACGGCACGGTGCTCTTAGTTGGTCACTTGTCGCAATGTTGAAGCTCAGCCCGGCCAGCACCTTCTGGGTGGAGACACCTCACAGCAATCCTGTTCAGGACACATCATGCACTGTTGTGCACTCATACTAGGGATCCCAAATGTTTAGACTCATTTTGTACAGGGGGCACCCTCCTGTATTTGTAAAACCTCTCTAGCAAATCTGGGACGGTAGACCTATTTACTCAAGTCTTGACTTTAGGTGGGCGATAAACAATACAAAATAGGCATAATGTTTCACTATCACATAATTCACGTCACTGAAGCAGCCAGCAGGCATCGCCACTGAGCGAGCATAGGGCTGCCCAACTGCTGACAGTCACACTGATGGGACACCCTGCAACACAGAAATGGTGGAAGAGCACAAAATAAACATGCTATGGGACGGCAAATTGCCGCCCCTGTCAAAGTGCCGCCTGGGTCCATGGACCCACTGGGACCCATGTAAGGGCCGGCTCTGTATTACCTAATACCTAATATTTTTTTATATTTTGCACAGGAACAAATATTACTTGCTCTTGCAGTGGCAATAACTGGAACTAATGCTGGCTGCCTACCTATGCCTAGCCTAATGCTACCTGCCTGCCTACACAACAACTGTACACTCTCTAATCTCTTTTCTCTCTGAGCTCCAACAACCCAATGAGGAAATGCAGGCTGTCTGTCTGTGTGACTGTGTCATTAGTCCAACCCCCATCATGAAAAGAAGAAGGCTATTCGAATACAGACAAAAGAGGGAAGTAGTGCATGAAACGGAGAATGGAATTGGACTAGAGACATGGAGGGAAAATTATGGAGGGAAAGTAATTGAGCGCGCACAGGAAGTACAAAAAAGTCCTGGTCAAAAGTAGTCAAAACTTTTGGAAATGTGTTGATTGACGAAAGTTTCGACGAATTTCGGACCTGGGCTGTTCGGATCATTTTTTCCGAATGACCCTTGAGTTTCAGATTGGCCGAATGTCTCCGAATGACCCCATTTTCGACGAAATCCGAATGTCTCCGAATGAATTCGCACATGTCTATTGTACAACAGATGATAACGCCAATCATAGACTATGGGGACGTAATATATGCTCCTGCGCCACAAATCCATCTTGCTAAAATTGACACTCTGTATAACTCATTATGCTGCTTTATCCTTCAATGTAATTATACAACCCATCATTCTGATATGTATGAAGAACTACGTTGGCTAACACTCAGATCTACATGTTCCCTTCACCTCTCTTGCATGGTTCATAACCACTTCTCTAGAAAACTACCAGACTACCTGAGCAGTATGAACACTCCAGCTCTCCATACTAACTTTAACCTCCGCTCCAATGCTAACAACTCACTGAGTATACCACATTTTAAGAAAGAAGCCAATCGATCTTCCTTTTCCTTCAGAGCTCTGAAAGTCTGGAATAACCTACCTGAAAAAATCAGATATTCTCCTAGTCTAAATTCCTTAAAAATAACTGTTTCTTTATATCTAAAAACAACTGTATATAACATTTTTATTATATGTGTGTGTGAATATGTATGTATATGTATTATGTCGCTGTAGTTGTGCAAGTACGCAACTCTTTGCTGTAAACACTCCAGGACATACTTAAAAACGAGAGAAATCTCAACGTATTCTTCCTGGTAAAACATTTTCTAAATAAAATTAGATTTCACTTTCAGGGCTGCTTCTCCACACTGCACGTCTCCCTCCACGGTACAATCATCCTATATAATAATTCGCTAGAATGTTTGTCAGAAGCCATTATGTGCAGTAGAGATGGCTGGTCGCACTGCAGTCATGAGAAGTAGAGACTGCCTGCGCCATGGCTGATATGGAGCGGGGTGCTCTGAATTCAGACCGTAGTCCTCTCTGTGCACCTTCCTGGGTCCGCCTGCGGTTCCAGGAAGGTGCGCAGAGAGGACTACGGTCTGAATTCGGAGTGCCCCAATCTGCATCAGCCACGGAGCGGGCAGTCTCTACTGCGCGTGACTGCAGCGCAACCAGTCACAACAGATCCAACCATCATCCGAAGTTGCTGGGTGGCACTGTGGCCCGTGTACACGGGCTTTTCAACTAGTATAGATCATAAAAGACAGTATAGTAGACAGTATATTTAATACTGTATTAAGGAATACATATGCATTAAAAGAATAAAAAAAATTATATATATGTATATTTAAGGCTTGATAATGCATTTTATGGCTCACACTGCTGCTTTTTAAAGCCTCTGGCCTAAATTCTGATATAAACAAACAGAATTTTGGTCCAGCACCTTTGAAAAAGCCGCAGTGTGAGCCATGAAATGCGTTAGTAGACCTTAAATATACATACATATTTTTTTTTTATTATTTTAATGTATATGTATTTCTTAATACATTATTAAAGATTTATATACTGCCTACATCTAGAGCAGCAAACTTCATTTGCACGTGGAATTTCGGACACCTGAGTGGGGACAGGTTTGTGATCCCTATTGGCGTATATGGTTGGGGTAAGACTCTATCCCTTTTTTGAATGGGAGTATAACTTGTGATATATCATATTTGGATTTCCAGTTGAAACATACCACACTGTTGTGTTCCCCCTTCTCTTTTTTATGATATATATATCTATATGAGAGTATTTCTTATGCAGATGGGAGAAAAAGGTATAGTTGTGGTCTTTCCGGTTGCTTGCGCCTCCATATATCTAACAGATGATGGTCAAAAATAGCTTTTGAGAATTGGGTCAGGGTAGGTGGCGAGTGAGACTATGACCAGGATTGCAGTCCCTACCAGGGTCCAGCTGGAATTTGAAATCCCCACCCTCCAGGAGAAGGTAATCCTTAAATGATGATATGAGGTGCAGTATCTTCCACAAAAAGACCAACTGTATGTGAGTCGGAAAATAGGCAGTAAGTAGTGTAACTCTGGTATTGTAAAAGATTCCTTTAATTAAAATAAAATACCTCTCTCGATCAACGATCTGATCTACCAGCACCCAGGAAAGAGAGCGATGTAGCAAGATGGTCACCCCCTCTGTTTATTTGAGGCCGTTGCATACCACTGATGTGGAAAGGTCAGCACGCCATGCACCTTCCCTGAGCCCTCTGGCCAGGCAAACTCCTGAACCAGGGTGTGACGGTACCAGTGGACCCGCCATCTGGGTGTCCCCGTCAGTCGCTGCTTCCTTCAATCTTGAGCAAGGCTGCTCTGCTGGAACACCACAATTTTCCACAATCACCAGGCAGGACTAGTGTATTGCTTTAGAATGAGTTCCCCTTTATTCAGTCAAACACACAGATTATATCCACTTACAGAGACTCTTATCAAGATCAGCGTGCAAAGTGGGACTTGGGACAGCGTTTCTGCTCTTGACCACCAACACCCTTATCAAGATAAGAATGCAGATTAGGACTTGGAAAATAGACACTCTTGACTGGCTCATAAATATCCTCCCTGATTGGTCAAGGAAGCACAGCAAGAACATTCCAACCTTTCCCCAGCACAACACAGACCTGGATATTGTAAGCAAATCCCAGCCCCCACTATCTCTGCACTCTAGCTCCCAGCTACAAATCCTGTTAACAACTTGATATAACACCACACGCTATTACATTATACAATACAATGAGCAATATATCAAATGTTATAGTCCTGGAGGTGAACGTCACCACATGTCCCTGTGCTGATTCCCCCAATCAGTCCAAGGGCAGTCCCTTTTCTGTGACACCCTGTGCTCATCAAGCAGCACAGGGTGACTTAGACCCAGGAGGAGACAGGGAAGCTGGGAAAGCCACTTCCCCATGCATAGAGTCCATAGTCTGTAGGAAGGGGGCTGGACCCCAGGCCTCTCCAGTAGCCAAGGGCCCGGTGGTTCCCGTGACACAGGGCACCATAGAAAACAATTAGTGCAGGAGGGAAGTACATTTCAATGGATAAGAGGCCATAGTCTAAAACTAGAGGGACAGAGGTTTAGATATAATGTAAGAAACTTTTACTTCACTGAGAGGGTAGTAGATAAGGGTAGTAGATAAGCGGAATAACCTACCAGAAGAAGTGGTAGAAGTTAATACAGTGATGGAATTTAAGACTGCATGGGATAGGCATAAGGCTATCCTAAACATAAGACAAGACCAATGACTAAATAAGGTTTGAGTTTTAAGGTCCGAATAGTTCTTATATGCTATCAAATTCTATGTTCCTATGTAACACAGGGCACACACACAAACAGGACCCAAAATAAACATATTATTTAATAACAAAGTAATTGCAAGAACTCATAATCAGTCTCCCCAAAAGATATAGGGCAGAAAAATCAGAACAAGTAATATCTACTGGGTCCATGACCAAGGCAGTGGATGGCAGGACCTCTTTGCAGTGCGGGACTTATCTGGCTGTCAGTTGCAAATGGGTAGCCATCAGGTAGTTTACCTTAGGCAGTTCCGCACCTGTCACCATTGGCATTGCGTGCTTCTTGATTTGGATCTTCAGGCGATCTACATTGCTGCTTTAAAGAAGTAGAAGGGTGCTTGTACCAGGATGATGGGTAATGCACCAGTAGGTTCCAGGTTGAGGGGGGGGGTTCTGTGATTTGGCTTTAGTAATCTACGTTGCTGCCAAGACATCATTAAAGATCTATAGTCAACCATCTCTAACTCTCTCCTTCACTTCAAGATCAGATATTTTTCGGAGAAGTTATGCAGACATGATACTACATCTCTAGGCCTTTTCACTCCACTTTGACCAGGTACCCTTCTGGCTTTGTAGCAGGTTGAATCACATCTGCTAGAACTTTGTTGCCCAACATGAGGTGATTTGAGCTTCATGCATCAAGATATGATGTCATAAACATAAAAGTTTTTTTTTAATTATCATAAACTGTCTCAAAAAAATGTAAGATTCAAGCTATGGTTACAATACTTTTTAAAAATCATATTTCTCTGGTCAGTATGGCATGCCCTCACCAAAGGGTTAATCTCCTCAGCTGTAGAACAGGAAACACTTCCCCAAGCTACACGGGTTCGGTATGTTGCAGAGAGAGTGGACAGATTATTATGAGGGGCTGGAGAGGATCCAGCTGTCTTGGTGCATATTGGTACCAATGACAAAGTAAGAGGAAGATGGAGAGACCTAAAAGGTAATTTTAGGGATTTAGGGAGTATGATTAGAAACTGGACCTCCACGGTAGTATTCTCAGAGATACTACCTTTGCCATGCACTACTCCAGAGAGACAGTGGGAGATTAGGGAGCTTAAATCATGGCTGAAGTCTTGGTGTGAAAAGGAGGGCTTTGGGATTTTAGAGCACTGAGTTGATTTTGCTTTTGGGTACAATCTCTATAGTAGAGATGGATTACACCTGAATGCAAGAGGTTCTCATGTGCTTGGGGAGAGGATGGCTAGATGGTTGGAGGAGATTTTAAACTAGGAAGGAGGGATGGAGGGTCAATAAATACTGGGCTAGACAGTATAGAAAGGGAAGGCGATATACTTAGTAACCACGTGGCATTAATTGTATGCTTGCAAATGCCAGAAGTTTAACTGGTAAAATAGGGGAATTGGCATTGGTAGCTGAAATTGAAAACTATGGCTTGATTGGCATAACAGACCACCATTGGTGACCTTGAAGAATGTCAGCTATTAATGCAAATAGAAAAGGCTTCTCGAATAGGGAGAACTATAATTATGGGGGATTTTAATTATCCAGAAATAGACTGGAAAAATGTAACAACTAATTCTGTTAAAAGCAGTAAGTTTCTGAACTTTTTGTCTCAACTAGTATAGACCTCATCCAGAGGGGATGCATGTCTGGATCTGACAATAACTAACAATGAAGAGCTTATCTCTAACTTCCAAGTAAGGGAGTACTTGGGGAATAGTGACCATAACATGGTGTTATTTGGGATTAACTCAAAATAGCTATTTGGTATGGGTTCCATCAAAACACTGAATTTTAAAAAGGACAACTTTAGCAGGTTTAATGCACCCCTTGGTCTAGCTCACTGGGATGTAATATTTTCTGGAAAAAAAAGTGGAATGCCTTCAAAATAACATTACAAAAATATAAATATACATTTTTACCCTTTGGAAACAAATACAAAAGAAACAAATTAAAACCAGTGTGGCTAACCATTAAAGTAATTAATGAAATAAATAACAGGAAATCGGCATTTAAACATTACAAAGCTGAGGGATCAGCAGAGGCATCTGCAAAATACAAAGATGCCAACAAAACCTGTAAAAAGGTGATTAAATTAGCTACATTGGAGAATGAAAAAATGATTGCTAAGGAGAGCAAGAGCACCCCCCAAAAAAAATTAATGGCAAAAAATTAAGGTCTTTGTTATCTGAAACAGATGAGACTGTCAGTGGGGACAGAGCGAAAACAGATATGTTAAATAATTTATTTTTTTCTGTTTTTACCAAGGAACCAACTACTTTTACAGAACAGGCACAGCAAGCATGGGATTGGGTGAAACAAGAAAAAGTGTTAAAACAATTAAATGGTGTTAAAGTAGACAAAGCCCCGGGGCCAGATGGTATCCACCCATGCTTACTTAAAGAGCTAAGCCGGGCCCTGGCCAGACCATTATTTTTGATTTTCAGGGATTCTTTTATTTCAAGTATGGTGCCCGCGTATTGGCGTAAAGAAGATGCGGTGCCCATATTTAAAAAGGGATCAAAATCCCAGCCGGGAAATTATAGACCTGTAAGCTTGGCATCTGTGTAGGGGAAACAGTTTGAAGGGAATATATTCAGGAATTAATCTTGAACAAGAATATAATTAGCAGGAGCCAACATGGCTTTGTGATAGACAGGTCTAACTAACTTGATCGCATTTTATGAAAAAGTGAGTAAAAATATAGATTTGGGTGTGGCGGTTGATGTGATCTATGTAGATTTTGCCAAGGCATTTGATACGGTTCTACAAAAATGGTTACTGTACAAATTGAATGAAATAGGCTTAGGGGCAAACGTTTGTGTGTAGATTGGAAATTGGCTGAAAGAACGCAAAAAGTGGTGGTAAAAGTTCTTCAACTGGACAAACGTGGTAAGTGGAGTACCTCAGGGATCTGTCCTGGGACCTCTTCTTGCCGATGACACAAAATTAAGTAGGGTAATAAAGTCTGAACTGGATGTATCTTCATTACAAGATAATCTGGACAAACTGGGTAACTGGGAAGGCAAATGGCAAATGAGATTCAATATAGAAGTGTAAAGTTATGCATTTTGGGTATAATAATAATAAAAATGCAACATATTGTTTAAATGGTGTTTCTTTAGGGAAATCTACTAACGAAAAGGATTTGGGAGTAATGGTAGACAATACGCTTAGTAGTGGCGTGCAGTGCCAGCTGGCAGCTGCAAAGGCCTATAAGATATTGGCATGTATTAAAAGGGGTATTGACTCACGGGAGGAAGATATGGGATTAATATTTAGTTAATGCTTGTTGATCCAAGGAGAAATCTGATTGCCATTTGGAATCAAGAAGGATTTTTTTTCCCTCCATTCAAGGCAGAATTTGAAATTGCTGTATTGAGGGTTTTTTGCCTTCTTTTGGATCAACTATGGTAAATAGGAATAGGAAAAAGGTTGTACTAGATGGACACAAGTCTTTTTTCAACCTAAATTACTATGTTAATATGTTACTATATTTTGCCTCTTTACAGGTCCATGATAAGACCCCCACCTTCAATATGCTGTTCAATTCTGGGTGCCTTTTCAGAAAAAGGACATTCTGGAATTAGAGAAAGTGCAGAGGAGGGCTACAAAACTAATAAGGGGAGTGGAAATTTTAGTTATGAAGAAAGGCTAGAAAAGTTAAACTTGTACACACTAGAGAAACTGTGTCTTAGAGGAGATATGATAACATTATATAAATATGTTCCGGGCCCATACAATGGGCTCTCCAAAGTCCTGTTCATTAAAAGAACAGTACAAAGGACAAGGGGTCACCCACTTAGACATGAGCAAAGGAGATTTTGTCTACAACAGCGTAAGGGATTCTTTACGGTAAGGACAATAAAGGTATGGAATTCACTGCCTGAGAAGGTGGTGCTATCGAATACATTAGATGCCTTTAAAAGGGACTGGATACTTTTTTAAAAGAGCAGAACATAGAGGGCTATGTATTTTAGTATTGGGATTAATATAGAAGTAAATCCCCCCCCCCCCCCCGATTCAAAGCAGTATTTGAAATTGCCGTATTGAGGTTTTTTTGCCTTCTTTTGGATTAACGGCGGTAAACAGGAATAGGAAAAGGGTTGAACTTGATGGACGCAAGCCTTTTTTCAACCTAATCTACTATGTAACTATGTAAATTGGTACCTTCTCCATCCTTCCATCAATCTTTTTTTTTGTTACCTGTACTACATTTGGGGCAGTAGACTTCCCCTTTGAAGAGGCTACAATTTCTTTTAAGACTTACCTGGGTCTCGTTAGGCTGATTCACTGGCACAAGGTCTCTGTCATGGTTTGTAAAAGAACTCTCAGACAGTTAGGTAAGGTTAAAAGCTTTATTGAAAATAATGCACAATAGCCCCACTCAGGTCCAGATGAGGTCCGTACCAAGTACTTTCCAAATCTGATGCGGGTCAGGGCAAGAACACACACAGTAGTAACAATACAAAATAAGTGTGATGATCTTGGACTTGCAGGAGAATTCGTAGATAGTTTCAGGAACAGAATATCCTCAACAGCCCCACACCGCAATAGGTGACACAAGCGATGGGTGACTGAAGGGCCATCCCCTAGAGGACTAAGGATATTGGAGGCAGCACAGATAGTGTACAGGGAGACACTAGACCCCAGGCATCTAGGGTTAATGGAGGCAACACTGGCAAGACTCTGGCAGAGAACTGACCCTAGTAGTTTAGGGTAAACGGAGGCAACACGGACAGGACTCTGGCAGTGACCGAACCCTAGAACGCTAGGGTTAACTGAGGCAACACAGACTTGACTCTGGCAGCAACTTGACCCTAGAACGCTTGGGTTAACGGAGGCAAAAGAGACAGGAATCTGGTAGCAACTAGGCCCTAGCACGCTAGGGTTAACGGAGGCAACACATCTATGACTCTGGCAGAGGCTTGACCTTAGAACGCTAGGGTTAACGGAGGCAACACAGACAGGACTATGGCAGCGACTGGGCCCTAGCACGCTAGGGTTAATGGAGGCAACAGACACCAGATGCTGGCAGTATAGTGACTCTAGACCTCTAGGGTGAGCGTAGACAACACGGACTGGAGTCTGGTATAGACTGGACCCTACTATAGGGTATCATGGTGCCCCGTGATTGCCTGTGACTGACATTGCCCTGGAGCGACATTGTTTACTATCTAACTGTCGTTCTGGCTGAGTCGCTATTCTTATAGGGCGCACTGATGAGGTCATTGCTTCACCTACCCATCAGGGTTTTTAAACCTCAGCCTGTGTCATTTCCAGTGCCATTTCGTTGTGTACCTGAGCTTATTTCTGTGTGGTGCATTACCGTTTCTGTGTATTACCTTGCTACATTTGACTACCCGTTCCGGTTCTGACTCCTGGCTCGTCTGACTACCCGTTCCAGCTCTGACCCCTGGCTTGGCTGGCTACCCGTTCCAGTTACGACCATTGGCGACGTCTGACTATCTGATCCGGTTTTGACCTTTGGCTGCCTCCTGATTAACCCTCTGTGTTGCGCTCCGTGACCATTCCGTTTTACGGTTTGGTTTCCGTGCTGCCTTGTGTCTTCCACTTTGCGCTCGCTTCCGTTAAGCGGCGCTTGTCGGTCATTCCGTGTGTCTGACCTCCCGTGGCCATACCGGCCTGTGTTGCCTAGCCTTCTCCATCAGGCTACCGCCTAGTGTATCCCCTGTGGGGATACTGGTCTACTCCACTCTTTTTTGCCGACTTTGTGTTTGGGAGTGCTCTGCACTGCCCTTTCATCTAATGTGTAGTCCCAAGGCCATTCCGTTCTGACCACCTGTCCTGTGAAGGGTGAGGAAAGTGCCAACACTGTTCTTCTCTGGTCTCGTGAAGATGTGCCATTTGATCAGGGTACGGGAGTGCTCTGCACTGTACCCACATTTCCGAGTAGTCTAAGGGCCATTCCGTTTCTGACCACCTGTCCTATGAAGGGTGAGGAAAGTGTCTACACTGTTCCTCTCTGGTCTCGTGAAGGTGTGCCATTCCATTTGTGTATGGGAGTGCTCTGCACTGCCTTCACATTACCGTGTAGTCCCAGGGCCATTCCATTTCTGACCATCTGTCCTGTGAAGGGTAAGGAAACACCTCCATTGTTCCTACCTGGTGTCGTGAAGGTGTGCCACTATCCACTGCCACTTTGTCATCTGAAAGTTGTGCCACTTCTTCTGCCACTTGTGTTATTTCATACTACTGTGTGTCATTATTGCTATTTGCCTGTTGCCTTATCTCCTGCTGTTCATATTATTTAATAAAGTTTTATACTAAGTTCATTTGTACTTGTCAGTGTGTTCAATCCCTAGTCACTCCGTGACATAGGGTTACTGGAGGCAACTCAGACACTGGTGAGTGATGGGACTCCCACAGGCTCCAGGAGACTATAGGAGAAGTTAGGTCTAACAGGTGAAAAGCGGTAAGCGAGCGGGAGTAGGAAGGGTACGTAACATAACCGGTAAGTAACCAGTGTCATCCTGATCGGTACTCTGAAGTTAATAGCCAGTCCCGTGAGTGACTGAACTAGAAACTCAACCAGGTCGGCACACAAGGAATACACAGACAGTCAGATGGACCACCAGACACTAGCCCAGCCAGATCGGTACAACAGGGTAGTCAGCCAGTCCTAGTCAGTAATGGAATCAGATACTCAGCCAAGCCAGTTCGGTACACACAGAGTTAGTCAGCCAGTCTTAGTCGGTAACGGAATCAGATATGCAGCCAAGCCAGTTCGGTACACAGAGAGTTACTCAGCCAGTCCAAGGTCAGCAATGGAATCGGATCACAGGAACGTCAGGAACTAAGCGTAGTCAGGCAAGCCGGGTCATACACTGAAACAGTAACAAGAGCTACTCGTTGCTAGATATGGGTACACCACGAAAGGGCACCGGTATAGTGACAGGAGGGTGTATTTAAAGGCAAACCCAAGGAGGAGTCATCAACACAGAGCCAATAAGAATACAGCCAGGATAAACCCGGAAGTAACAATGTCACTCAGACTGAATCACGGGCACCGTGATAGTATCCCCCTCTCAAAGACCCCCCCATCTTGAGGGGGGTCTAGGCTTAGCTGGAAACTTAGCATGGAATCTGCGCAACAATATTGGAGCATGGATGTCAGAGTGGTTCACCCATGAGCGTTCCTCTGGACCATATTCCTTCCAGTGCACCAAGTATTGGATCTGTCCACGGAATCTACGTGAGTCTATGATGCTCTGCACTTCATATTCATCGTGATCCTCAATACGCACTGGAGCTGGAACTGCTGGAGAGGTGGTATAGCGGTTACACACCAGGAGTTTGAGGAGGGATACATGGAACACGTTATGAATCCTCATAGAGGCAGGCAACTCTAAGGCATAGGCAACAGGGTTAACTTTGTGGAGTACCCGGAACGGACCCACAAATCGGGGAGCCAACTTGCCACATGGAACTTGCAACTTTAAGTTTTTGGAGGACAACCATACCCGGTCCCCCACTTGAAACAAGGGAGCCGGCAGACATCTATTGTTGGCATGCTGCTGAACTCTTTGAAACGAGTCACTGAGAGAACTCTGGACTTGAGCACCAGGTGGCGTGGAGTTGCCTAATGTGCTCATCTAGAGCCGGAATCTGCTGTGCTTGAAATGTATCTGGAAGCAAGCACAGTTGGAACCCATAGTTGATGAGAAAGGGTGAGGTCCCGGAGGTAGAGCACACGGCACAATTTCTGGTGAACTCAGCCCATGGCAACAAGTCCACCCAGTTATCGTGATGGCTGGAGATAAAACATCATAAAAACTGCTCCAACCCCTGGTTGGAGCGTTCAGCGACTCCATTCGTTTGGGGGTGGTATGCAGAGGAAAATGACAACTGGATGCCCATTTGGTCACAGAATGCCCTCCAGAACCTGGATACAGATTGGCTCCCACGATCAGAAACAAGGACCTTGGGTACCCCATGGAGCCGAAACACCTCTCTAGCAAAAACCATGGCCAATGTCTTAGCCAAGGGTAAGCTGGGGAGTGGCACAAAATGAGCCATCTTCGAGAATCTGTCAACCACCATAAGAATGACTGTGTAACCATTAGAAGCAGGCAGTTTTCCCATAAAATCGATTGACACATGTGACCATGGGTGATCACCATTAGGAACAGCTTGCAAGAGCCCCACTGGGAGATGCCTTGGGGACTTGGAGCGGGCACACACTGTACAAGCTGCCATGAATGCTGCACAATCTGCCCTTAGCGTAGGCCACCAAAACATTTGGGACAACGACCAAATTAGCTGATTCTTGCCTACATGGCCGGCAGCACGGGATGCGTGATAAGTCTCCATTAACTTAGTCTGAAAGGGTTCATCCACAAAGCACTTTCCCATGGGTTTCTCTGGAGGGGCATTGTCCTGGGCTGTCAAAATCTCTTGACCCAATGGAGATGTGATGCTGGTGCGTAGAGTGGCAAGAATACAATCCGGAGTTATAATAGGCACAGAAGCAGACTCGGACTCTGGATCTGTACCAAATTGTCTGGATAAGGCGTCTGCCTTAATATTCTTAGTGCCCGGTAAGTATGATATTATGAAATTGAAACGTGACAGGAACAAGGCCCATCTCGCTTTTAGCCTCCGAGAGGTAGGTAAGGTTTTTATGGTCTGTAAGAATCAGAATCGGCGCCCCAGTGTGCCCTCTAACAAATGGCGCCACTCACAAAGTGCCAAAATAATTGCCCCAATATCGTAGACACTCTGGGCCTTAGTCATTTTTTTTAAAAAGAATCCACATGGCATTAAGGTCTTCCCAGGACCCGATCTCTGTGGCAGTACTGCTCCTACACCAGTTTCGGAGGCGTCCACTTCCAGAGTAAATGGCAAACTAGGTATAGGATGTGACAGAACTGGTGCTGAGGAGAAGGCGGACTTCAGGGAATCAAACGCCTTTACCGCTTCAGGGGACCATACTGAAGCATTAACACCCTTGTGTGTCATGTCAGTTAATGGTTTTACAATCATAGAGTAGTCACGAATAAATTTTCTATCATAATTTGCAAAGCCCAGGAATCGCTGCAAGAGCTTCAGGCCGATGGGACGTGGCCACTGCAACACAGCAGAAAGTTTGTCTTTGTCCATGGCAATGCCATCTTTGCCAATCACACAGCCTAGGAACAGGACCTTGGGTCTATGGAATTCGCACTTATCCAGTTTGCAAAATAGCTTATTTTCTCTAAACCTCTGTAGTACTGCTTTAACATGTTCCCGGTGTGTCTCCATGTTAGCGGAATAAATCAGGATATCATCCAGGTAGACCACTACGCAGGACTGTAACATGTCCCTGAGGATGTCGTTGATAAACTCTTGGAATACCGCCGGGGCATTGCATAGCCCAAAGGGCATCACTAGATACTCATAATGCCCTGTTCGAGAGTTAAAGGCGGATTTCCACTTGTCACCTTCTTTTATTCTGACTAAATTATATGCCACCCTTAAGTCGAGTTTGGTGAAAATGGAAGCGCCCTTGAGTCAATCAAACAATTCAGTTATGAGCGGAATGGGGTAGGCATTCTTGATCATTATCTTATTCAGACCCCTATAGTCGATACAGGGTCTGCGTTCCCCATTTTTCTTTTCACATAAAAGAATCCAGCACCGGCGGGCGAGGAAGACTTACGAATTATGCCCTGGGCCAGGGCATCAGAGATATACTCCTCCATTGCCTGATTTTCCTCACAGGACAACGGGTAGGTTCTACCCTTAGGCGGCATTGAACTGGGCACGATATTAATAGCACAGTCATATGCATGATGCTGTGGCAAAGTGCTAGCCTCTCCCTTACGGAATACATCGCTGAATGATTGGTATTCAAGCGGTAAGGAGGGAGAGGTACACAGAATCTTGGTAGGCTGGTGTAAACAATGTGTCGTATAGAACTCAGACCAGGCCAGAATCTCGCAGGATCTCCAATCTATTCTGGGGTTGTGTGTTTGCAGCCATGGGAGGCCCAGAATAATTGCATAGTGCATAGACTGAATGATCTGGAACTTCAGGGTCTCCGTGTGGAGGGCTCCAATGCGAAAAACCAAGGGACAGGTTTCCTGGGTGACCTGGGAAGGCACCAAAGGTCTCCCATCAATCGCCTCAATATTCAGTGGAGATTCCATCTCAACCAAAGGGATATTCTGACGGCTAGCGAAGTCTTTATCCATTAAATAACCGGCTGCGCCGGAATAAATCAAGGTGGAGGCAACAAAGGACGACCCAGCCCAAAATGCCAGGACCTCTACCATGGGTTTATTCTGGGTGCCCTCTGGGGACTGGTATACTCCACCTAGGATCTGTCCCCTACAAGATCCTAGGTGCGTTTGTTTCCTGGCTGTACCGGACAAGAGAGTAATATGTGGCCAGACTTGCCACAATGCATGCACAAGCCTTGTCTATGTCGGAACAGTTGTTCCTCTTTGGATAGACGGATAAACCCCAACTGCAAAGGTTCACTACTACAGTTCGTGGTGCCCGGAGGCGTGGTAGGAGAGGGAGGTATGGGTGGGCAATTAAGGTTAGGCAACCCACCAGTGGTTGGCCTTTGCTTGCGGTCTTTATAGAGACTCCTCTCCCTTATGCGGGTATCAGTAAGTGTGGTAAATTCAATGAATCTGTCCAGCCCATCTGGTAATTCACGTACGGCTATCTCATCCTTTATTTTGTCATCGAGGCCTTGTGCAGAAACTGCCACAAGTGCCTCATCGTTCCAGCCAACCTCTGCAGCGAGTGTGGGAAATTCAATAGCATAATCCGCAACCGTTCGTGCGCCCTGCTGGATTCTCATTAATCGTTTTGTTGCAGAAGTGGCATGCCCAGGAACCACAAATACATTACGGAAGGCCCTTATGAAGTCATTAAAGTTTGCTGTAATAGGTTTGCCCATTTCCCATATTGGGTTTGCCCAGGCTAGCGCTCGACCAGTCAACAACAAAATCATGAATCCCACCTTACTTCTCTCGCTCGGAAAAGCCTGGGGTACCAATTCCAAAAAAATTTCTAGCTGATTTAGGAACCCCCGGCATAAGGTGGGATCCCCATCATATCTCAATGGGAGGGGAGCCGTGGCTGACAATCCTCTATTTGGCATACTGGGGGTCAAAGTCTGTGACATTGGTGCCAAAACTGGGGTGGCCACCGATGCCTGCACAGGTTTGTCTAGGTGAGTGGTACGCTCCAGAATAGTTTGTACAACTGATCCAAACGTTGCTCATGCGCAACCATTCTCCAATGGATGTTCTGAGAGCAACCTTCACCTGAATTGTCTGAGGTCATTGGCCCTTTCGTACTGTCACGGTTTGTTAAAGAACTCTCAGACAGTTAGGTAAGGTTAAAAGCTTTATTGAAAACAATGTGCAATAGCCCCACTCAGGTCCAGATGAGGTCCGTACCAAGTACTTTCCAAATCTGACGTGGGTCAGGGCAAGAACATACACAGTAGTAATAATACAAAATAAGTGTGATGATCTTGGACTTGCAGGAGAATTCATAGATAGTTTCAGGAACAGAATATTCTCAATAGCCCCACACCGCAATAGGTGACACAAGCGATGGGTGACTGAAGGACCATCCCCTAGAGGACTAGGGATATCTGAGGCAGCACAGATAGTGTACAGGGAGACACTAGACCCTAGGCATCTAGGGTTAATGGAAGCAACACTGGTAAGACTCTGGCAGAGAACTGACCTTAGTAGTTTAGGGTAAACGGAGGCAACACGGACAGGACTCTGGCAGTGACTGAACCCTAGAACGCTAGGGTTAACTGAGGCAACACAGACAGTACTCTGGCAGCGGCTTGACCCTAGAACGCTTGGGTTAACGGAGGCAAGACAGACAGGAATCTGGCAGCAACTAGGCCCTAGCACGCTAGGGTTAACGGAGGCATCACGGCTACGACTCTGGCAGAGGCTTGACCCTAGAACGCTAGGGTTAACGGAGGCAACACAGACAGGAATATGGCAGCGACTGGGCCCTAGCACGCTAGGGTTAAAGGAGGCAACAGACACCAGATGCTGGCAGTATAGTGACCCTAGCCCACTAGGGTGAGCGTAAGCAACACAGGCAGGAGTCTGGTATAGACTGGACCCTACTATAGGGTTACCCGAGGCAACACAGACACTGGTGAGTGATGGGACTCCCACAGGCTCCAGGAGACTATAGGAGCAGTTAGGCCTAACAGGCAAAAAGCGGTAAGAGAGTGGGAGTAGGAAGGGTACGTAAAGCAACTGGTCAGTAACCGGTGTCACCCTGATCAGTACACTGAAGTGAATAGCCAGTCCCGTGAACGACGAAACTAGAAACTCAACCAGGTCGGCACACACGGAATACACAGCCAGTCAGATGGACCACCAGACACTAGCCCAGCCAGATCGGTACAACAGGGTAGGCAGCCAGTCCTTTGTCGGTAACGGAATCAGATACTCAGCCAAGCCAGTTCGGTACACAAGGAGTTAGTCAGCCAGTCCAAGGTCAGCAACGGAATCGGATCACAGGAACATCAGGAGCTAAGCGTAGTCAGGCGATCCGGGTCATACACGGAAACAGGAACAAGAGCTACTAGTCGCTAGATACGGGTACACCACAAAAGGGCACCTGTATAGTGACAGGAGGGCGTATTTAAGGGCAAACCCAGGGAGGAGTCATCAACACAGAACCAATTAGAATACAGCCAGGATAAACCCGGAAGTAACAATGTCGCTCAGACTGAATCACGGGCACTGTGATAGTCTCTCACTCCCAGGCAGTCCTAAGCTCTCCATCTTCCCCTCCTGTCAGGGAGTGCAGTGTGAGAGGCCCATTTAGTGATGGGGGCATTGGATGCTGCATTGGGGCAGCATTCGTAGCCAGCGTTATAGCCAGTGTGATGACATCATTGTGCATGCGCCATGCCAGTCCCAAGATAGTGGAACAGAGATACTACAGAAAAAACAAACAGCGCAAGGATATGCATCTAAGAGCAAACTGTGGAACAAAGTTGGTCAGCTGTTATCAAATGATCAAATCCCCCCCTGAAGATGGGTACTTACTAGAGGCAGAGGCTTCTTCCAGCCTCTGAGAATCTGCTCATTAAAAGCCCTTTTATAGCCTGGCTATGGCTTCTTCTTCTCCATGCCTTTTCTGGATCTCACCGATTACCGAATTCCAATGCGTCCAAGATTCAACAGAGAGACACTACCAGGGCTATTTCACTGCCACAATTTATTGGTAGTTTACAAATATTAAAAAATATATTATGTATAAAACAGAACACCACCCTACGCGTTTCGTCACAGATTCAGTTTCCTCAGAGGTTTATTAATAATGATAATTTATAATCTTTTATACCTTTAGTTCCATCGCTGTTTGACCTTCTTCCATTTCTCGCTGTCGTTTCTTCTCATAATGCCGCCTATGACTACACTGAGGTTTATTTCTGGTCTTCGCCAACTTCCTCCTTCCTGCCGCTGGAATTCAATCCTCCCTGTCTCTCAGCAACCATTGGTACGCAAGCCTACATCTTTCTCGAGTCTGACAGTCCATGTCTGGCTCGGGATGGCTATGACTCCAAGTATGTTCATCAGGATGAGTTCCAACCATGGCTTTGAGAGATAGGTGATCTTTCTATTGTCCATTATATCCAGTCCCATGTCCAGGCCCAGTTGTCACCTTTTTTTATATACTTCTGGAACCATTGGCTGGATACTAAACATTGCAATATATTATGATCTATTTCCAATCTCTTGATCGGCCCTATGGATCCTCCTTCTTATACATATGTAAACACTGAGCTTTAAACAAAAATCACTATTGGAAAGACTGAGGTGGTCCCGCTATCCTCTGGATTCCAGGGGAGTGGGCAAACAAAATCCTAATCCACCCCAGTGTAGACAAGTGTATGTCCAGTCGTGGAACCAAAGCAATTTACATTTCAAACTATATATGTGTGTATATATATATATATATATATATATATATATATAGAGAGAGAGAGAGAGAGAGAGAGAGAGAGAGAGAGAGAGATAGATATATATAGATATATACAGTATATATTATATATATATAAACAACATATATAAAAGGTATGTACACATTAAATTAGTTAAATTAACATATACAATCTTAAAAAGTCATATCCACCATACTCACAATTTTTCCTAACCATTTAAAATTTACTAAGCCTATAGCTCTATACTGATAAATCCAATGTTTTTAATATCTTTTAAGGGGTCTTTTTATTTGTTCCTTAGACTATATTGCTAATATCAATATTCTCATTTAACCCTTGTGGTGTTTTGTTTTCTAATCTATAAATCCATTCTGCTTCCTTCTTGCATAAGGTATTAAATCTATTATGCACTTGCGCTGGTACTGTTTCTAAACCCATCGCTGTAAAGTTAACTATGCCCCCTAATGGGCATTTGCTGAAATTTCTTGAAATAAAATGTTTTATATCTTTTTTGATAATACTCTTACGGTGTACACCTATTCTGTCCCTAAGTGACCTGATGGTTCTTCCTACGTACTGTACGTTACACCCACATTCAATAAGATATACTGTATAGTTAGTATTGCAGTTAATAAAACTGTTCACTAAAAGGTTTTTCTTGTTTGGGTGAATGTTTTCTTATATATGGCCATTAGGGGTCAGGTTTGACATTTTTTAGAGCCACAACTATAATTACCACATATTTTATCTCCCATTGCCAATCTTAATTGTTCACCTTCTTTTGCTGCTATATCAATCTGTTATTGTTTTAGTTGATTTTTTAAATCTACTTTTGGTCTGCTTCTTGCAATATGTGAGCGAATATTGGGAGCTCTTTTAAAAACAATATTTTCCCTATTGTCTATTTCTTCCCTAAGGAGAGGATCTAAAATATTCCAATGATGATATATTAAATTTTTTATTTTTTTAGCATGTGAGCTATATTGTGTTGTAAATGAAATCTCTCTTTTGTTTTTGAGTTTCCTTTTAATTTGTTTCACCTCCTCATTTTTAAATTCTTTTTTGTTTGTCTGTTTATTTATAATCTGATTTCTATCTAAATTATTTGCCTTATTGTATTTTTATTCCTTTTTTCATAGCCTTTTTCTAGCAGCTTCTTTTTAGGTCCTCACTTTCTTTCTCATAATCCACCATTATCACGGTGCCCGTGATTCTTGTGCGACATTCTGACTTGCGGGTTTGTGCCTTGCTGTCTTTTATTGGTGCTAGCTGGCTAGCCCCGCCCAGGGCTAGCCTTTATATACACCCTCCTGTCACTAGGCCAGTGCCCTTTTGTGGTGTTCCTGACCTTACGTTATTCAGTGTTCCTGTTCTGTGTTGATCCGGTTTCCGTCTGACCTTGCTCCTGTTCTGCTCCTGTGTATCGATCCAGGCTTTGGCTGACTACCGCTCTCTGTGTACCGACCCAGGGTTTGGCTGACTACCGCTCTCTGTGTACCTATCCAGGCTTTGGCTGACTACCGCTCTCTGTGTACCGATCCAGGCTTTGGCTGACTTCCGCTCTCTGCGTACTGATCAAGGCATTAACTGACTTACGCTATCTTGTTTCCCTCGCTATTATTGTCAGTTCTCTCTGACTTGTTGCCTCCGGTTGCGCTACTCTCAGCCTGTGATTATCTGTGGCCTCTGTTAAGCACACCCAGTCAGTGCGATCCGGTCACTAAGCGGTTACTGTTGCCTTCCCACTATACGCTCAGCCTGTGACCCGTTAGAGCCTCCTCAGTTCCTTGTTGCACCAGATTTCAGGCTGCCTTACCCAGTATTCGGTAAGGCCGGTAGACCTCCTCAGTTCCTTGTTGCATTAGTAATTAGGCTGCCTTACCCGGTATTCAGTAAGGCTGGTAGAGCCTCACTATTGTATTGCTATTTTGTATGCCCTGTCCTGTGTCAAACTTTATTACTGCTGTCTGTAGAGTTTGGACCCGTGAGGGGCCTTCTGCACTTTATTTTGCCTAATAAAGCTTTTCTATTTTATCCTACCCAATTGTCTGAGTGTTCAATAAAACCATGACAGTATGAAAGGGCCATGACCTCAGACAAGGCTGGTGAGGGTAGTTCCCAGAATCTCCTGTGTAAATTGGATGTACAGGAACAACGGTTAGACCAACTGTCGATGGCTATTCAGACCATTCTTGAATACACTGCTTGCCTCGAGAGACATGTACAATCTTTGGTGGCCACTCCAGTTCCAGCACCATTGACACAGGCTAGTGTACCCAGCTCTTCCTCTAGAGGGCTCTCCGCTACTGCTACATTGCCTTTAAGATATGATGGGGAGCCAACACTTTGCTGTGGGTTCTTGAACCAACTGGAGATTTTTCTTCAACTAGTGCCACAGGCGTTTCCCAGTGACAGAAGCAAGGTGGGATTTATGATCTCTGTACTCACGGGCAAGGCCTTAGCCTGGGCTAATCTGATTTGGGAGACTGGCAAACCAATTACTACAAATTTTGTTGAATTTGTAAGGGCCTTCCGCAGTGTGTTCGAGGTTCCAGGGCGTGCCATCTTTGCTGCCAAGCACCTTATGAGAATCCAGCAAGGCACAAGTACTGTTTCTGAGTTTGCCATTGAGTTTCGTACACTTGCAGTAGAGGTAAGCTGGAACAATGAGGCGCTTGTTGCTGCATTTTCCCAGGGCCTTGACGATAAGATTAAAGACAAAATTGTGTCCAAAGACCTACCGGTGGGTCTAGACGAATTCATTGAGTACACAATTATGATTGACTCTCGCATAAGGGAGAGGAGTCTGTACAAGGATTGCAGGGCAAGATCCACTGGCGAACCTGGCAACAGGGTGAATTTCCCACCCATGCCTCCCTCTCCTCTCATACCTCCGGGTCCTGCTATAGGGAGCACGGAACCTATGCAAGTCGGTTTTACACGATTGTCCAAGCAAGAGTGCTCCTTCCGTCACAGACAGGGGTTATGCCTGTAATGTGGCAAGGCAGGCCATTTGCTAAAAACCTGTCCCGTGCAACCGGGAAACGAGCGCACCTAGGGTCATGTGGGGGACAGATCCTAGGTGGTGTACACCAGTCCCCAGAAGGAATGTTAAGCAAACCTGTGATTGACATTGTGATCTCTTGGGCCTCTGAATCTGTTAAGATGTCGGCCCTAATTGATTCTGGTGCAGCCGGGTATTTCATGGACAAGAATTTTGCATGTATGCATAACATTCCGTTGGTAAGAAGAGACTCTCCACTGGACATTGAGGCCATTCATGGGAGGCCGCTGGTACCACCTCAAGTCACGCAGGAGACATGTCCTTTATCTGTCTGCATTGGAGCCCTTCACAAAGACACCATTCAGTTCCAGATTATCCAGTCCCCCCATTTTGAGGTCATTTTGGAGTTCCCGTGGCTACATAAGAATAATCCCAGACCGGACTGGAGAAATTGTGAAATATTGTCTTGGTCTGAGTACTGTAAAACCCACTGTCTGAGTCAGCCTACCAAAATTTTGTGTACCTCTCCCTCCTTACCACTGGAATATCAGTCATTCAGCGATGCGTTCAGTAAGGGTCAGGCTAGCACTTTGCCGTTACATTGTGAGTACGACTGTGCTATTGATCTTGTGCCAGGTGCTATGCCCCCGAAGTGTAGGACATACCCATTGTCTGGTGACAAAAACAGTGCCATGGAGGAGTACATCAGTGACGCCTTGGCAAGGGGTATTGTACGCAAGTCTTCCTCGCCTGCGGGGGCTGGATTCTTTTTTGTTAGGGGTCTTAACAAAATCATGATAAAAAACGCCTACCCCGTTCCACTCATCACCGAATTGTTCGATCGTTTAAAGGGTGCTTCCATTTTTACTAAACTGGATCTGAGGGTGGCGTATAATTTAGTTCGGATTAAGGACGGTGATGAGTGGAAAACAACTTTCAATACTCTTATGGGGCATTACGAGTATTTAGTTATGCCATTTGGTCTGTGCAATGCCTCAGCGGTGTTTCAAGAATTGATTAATGATGTCCTACGTGAGTTTTTACAATCCTTTGTGGTCGTGTACCTAGACGACATTTTGATTTACTCTCCTGACCTGGAGACTCACCGTGGCCATGTCTCTGCGGTCTTGCAGAAGTTAAGGGAGAACAAGCTGTATTGCAAACTCATGAAGTGCGAGTTCCAGAGGTCCAGTGTGGCCTTTTTGGGGTACGTGATCTCTAACGAGGGCTTCGCTATGGACAAGGACAAGCTTGCAGCTGTACAACAGTGGCCGCAGCCCACGGGCCTCAAACCCTTACAGCGATTCCTAGGATTCGCAAATTATTATAGGAAATTTATTCGCGACTATTCCAGTATTTTCAAACCACTCACCGATATGACCCACAAGGGTGCCTCCGCCTCAGAATGGTCCCCAGAGGCAATTAAGGCATTTGAGACTCTAAAATTAGCATTTTCTACTGCTCCAGTTCTGTCGCATCCTATTCCTGGATTGCCATTTACTTTAGAGGTGGACGCTTCGAGATTGGAGTCGGGGCAGTCTTGGGCCATAAACCAGTTCCGGATAAGACCTTGAGACCAAGTGGGTTCTTTTCGAGAAAGTTGACCAAAGCACAGAGTCTTTATGACATTGGAGACCGGGAACTCCTACTGATTATTCTGGCCTTACGTGAATGGCAACATTTGTTGGAGGGCGCTAAGGTACCGATTTTGATCCTGACTGATCATAAAAACCTCATATATCTATCAGAGGCTAAAAGGCTTTCTCTGAGGCAAGCGAGATGGGCGCTATTTTTGTCTTGTTTTAATTTCATTGTCTCATACTTGCCTGGTACTAAAAATGTACGTGCTGATGACTTATCCAGACAATTTGGCTCAGATCCTGAAGCTGACTCTATTCCGGTGCCTATCATCCCTCCGAACCGTATACTTGCCACCCTACGAACCAGTATCACATCTCCCTTAGGGGAGGACATCTTGGCATCCCAGTCCAATGCTCCTCCAGAGAAACCTATGGGCAAGTGCTTTGTGGCCGAGCTTATTCGGGCTAAACTAATGGATACTTATCACTCCTCCCGGGCGGCTGGTCATGTTGGGAACAATCAATTGATTTGGTCATTATCCCGTATGTTTTGGTGGCCTGGCATGAGGGACGACTGTGCGGCATTTACAGCAGCCTGTGCCACTTGTGCCCGTTCCAAGGTCCCCAGACATCTTCCTGTGGGCCTCTTCCAGACTGTTCCTAATGGGGACCGGCCTTGGTCACACGTATCTCTTGATTTCTTGGGAGAACTGCCGGCCTCCAGAGGGTTTACCGTAATCCTAATGGTAGTTAACAAGTTCTCTAAAATGGCTTATTTTGTGCCACTCCCTGGCTTGCCATCTGCTAAGGAACTGGCAATTGTATTTGCGAGGGAGGTATTCCGACTCCACGGGGTACCCAAGGTGCTGGTCTCGGATAGTGGGAGTCAATTCGTCTCGAGATTCTGGAGGGCCTTTTGTGAACAGATGGGGATTCAGTTGTCATTTTCCACTGCTTATCATCCCAAATCTAATGGGGCCACTGAGCGTGCCAACCAGGGATTGGAGCAGTTCTTGCGTTGTTTAATTTCCAATCATCACGACAATTGGGCTGACTTGTTGCCGTGGGCAGAGTTTGCCAGGAACTGTGCGGCGGTGTGCAGCACGTCTGGGAGCTCACCCTTCCTGATCAACTACGGGTTCCAACCATGCTTGCTCCCAGATAACTTTCAGGCACAGCAGATTCCGGCTCTGGATGAGCATATTAGGCAGCTCCGCTCCACATGGGCACAGGTCCAGAATACCCTACGTGAGTCTTTTGCATGTACCCAGCGGCATGCCAATAACAGACGTCTACCGGCTCCTGTATTCCAGGTGGGGGACCGGGAGTTTGCTCCCCGGTTTGAGGGTCCGTTCCGAGTGCTCCGTCGAGTTAACCCTGTCTCCTATGCGTTGGAATTACCGGCTTCTATGAGAATACACAATGTGTTCCATGTGTCACTCCTCAAACCATTGGTGTGCAACCGCTACACTACCACTCCTGCTGTCCCTGGTCCTGTGCGCATACAGGATCACGATGAATATGAAGTGCAGAGTGTTCTGGATTCACGTAGATTCCGTGGCCAGGTCCAATACTTGGTGCATTGGAAGGGTTATGGTCCAGAGGAACGTTCATGGGTTAACCACTCTGATATCCATGCTCCTATTCTGTTGCTCAGATTCTATGCCAAGTTTCCTAGCAAACCCAGACCCCCTCAAGGCAGGAGGGGGGTCTTTGAGAGGGGGGTACTATCATGGTGCCCGTGATTCTTGTGCGACATTCTGACTTCCAGGTTTGTGCCTTGCTGTCTTTTATTGGTGTTAGCTGGTTAGCCCTGCCCAGGGCTAGCCTTTATATACGCCCTCCTGTCACTAGGCCGGTGCCCTTTTGTGGTGTTCCTGACCTTACGTTATTCAGTGTTCCTGTTCTGTGTTGATCCGGTTTCCGTCTGACCTTGCTCCTGTTCTGCTCCTGTGTACCAATCCAGGCTTTGGCTGACTACCGCTCTCTGTGTACTGATCCAGGCTTTGGCTGACTACCGCTCTCTGTGTACCGACCCAGGCTTTGGCTGACTACCACTCTCTGTGTACTGATCCAGGCTTTGGCTGACTTCCGCTCTCTGTGTACTGATCCAGGCATTAACTGACTTACGCTATCTTGTTGCCCTCGCTATCATTGTCAGTTCTCTCTGACTTGTTGCCTCCGGTTGCGCTACTCTCAGCCTGTGATTATCTGTGGCCTCCGTTAAGCATACAGTCAGTGCTATTCGGTCACTAAGCGGTTACTGTTGCCTTCCCATTATACGCTCAGCCTGTGATTATCTGTGGCCTCCGTTAAGCACAGCCAGTCATTGAGATCCAGTCACTAAGCTGTTACTGTTGCCTTTCCACTATACGCTCAGCCTGTGACTATCTGTGGCCTCCGTTAGCATATCCAGTCAGTGTGATCCGGTCACTAAGTGGTTACTGTTGCCTTCCCACTATACGCTAAGCCTGTGATTATCTGTGGCCTCTGTTAAACACACCCAGTCAGTGCGATCCGGTCACTAAGCAGTTACTGTTGCCTTCCCACTATACGCTCAGCCTGTGACCCGGTAGAGCCTCCTCAGTTCCTTGTTGCACCAGATTTCAGGCTGCCTTACCTGGTATTCTGTAAGGCTGGTAGAGCCTCCTCAGTTCCTTGTTACACCAGATTTCAGGCTGCCTTACCCGGTATTTGGTAAGGCCGGTAGAACCTCCTCAGTTGCTTGTTGCTCCAGATTTCAGGCTGCCTTACCCGGTATTCGGTAAGGCCGGTAGAGCCTCCTCAGTTCCTTGTTGCACCAGATATCAGGCTGTCTTACCCGGTATTCGGTAAGGCCGGTAGAGCCTCCTCAGTTCCTTGTTGCATTAGTAATTAGGCTGCCTTTCCCGGTATTCGGTGAGGCCGGTAGAGCCTCACTATTGTATTGCTATTTTGTATGCCCTGTCCTGTGTCAAACTTTATTACTGCTGCCTGTAGAGTTTTCACCCGTGAGGGGCCTTGTGCGCTTTATTTTGCCTAATAAATCTTTTCTATTTTATCCTACCCAATTGTCTGAGTGTTGAATAAAACCGTGACAACCATCTGGCTACAGTGCCTCCTTATGCGGAGGAATTGTCCATATGGGATATTATGGATCCATCTAGGATCATGATTGCTTTTTGTATTTAAGTATCCGTTGCAGGCCACTGGTTTTTGATATTTTTTATTCTGTATCTGCCCCTCCCCATCCACCACAAGTTGGAGATCCAAGAACTCTATTGTTTCCTTCTGAATATTCCACGTAAATTGCAGTCCCAATTGAGACATATTGAAACCGCAGCATACCGACTCCAAGCTTTCTTGTGAGCGGTTCCAGATGATTAATATGTCATCTATTAATCTGCCATAGTATACCAAGTTTGCGCTCCAGCCACTATCAACCCATACATGGGACTCCTCCCAGAATCCCATGGCTAGGTTAGCGTAGCTGGGCGCAAACTTGGTTACCCATGGCATTGACGCAAATTTGCAAAAAATGTCTCCTCTGGAACGCAAAGAATTTTTTTCCCAAAATGAATAGAATACATTGGACTAGGAAAATTTGCTGTTCCTCAACCATGATTGAGTCACGTTCCACAAAATATGTAACGGCCTCAATTCCCCATTTCCCCATTTGTGGCTGATAGAGGTATAAAGGGCTGAGATGTCAAGGGCTGCCCACATATATTCTGGTCTCCAATGTATACCACCTATTTTTTGTAACACATGTTGGGAATCCTTAATGGCAATGGCTGGCAAATCAATTACATATTTTTTGTAAAAATGAAACCAGATATGCAGACAAATGTGCTGTACGACTGTTGATTCCTGATGCAATGGGGCGCCCAGGAGGATCCCTAACATCTTTATGTATCTTTGGAATGTGGTAAAAAAAAATGCCACCTCAAAATGTTTGTTATACAGAAGATTCCTCCTGAGCTCCCCATCCAGCAGTTCAAACAGTTCCTTTTTGTAAATTTCCTGAGGATTACTTTTTAATTCTAAATAAGACTTATCATCACTCAATAGCCTCTCTGCTTCTTTTAAATAGTCCTTGGTATTTTGTACTATCGTTCCTCCTCCTTTATCTGCCTCACACATTGTCAATTCTTTATTTTTGGCAAATCGTTTAAGAGTTTGTTCTTCTTTCCAGTTTATATTCTTATTGTGTGTTTGACTATCCCTAATCTCTCTCCTATAGTCATCCATAACAGTCCTGTAGAATGCTTCTACATGAGGACCCCAATGGTTGACCAGAAAGAAGTCAGATTTAGGCATAAATTTTGTTCTTTTGATTTTGCTGGATTTCTCCATCTCTTTCACTACTTCGTCCAAGTTTGTTATATTCCCCTCCTCCCATAATTCCTCCAATATGACTTTCAAAGTGTCTTCACTATCCTCCCCCACTTCTTCCTCTTTTTGAATTTCACTAGCAGCTGGAGGATATTGTAACATCTCGGTTTTATTTGCTTTCTTTTCCTGATCCTTATAAAATCATTTGATTGTCAACTTCCTCACAAACCTATTTAGGTCTATGAAGAAATCAAAATATCTAGACTTATTGCTAGGTGAAAACTTCAAGCCCTTTTTTAAAAGGCTCAAGATACTTGCATCCAAAGTAATACTGGAAAGATTATCTATACCATTGTCAACTTCCACCGGTTTAAGTTGTAGCTTTTTATTATTTTTTGCCTCCTCTTCTTCCTCAGTATGTTCTGAATCCTCTCTTTTTCTTCTGGGTGTTTTTTTGATATATCTATCTTGTGTTTGTCCTTCAATCTGGGTGCAGCTTCCAAAAAAGAAATCTCTGTCATTGAGTTTTCTTCGGATATGGTGTCTGATTTATCTTTTTCTTCTAATATCAGGTTTTTATTTTTGGATTTTGCCCCCAGATCTTTTTCCACTAATACCTGGTATCTATTTTGACTATCTTTTATTATCTCTTGTTCTAGTTTTTCAATGGTAATCATTTGTTGTCATTGGTCATCCATATGAATTTTGGGGGTTTCTTCTTTTTTATCTTTTTTTATTTTAACCCTATCACTGTAATTATCTTTACAAATAATCTCATGTTCTTGGACCTTCTTGTTTATAGAATTGGACTCTTGATTGATTCTACCAATATTGTGTTCCTGTCCACTACCTGGTTGATTATTAGTGACTCTCCTGTCTATGGAATATATATGTTTGTTTTTATTATATTAATTTTTGTACTTATTGTTTTTAGTAACATAGTAACATAGTAAATTAGGTTGAAAAAAGACACAAGTCCATCAAGTTCAACCTTCGCCTCATACCTCAGTACCTGAGAATTTTATAGCTTTCCTGCTACCAATTAAATTAGTCTTTATCAGACCTTCCTGATCAGCCTACTGATAAACAGTATAACTCTGTATGTTCCCTTTTGAAATAAATGTATCTAATCTTCTCTTAAATGTATCCATTGTATCTGCCATAACTACATCCCTGGGCAATGAATTCCACAATTTGACAGACCTTACCATAAAAAAACCCTTCCTCTGCTGAAGTTTAAACCTCCTTTCCTCTAATCTCAAGGGGTGTCCCCTGGTCACCTGATCAGGCCTTGGAATAAATAGCTCACCGCAGAGATCCTTGTATTGACCTCTCATATACTTGTACAATGTGATAAGGTCTCCTCTTAGTCGTCTTTTCTCTAGAGTAAATAAACCAAGTTTGTTTAGTCGTTCCTCATATGTCAAGTCCTCCATTCCCTTAATTAATTTTGTTTCTCTCCGCTGTACCCTCTCTAGTTCTAGTATATCCTTTTTCAGAACCGGTGCCCAAAATTGCACTGCATACTCAAGGTGAGGTCTTACCAATGATTTGTATAATGGCAAAATAATGTTATCCACTCTTGCTTCAATACCTCTTTTTATGCAAGACAGGACTTTGTTTGCCTTTGCTACTGCTGTTTGACACTGGTCACTGTTTCCAAGTTTGTAGTTGACCAGGATACCCAGGACTTTTTCTAGCAACGAGTCACCAAAAATTATTCCATTAAAGGGATAGTAATACTTCATTTTAACTTTATTTTATTTTGTAGGCATTAAAAAAACATGAAGAATGATATAAGTCTTATCTCTCAAACCTTTATGGTTTAAGAGATATTCACAAGCAAAGTGTCCCCCTCCCGCCCCTTTTACTGATATAACACTTTTCAGCCAGGGCAGAAGGGAGCTGCCCAGGTAGACTGCAGAGAGGGACAATCTTCAATTAAGATAACAGAAAAACCTGAAAAGCTTATCAAGGGGGCCAGGGATTTCATTGTTTTCATAGGAATAAGAGTGTCCCCTTCTGTTATCTGTCCAGTCTATGGACTGCATTCCACATCTGAGAAGAGATTGTTTACAGTAGGTAAAAGGGGCGGGAGGTGGAAACTTTGCTTGTGAATATCTCATAAACCATAAAGGTTTGAGAGATAAGACTTATATCATTCTTCATGTTTTTTTAATGCCTACAAAATAAAATAAAACGAAGTATTACTATCCCTTTAAGTTTATAAGTAGCCTTGGGATTGTTTCCTCCCAAATGCATGACTTTACACTTCCCCACATTAAACTTCATATTCCACATGTTTGCCCAATCTGACATTGTATGTAAGTCCCTCTGTAAAAAGAAAATATCCTGTTCTGAATTAATGACTTTGCATAATTTAGTATCATCTGCAAATATTGATATTTTGCTTTCTATATCTATTTCCAGGTCATTTATAAACATGTTAAAAAGCAGCGGACCCAATACTGAACCCTGAGGTACTCCACTCTCCACTTTAACTGTACTGGAGAATTTTCCATTTACAACCACACACGGTTCCCTATCCTTCAGCCAGTTTTGTATCCAATTGCAAAAGTTATCTCCTAGCCCCAATTTCCTTATTTTATACACCAGCCTTCTGTGTGGTACTGTATCAAATGCCTTTGCAAAGTCTAGATATACTACATCTACTGCCTTGCCATTGTCAAGGTTGCTGCTTACCTCCTCATAGAAGCTGAAAAGATTAGTTTGGCATGATCTATTCTTCATAAAACCATGTTGATTCGTGCTAATGATCTTATTTTTTGTGTTGTAATCCTGAATATAGTCCCTTATTATCCCTTCTAATAGTTTTCCCACTACAGAGGTCAGACTCACTGGTCTATAATTCCCAGGTTCTGTTTTAGTTCCCTTCTTAAATAGAGGCACTATGTTAACTCTTCGCCAATCCTGTGGCACTGAGCCTGTGGTAATAGAATCTTTAAAGAGTAAATATAGGGGTTTTGCTAACACTGCACTGAGTTCCTGAAGAACCCTTGGATGTATACCATCAGGACCCGGTGCTTTGTCGGTCTTAATTTTGTTCAGTCTTCCCATGACATCTCCTTGAGTTAACCCAATATCTATTAATTGTATTGTTTTATTTGTTACTTGCGGAGGCTCTTCTAACATTCCTTGCTCCCTTGTATATACTGATGCAAAGAAAGTGTTTAAGACATCGGCCTTTTCCTTATCCTCACTAACCAACTCACCCATCTCATTTTAGAATGGTCCAATGCACTCCCTCTTAAGTTTTTTGCTATTTATATATTTAAAAAACTTTTTGGGATTAGTCTTGCTTTCCCTTGCAATTCGAGTTTCATTATCTATTTTTGCTACCCTAATTGCCTTTTTGCAATCTTTGTTGCACTCCCTGTATTTTAAGAAAGATTGTTCAGTTCCTTCTGACTTAAATAATTTGAATGCGTTTTTTTTCCTTGCCATTTCCTTCTTTACATGTGCAGTTAACCACTTTGGCTGTGACTTACTTCTTTTGCACTTGTTCCCCATTGGTATATACTGTTGGGTACATTTCTGCAACCTAAATTTGAATTCTGACCATTTTTCCTCAGTATTTTTGCCTTTAAATAAAATATCCCAGTCTATGTGTTGCATTGAGGCCCTTAACAATTTTAAGTTCGCTTTTTTAAAATTAAGAGTTTTGGTTGAACCTATACATTTTTGCTTTGCCAGACTGATCTCAAATGTAACCATGCTGTGATCACTGTTTCCCAAATGTTCTCTTACCTTAATATTGGATACCATTTCTGTGTTATTAGTGATCACTAGGTCCAATACATTGTTATTTCTTGTCGGTGCTTCCACCATTTGTGACATGTAGCTTTCACGAAGTGTGTTCAAAAACCTGCTACCCTTAGCACTCTGACAGGTCTCATTTTTCCAGTTGATATCTGGATAATTAAAATCTCCCATAATTATAGTATGCCCAAACTGGGCAGCTTTCCTCATTTGCAATAGCAGTTGGGACTCATCATTGTCATCGATATTTGGTGGTTTGTAGCATATGCCCACCAACAACTTTTTTTTACCTTTCACACCACATTTAGTCTTGATTTCTACCCATATGGACTCCACAGTTTCCTCACTAATATCACCTCGCAAAACTGGATTTAGCTCTGTTTTCAAATATAAGCACACACCTCCACCTTTTCTATTAATTCTGTCTCTTCTAAACAGGGAATAGCCCTCTATATTTACAGTCCAGTCATGTGCATTGTTCCACCATGTTTCTGTTATTCCAATTATGTCCAATTGCTCATTAACTGACAGCAATTCTAGTTCTCCTATTTTATTTACCATACTTCTTGCATTTGCTAGCATACAATTGATTTTGAAGTCTTTACATATATTAATCCCTACATGCCTTTTTTCTTCACCTTCATTTACTAGGAGTTCCTCCCTACTGACTAAATTTCTCCACACCCTTTCTCCACCCCCCTGGTCATTTACTTGGACCCAGTTCCTATCTGCTCTACCTACCCCATTTTTGCTATCTATACCCCCCCCCCTTTCCTAGTTTAAAAGCTCCTCCAAGCTTCCTAGCATTCTCTCCCCTAACACAGAGGCTCCTCTACCATTTAGGTGCAATCCATCTCTTCCATATAGATTGTACCCAAGAGCAAAGTCTGCCCAGTGTTCTAAAAACCCAAAACCCTCCTTCCTACACCATTGCTTGAGCCATGCATTAAGCTCCCTGAGCTCCCTCTGCCTACCTGCACTGGCGCATGGCACAGGTAGTATTCCAGAAAATACTACCTTAGAGGTCCTTGCCTTAAGCTTGCACCCTAAATCCCTGAAATCATTCTTTAGGGACCTCCATCTTCCTCCTATTTTATCATTGGTTCCAATATGTACCAAGACAGCTGGATCACTTCCAGCCCCTCCCAATAATCTGTCAGCCCTGTCCGCAACATACCGAACCCGAGCACCCGGGAGACAGCATACTGTTCGGCATTCACGTTCCTGGCGGCAGATTACCCTATCTACCCTCCTAATAATAGAGTCCCCTATTACCACCACCTGCCTTGGTTTCTGCCTGCTCTGCATCCCATCTAGCCTGGAAGGAGGACTGTTCCCCTGGCTGCTAGAGGAATCAGCCCTCTCCAGTGTTGCCAATTCTGAGCAATTCTCATCAACATCTTCACACAATCTTGCAAATCTGTTGGACTGAGTCAACTCAGAACTGTCCTTCCTCTTCCTCTGCCCACTACCTCCCCTCCTTACTGTAACCCAGCTGCCTACCTGTCGCTCCTCATCTACAACTCCACCCTCTTCACCCCTAACCCCACATACTACCTGCTCTGTGAGTTCTAAACTCCTTTCCAGGTTTCCAATGTCTCGCAGTGTTGCAATATTTCTCTCCAAATCCAATATCTTAGAATCTAAAGAGAAAATATGCTCACACTTGGCACAGCGGTATGACCCCTGGAACGATTGCTCCAAGTGTTCAAACATGTGACAAGATGTGCACTGCGTGAGATTGGCTAACCTGCTATCACTCATGCTTGGTTTTACAATTCAAATAGCTTTATATTATCCTCTAATGCTCACTATAAGGTAAGTAACCAACCTTAAATGTGAATGCAATAAATCCTTTGAAATGATAGTCACCAGATTCCTTCTAACTCTTCACCTGGAACCAGTCACTTGTAATAGCAGTCTCACAGAGCCAGCTCCACAGAGCTAATGGACTGTATTTATAGTAACTAGCAGCCAGGTGAAATCCCTTAGCAATCAGCCCTAATCACACAGGCCAGAGAAAAACCCAATAAACATTTTTTTTAACTCTTGCAATACCCACACAATTTTTTTTTTTTAAACCTTAATAAAATACAAATAAAACACCAAACACACTCTTATGTACTTAACCAGATTCCTTCTAACTCTTCACGTAGAACCAGTCCCTTGTAATAGCAGTCCCCTGTATTTGAATTCCCCTGTTTTAAATTCCCGCACTTACCACACTACTGCACTTGAATTCCCCTGTTTTAAATTCCCGCACTTACCACACTTCTGCACTTGAATTCCCCTGTTTTAAATTCCCGCACTTACCACACTTCTGCACTTACACACTGATGCAAGATTCACACGTTCAAGTATTCCCTATGTATCTGCTATTTAATCCAGGAATCCACCAATTACAAACACAGCAATTAGTCACTCCCACCACACCAGACTTCAATTATTTGCTTGTCTCACAGCAAAGAGAGGGAAAACAAAACCCAAAGATTTGTTTTTTAACCTCTTCTTTACCACACTACACCACACACAATATACTTATTGTATTTTTCCAGCAGGTATCCAAACTCAGTCTTTCAGGGCACAGGTCACTGATCAACTTACAGAGGTCTCTCACTCCTTGCTATTTAATCCAGGAATCCACCAATTACAAACACAGCAATTAGTCACTCCCACCACACCAGACTTCAATTATTTGCTTGTCTCACAGCAAAGAGAGGGAAAACAAAACCCAAAGATTTGTTTCTTAACCTCTCCTTTACCACACTACACCACACACAATATACTTATTGTATTTTTCCAGCAGGTATCCAAACTCAGTCTTTCAGGGCACACATCACTGATCAACTTACAGAGCTCTCTCACTCCTTGCTATTTAATCCAGGAATCCACCAATTACAAACACAGCAATTAGTCACTCCCACCACATCAGACTTCAATTATTTGCTTGTCTCACAGCAAAGAGAGGGAAAACAAAACCCAAAGATGTGTTTTTTAATCTCTCCTTTACCACACTACACCACACACAATATACTTATTGTATTTTTCCAGCAGGTATCCAAACTCAGTCTTTCAGGGCACAGGTCACTGATCAACTTACAGAGCTTTCTCACTCCTTGCTATTTAATCCAGGAATCCACCAATTGAAAAAAAAGCAATTAGTCACTCCCACCACACCAGACTTCAATTATTTGCTTGTCTCACAGCAATGAGAGGGAAAACAAAACCCAAAGATTTGTTTTTAACCTCTCCTTTACCACACTACACCACACACAATATACTTATTGTATTTTTCCAGCAGGTATCCAAACTCAGTCTTTCAGGGCACACATCACTGATCAACTTACAGAGCTCTCTCACTCCTTGCTATTTAATCCAGGAATCCACCAATTACAAACACAGCAATTAGTCACTCCCACCACATCAGACTTCAATTATTTGCTTGTCTCACAGCAAAGAGAGGGAAAACAAAACCCAAAGATGTGTTTTTTAATCTCTCCTTTACCACACTACACCACACACAATATACTTATTGTATTTTTCCAGCAGGTATCCAAACCAAGTCTTTCAGGGCACAGGTCACTGATCAACTTACAGAGCTCTCTCACTCCTTGCTATTTAATCCAGGAATCCACCAATTATAAACACAGCAATTAGTCACTCCCACCACACAAGACTTCGATTATTTGCTTGTCTCACAGCAAAGAGAGGGAAAACAAAACCCAAAGATTTGTTTTTTAACCTCTCCTTTACCACACTACACCACATACAATATACTTATTGTATTTTTCCAGCAGGTATCCAAACTCAGTCTTTCAGGGCACAGGGCAGGTCTATCATCGGTATGAACTTGATCCTTTTTGTAGTCCTGAACATCCCTATTTAATGTTGATCCCTTTTTTTGTCTTTCAATTATTTTTCTAATTTGTTCATTCTAGTATTCACCTGTTCATCTAAAACTTTAAAAGTAGACATATGGCAAAACTCTTTCTACTGATCATTACTATGTTCTATTTCTTTTTCTAACTCAAGTAATTGTTCTTCTCTATATTTTATTAAATCATTTATTAATTTAAAAGAGCATTCCTCTAATATAATATTCCACTCACTAGTTAATTGTTTATCAGTAAAAGTGGAACCTTTAGAGATACACGCAGACCTCTTGGGATAATCTGCCTATCTCTATACTGCTGCAATAGCAGTAAGTCCCACCAGGTTTTTAATTCACTGCTCAGAGCTTTCTCTTGGTCTCTGAATAGTGACTTAATTAGATCTTCCTTACCAGATTTACAAGTATCAGCTGCCTTCAATTTTATAATGTTATTACCTAAATTACAATTTGTCAAGAACATTGCTATATTATCCCAAGAGGTCTCTAAAGGTTCCACTTTTACTGATAAACATGGTAAACTCTGGCAGATTTATAGATGACATATTAATCATCTGGAATGGCTCACGAGAAAGCTTGGAGTCGGTATGCAGCGGTTTCAATATGTCTCAATTGGGACTGCAATTTACATGGAATATTCAGAAGGAAACTATAGAGTTCTTGGATCTCCAACTTGTGGTGATGGGGAGGGGCAGATAAGACTAAAACATATAAAAAACAGTGGCCTGCAATGGATACTTAAATGCAAAAAGCAATCATGATCCTAGATGGATCCATAATATCCCATATGGACAATTCCACCACATAAGGAGGAACTGTAGCAAGATGGTGGATTATGAGAAAGAAAGTGAGGATCTAAAAAAGATGCTGTTGGAAAAAGGCTATGAAAAAAGGAATATAGATATGGTGTACAATAAGGCAAAGAATTTAGATAAAAACAAGAAATAATGGAGCTCTATATGATGACCTTCCAACGACACCAAAAAGACAAATAAGTAAAGAGCTATATATAAAAAATAATAAAGCGAATGTCTCTTTTCACAAGAATATCTCTTCCTCACGAGAAGCCGCAGAAGTTCTTAAAGGGACATCACCAAGCGGAATCCCAACCACAGGATTCTGTATAAATAGAAAAGACGGAAACAACGCAGACTCTCTGAGCGTAGTAGCTAGTATAAATGCTATGGCCCCTCTTCCACTCTCCCTCTGTATGTACACTCACTTGTATCTGAGGCTATAACTACTTCCCAGCTTGTATCGCAGTCACCTATTTGGAGGTCACTCCGGATCGGTAGTACCCCAAAATTCTTGACCAATCACCTTCTTTCCTCCACACAGAAATGTTGTTCCTCTCAATTATTTCCACTTACATATTACAAATGCAAGTGGTAAAGTTGACCACTTAATAGCGATCACAAGGAACTTTACTAATGGTTAAGGCCTTAAAGCCACCAATTCCAAGTGACTTAAGAGAGGCAGAGAGAAAACGGGAGTGGATTATCATAAATAAGATATCCTATTTATTAAAAACAAATTGGGCACATTGTTTGAAGCAGTGTCAAAGATATTGAAATTGGTACAATACATCAAATATAAATAGTACACCATAAAATGCAAAAATATTATAAAATATACTCATAAAAAATCACTGAAAATAGTGCGAAATGTGCTTGTTATAAAAAATCGCTCAACGCGTTTAGTGACCAATATCGTTTATACATCACTTTCTCAAGAGCAGTATTAATATAGATAAAGAATTTAGATAGAAATCAGATTATAAATAAATAGACAAGCAAAAAAAGAATTTGAAAAGGAGGAGGAGAAACAAATTAAAAGGAAACTCAAAAACAAATCAGAGATTTCATTTATAACACAATATAGCTCAAATGCTATATAGCTCAAATGCTAAAAAAAAATAAAAAATTTAATAAATTGTCATTGGAATATTTAATACAAGATCCTCTCCTTAGGGAAGAAATAGACAATAGGGCAAATATTGTTTCTAAAAGAGCTCCCAATATTTGCTCACATATTGCAAGAATCAGACCAAAAGTAGATTTAAAAAATCAGCTTAAACATTCACAGACTGATATAGCAACAAAAGAAGGTGAACAATTAAGATTGGCAATGGGAGATAAAATATGTGGTAATTATAGTGTGACTCTAAAAAATGTCAAACCTGCCCCTTAATGGCCCCACGTAAGAAAACATTCAATAGCACCCAAACAGGAAAAACCTTTTTAGTGAACAGTTTTATAAACTACAATACTAACTATACAGTATATCTTATTGAATGTGGTTATAAGGTACAGTACGTAGGAAGAGCCATCAGGCCACTTAGGAACAGAATAGGTGAACACCGTAAGAGTATTATCAAAAAATATATAAAACATTCTGTTTTGAGACATTTCAGCAAATGCCTATTAGGGGGCATAGTTAACTACAGCGATGTAATTAGAAGCAGTACCAGCACAAGTGCATATAGATTTAATACCTTATGCAAGAAGGAAGCAAAATGGATTTATAGATTAGAAATCATAACACCACAAGGGTTAAATGAGAATATTGATATTAGTAATATAGTCTAAGGAACAAATAAAAAGACCCCTTAAGAGATATGAAAAATATGAATCTATATATATAAAAGAAGGCTTCTGTATGCCTGTATCACGGTTCCCGTGATCTTTCTGTCACTCTCTGCTGTGGTGCGCTCCCATTGGCAGAGCTAGTTTAAGCCCGCCCAGTGTGGCCTTCTTATACCGGGCCTCTGGCACCTGTCAGGTGCCCTTGCGTGGTGTTCCTGTACCAGTGCTACCGTTGCTGTGTTCCTGCGTACCTGTGTACCGATTTGGCCCGTCTGACTATTCTTACTGGTTCCTGCTCCGTCATTGACCCGGCTTTGTTGACGTTCCTGCTCCGTGATTGACCCGGCTTGGCTGACGTTCCTGCTCCGTGACCTGATTCCGGTTATCCTTTCGTCCTGAGAGTGTTCCTGCTGAAGATCCCGATTCTAGGTCGCCTGGCGACATTTTGAACTTTTGTGTGCAGTGCTGTGCAGACTGAGCATCCAGTTAACCCTTGCAGAGCTGGGCTGTCCGTTAACACTTGCTGAGCACTGTGGCCTCTGATACTGAGCATGTCCGTTAACACTTGCTGAGCACTGTGGCCTCCGATACTGAGCCTGTCCGTTTACACTTGCTGAGCACTGTTGCCTCCGATACTGAGTCTGTCCGTTAACACTTGCTGAGCACTGTTGCCTCCATTACTGAGCCTGTCCATTAACACTTGCTGAGCACTGTGGCCTCCATTATACAGAGCCTTTCATTACACTTGCAGAGCATTTGTGGCCTCCGTTACTGTGCTTCCGCTTAACACCTTACTTGCACAGTATAGCAGTTGTTGCACCAAGTGGTGCTGTTGGGCGATTCCTTCTGCTCTCGCAGTGTACAGGGTTCCGTTACCGCACCAGAAGGGTGCTATTGGCTCTGGTACTATTCAGCTTGTGCAGTGTTTGTGACTCCGTTACCGCACCGGTAGGGAGCTATTGGCTCTGGTTCCATTCAGGTCTTGCAGTGTTTGTGACTCCGTTACCGCACCGGAAGGGTGCTATTGGCTCTGGTTCCATTCAGCTCTTGCAGTGTTTGTGACTCCGTTACCGCACCGGAAGGGTGCTTTTGGCTCTAGCTCTATTCAGCTCTTGCAGAGTGTTGGGTATCCCGCTCATTGCCAGTCCTTGGAGTGTGTCAGTTCTGTCTCACTGCTAAGGTGTTTTCACATCTTGCACCACAGTCTCTTGCTGCTCTTACCATTTACTGTTAAACACACCACAACAGAGACTGATTACCTACCTAAGACTTTAACCCTTGTGCCACTACTGTTTCTTATTTGGCCTGTCTTGTGACAGTATATGCTCCTACACTATATTGTGCCTGAGAGGGCATCCATTATGTATATCCATTTACCTGTCATTGCCAATTTAGCCTGTAGTGGGCAGTGTTCCTTGTTTTTTCAATAAAACTGTGTTTTATTCTAACCTCCTGGTCTGAGTGTCTAACAAACCGTTACAGCCTGGCAAACGCACCCAGGGACGGCAGAAAGGAGGAGTTACTGCTCCCATTGGGGGTTGGCCCGCCCCCACTATCCAGCACGCCCACCACTATCCAACAAAACTTACAAAAAAACAAAATGGCTGCCAATCGCTCCTACACCACAGACACACACACAAACCATACACTCTCTCGCTCTCATATAGTGAAGGAAAGCCATGTCGGGGAATTGTCAAAAAGAGGGTAGAAAACTGCCTGACATCATTAACAACTGGAACGCCAACAGGCTCCACCTGTTTAACATTACTCAACCAACTGAGGTGAGTGCCCATCCCGAGTCAGGCTGCAGCGGTAAGGCCCAAAAGTGCGAAGACTCTTTCTGCACATTGTATTTTTACATTGTGCGCTCCAGCTCTCATTTAACCCGAATGGCAATAATAAAAATAATCTTTGCCTTACCGTGGAATATCACCATTAAACATTGCTATAACATACAATCAATTATGCTCCTCTCACGATCAGATTTGCCTGCTGAGCGCCGCTCTGGAATCTTTCTCTGCCCTCTTCAGGCATTAAAATAAACAGCAAGGGGCATGCCTGAAAAGAGGAGAAAGATAGTCCGGAGCAGCGCTCAGCAGGCAAATCTGATCATGAGAGGACCACAATTTATTGTATCTTGTAGCGATGTTTAATGCTGATATTGCACGGTAAGCCAAAGATTATTATTATTATTGTCATTACGATTAAATGACGAACATACACAACGCACTCCAGCAGGAACGGCAGCTGGGAGAGGCTGGGGGGTAGGCACCACTTACTACAACTTGTGACCGCATACACTTCTGTATCCTGCACATAAAACACACTGTAGTGTGGATGGAGCATCTTACAAGTGCTCCCTCGGTGCTGCAGTGCTGTGTGTGAAGTATACAGAAGTGTATGCGGTCAAAACTTGTACTAAGTGGTGCCTACACCCCCCTGCTGCCATTCGTGCTCTAGGGTGCTTTTGGGCAGCCCCAAATCTGAATGGAGTTCTGCCAAGTAGCGCCCCTAGGATGGACCACTACCGATTGTCCATGACAATAAGCAGGTAGCTGAGATGAGGAAATGGGACAGCGGCATGCATCATAAACACACTGCATTGGGTAAAAGGTGTGCAGAAAGACACAATCTTCTGCAAATCTCCTGATGGGGGAATCAAGATGAGGTCACGGTGTGTGCCTTTCACCCTACCTTTAGTTCAAAGCAGGCACTGTGAGGAACAGCAGTGGGAATGTTAAGAGGGAGTACTGTTGTACAGGGAGGCCCAGGCCCTTTGAGTGTAACTGAGCTGCGTAGCCTATATGGCTGAGTGTGAGAGTCTGTAAGGTACAACTTTCTACAAGGGCCATTCCTCCATTATTGCATCCTACAATTAATTAATTACAAAATTATACAATTTCTTAAACCCTGCAGTGCCAGAGGGATATGCAATGCATTGCTCAGTAGTCACTTGCTTATACCTCTGCCACTCAATGGGTTAACACCTGATGGGTCACTGTCCTCCATTTCTCCCTGCAACTCCTATCAGCTTCACCCATGTAGCTCACAATAATGATAATTTTAATAACACTTTGCAACATGTTACTGTTCAGTACACTCATACACTGTAGATGTTGGTAAAACACAATTTTATTTAAGCACACAAGGAATAATGTAACCCTTACGGGTCCAGCAATAGCAGCAATAACTGACACAGGACAGGTTACAAGCAAGTTAACCCACACGGGTCCAATATGTATTACAAACTACAGTACTGACACAGGTCAGGTAACTGTGATAGATACAGTGTATTAGAGTCCAGCAATGCCAGCGACGCCACTGACTCAATAGCCCAGATAAACGGAGGCCCAATGTCGCCTTAAGACAGGGGAGGTGACAATGACTGAACGGCAGCAGAGAACAGGCAAGGTTCACCTGAACGGAGGGTTGCAACGGTGGATGCCCACCGGAGACTACAAGTGAGTGAGTCAGAGCTCGTGCCAGGAAAGGACGCCCTACTGAGACTATCCACCACCGTGTGCCCGTGGCACCCACGAAGCGGTTAATGTGCATATAGGTCTAAAGATGGAAGGCAACTGGAAGCGCCCAACTGAACCTAGAGTGGAAGACCAAGCGCACAAGATACCGGAGATGAGAACAACACTGGTGTAACAAGTAGCGGCACAGGGCACCACCCCCGAAGGGGTTAATGAACGCTATGGTCAGGATACGGGAGACTACCAGATGCGCCCAACTGAACCCAAGCGGAAGACCAAGCGATCAAGTGAACGGTGTGGAGGAGCACTGACTCACGGGGACTCAAACCCACGGACTGGACAACAAACGATAACAGGGTACCGTAGCTCTGGGATGCACAATAACATGAGAGATGTGCACAGGTGGTAGCAGCAGGCACTGACAGGTCTTTTGCCCAGCCAGGCACGGAGGAAGCAGGAACACAGCCAAGCCGATTCAGTACACAGCACTGGAACATCAGCCAAGCTGGGTCAGTACATGGAGCAGGGTCGTCGGTCTCGCCGGGTTGGTACACGAAGCAGGAACGTCAGCCAGGCCAGGTAAGAACAGGAAGCAGGAACGTCAGCCAATCCGAATCGGTACACAGAAGCAGGAACAGTAGCAAAAGCGTAGTCAGGCAGTCCGGGGTCATACACTGGTATCAAACAAACAGAACTAACGCTAGGCATCAGGTAAACCACGAAAGGGCAAACTCTAAGTGATAGCCCAGGGTATAAAAAGGCTGTCACTGGGAGGAGCTGTACAGCGCAGCCAATGAGAAGGCAACAGTAAAATGAGCTTGTCAGAATGTTGCATAATCACGGGCGCCGTGATACACCAGCAACATCATGCCTATTGTACTTAAGCAGTTCAACATCCATGTCTCCATTTTCCTTCGATGTAGCCTTTCTTCATGCTCACTATATGTGTCTGTTTCTATGCAACTATGTGTGTTGCTGTGTGCGTCTCTCATTACCCCTCTTCTGCCTGTGTGTGCCTATATATGTGTGTCTGTGGATGTGACTCATCACCCCTCTTCTCATTGCTGTCTCTTTCTTCATATTGAGTATGTGTCACGGTTTGTTAAGACTCTCAGACGTAAGGTTTAGGTAAAAACATAACTTTATTGAAAAGTTAAAGGCAGTCCCATAGGGTTTTCATACACATACAAACAATACATAGCAGATAATGACAATAGCAAATAGGTTCTATCGGCCTTGCCAATATACCGGGCAAAGCAACCCTGGCGAGTCTGGAACAAGAGGCTCTACCGGCCCAGGCAATATACCGGGCTGGGCAGTCTAACGGAATACCAGTGTAGTAGTCTCTACCGGCCTTGCCAATACCGGGTAAGGCAACCTTAAGATGGAATAGTATGCGGTTCTACCGGCCTTACCAATATACCGGGCAAGGCAGCCTGACGGAATACCAACAAGTAGGCTCTACCGGCCTTGCCAATACCGGGTAAGGCAACCGTAAGGTGGCAACATAAAAGGTTCTACCGGCCTTACCAATATACCGGGCAAGGCAGCCCAAAGGAAGGTGACAACCACAGTGACCTAATGACTGTCAGTTGATAATGACAGTAAGATGGAATATAGAGGTTACCAGGTCAAGTGGTTTCACAGTAGTCAGAAACTCTCGTGCCCATATACTATAGGAATCAATGCTGTTAGGACTGGACAGCGCACTCGGAACCATCAAGAACCTGACTGCAAGTCAGGGAGTAAACCAGCGCCCTACGCTAGGAACATACAGGCAGAATGAGAGCCGCAAGGCTTAGTGGAGCAAACCAGCGTCCACATGCTGGAACCAACAGACTGAATGTGAGCAGCAAGGCTAATGGAGCAAACCAGCATCCGCACGCTGGGACCAACAGACTATAATGTGAGCCGCAAGGCTAATGGGGCGAACCAGCATCCGCATGCTGGGGCCAACAGACTGTAATGTGAGCCGCAAGGCTAATGGAGCGAACCAGCGTCCGCACGCTGGGACCAACAGACTGTAATGTGAGCCGCAAGGCTAATGGAGCGCACCAGCGTCCGCACGCTGGAACCAACAGACTGTAATGTGAGCCGCAAGGCAAATGGAGCACACCAGCATCCGCACGCTGGGACCAACAGACTGTAATGGGAGCCTCAAGGCAAATGGAGCACACCAGCGTCCACACGATGGAACCAACAGACTGTAATGGGAGCCGCAAGGCTAATGGAGCAAACCAGCGTCCGCACGCTGGAACCAACAGACTGTAATGGGAGCCGCAAGGCAAATGGAGCACACCAGCGTCCACACGCTGGAACCAACAGACTGTAATGGGAGCCACAAGGCTAATGGAGCAGAACAGCGTCCGCACGCTGGGACCAACAGACTGTAATGAGAGCCGCAAGGCTAATGGAGCGAACCAGCGTCCGCACGCTGGGAACCAACAGGAGGAAATGTCGCCGAAGCGAATGAAGAACAATGTCGCCACAGATGCAAGAACTGGAAGCAGGAAACAACAGGAACCAGCAGCGAAGATCAACCGGATCAAGCGCGGCCAAGCAGACTGGCAACAGGAGCATCAGCTACTGATGAGAACAACCGGAACCGGACTGGAACTGACAAAGCAGGCAGGAACTCAGGAACAGGTTGACTCAGGAACTCAGGAACTCAGCAGCAGGCCCAATCAGCTAATGCAGTAAGGAGGAAGTGGATGCTGTCAAAGACACCACGAAAGGGCAACCAGAGGGTGCCCAGACTGAGTTTAAAAAGGCAATGTGAGGTGGGCTGAAGGCAGACAGCCAATGGGAGCCCCCTACAGGTGATAGACACTGAATTGCAGCAATCACGGGCACCGTGATAGTATGTCCGTGTCTCTCTGTTTATGTACAACTATGTTTGTTGCTGTGTGTGTGTGTCTCATGACCGCCTTCCCATGCCTTTATATGTGTATCTGTATTTGTCTTTTATGACCCTGTCTTCTCATGTATGTGTGTTTATACACTCCCTACATAACCTGATGGGCAACGCCGTCCAACATTGTTAGTATATAATAAATTGATTAGCAATTGGCTTTATCAGTATAGAGCTATAGGATTAGTAAATTTTAAATAGGAAGAATAGTGAGTATGGTGGATATGGCTTTTTAAGGTAGTATATGCTAATTTAATGTTATATATCTTTTATATATGTTGTTTATATATATATATATATATATATATATATATATATATACATATATTATTTGAAATGTAAATTCCTTTGGTTCCATGACTGGACATACAGTGGGGTGGATTAGGATTTTGTTTGCCTACTCCCCTGGAATACGGAGGATAGCGGGACCACCTCAGTCTTCAATTAGTGAGTTTTGTTTAAAGTGCATTGTTTACATATTGATATGAAGGAGGATCCATAGGGCGGATAGAGAGATTGGAAATAGCTCGTAATATATTGCGATGTTTAATATCCAGCCAATGGTTCCAGAAATACATAAATAAAAGGTGACAACTGGGCCTGGACAAGGGACTGGATATAATGGGTAATAGAAAGATCACGTATCTCTGGAAGCCATGGTTGGAACTCATCCTGATGAACATACTTGGAGTCATACCCATCCTGAGCCAGACATGGACTGTCAGACTCGAGAAGTATGTAAGCTTGCGTACCAATGGTTGGTGGGAGACGGGTAAGATTGTGTTCCATCGACAGGAAGGAGGAAGTGGGCGAAGACCAGAAATAAACCTCAGTGTAGACATAGGCAGTGTTATGAGAAGAAACAACAGCACAAAATGGAAGTGTAAGGTTAAACAGCGATGGAACTAAAGGTGTAAAATATTATAAATGATCATTATTAATATACCCCTGAGGAAGTCGCATCTGTGACGAAACGCCTAGGGTGGTGTTCTGTTTTATAGACAGTATATTTTTTAAAATTTGTAAACTACCAATAAATTGTGGCAGTGAAATAGCCCAGTGTAACGGTTTTATTTGACACTCAGACACAGTAGGTTAGATAAATCACAGTTTTATTGAATAAACATAGAATAATAATAACCCTTGTGGGTCCAGTAATATATATACACAATATAGTACTGACATAGGACAGGTTACAGTAATCAATATTCACATGGGTCCAGTATATGTATAAATCAGCAACAATAATATACTGACACAGGTCAGGTAAAGTTCGTGTGATACTCAAACGAGACAGCAGTGAAATGGTTACTATTAGGCCAGGAAGGCTGACAGGCCCTAATAGCGCAAGGCCCTCAAGACTCTCACTCTGCAGAGAGTGACAGAATAGAGAGTAATGCCACAGGAGTAAACGGAGGCCCAGGACAAGCTGTGGACTGCCGTAGCAGTAACGGAGGACTGCAACTGTATGCCCGGAGGAACACCCAACGGAGACTGCAATGACTGAAATCCGGTGGAAAATGGCACCTTCCCCGAAGGGGTTAACGAACGCTCAGACCTAATGTCGACTGCCAGATAGTGAGAGCAGCCTGAGGTGCCCAGAGTAAGACCAACCTCAGCTTGCAGTAGTAAAAGTTCAAGCGTACCATGGTGCAACCAGATGGATCTATCACACCAGAGTGTCGCCCGTGCGACACAGTAAGTGACAGGTTTACCGTGACTAGACTACCTGAGCGGCAATGAGGCAACAGAGGCTCTGTCCGAGGAGAGAGAGGACACCGGATGACAACCCCAAACCGGATACTGGATGGGACCACAGGCAGGTGTCACGGTTTTATTGAACACTCAGACAATTGGGTAGGATAAAACAGAAAAGCTTTATTAGGCAAAATAAAGCGCACAAGGCCCCTCACGGGTCCAAACTCTACAGACAGCAGTAATAAAGTTTGACACAGGACAGGGCATACAAAATAGCAATACAATAGTGAATACTGGGTAAGGCAGCCTAAAATCTGGTGCAACAAGGAACAGAGGAGGCTCTACCGGCCTTACCGAATACCGGGTAAGGCAGCCTGATATCTGGTGCAACAAGGAACTGAGGAGGCTCTACCGGCCTTACCGAATACCGGGTAAGGTACCCTGATATCTGGTGCAACAAGGAACTGAGGAGGCTCTACCGGCCTTAGCGAATACTGGGTAAGGCAGCCTGATATCTGGTGCAACAAGGAACTGAGGCGGCACTACCGGGTCACAGGCAGAGTGTATAGTGGGAAGGCAACAGTAACCACTTAGTGACCGGATCGCACTGACTGGGTGTGCTTAACGGAGGCCACAGATAGTCACAGGCTGAGCGTACAATGGGAAGGCAAAAGTAACCGCTTAGTGACCGAATAGCACAGACTATATGCTTAACAGAGGCCACAGATAATCACAGGCTGAGAGTAGCGCAACCGGAGGCAACAAGTCAGAGAGAACTGACAATAACTGACAATAATAGTGAGGGCAACAAGATAGCGGAAGTCAGCCAAAGCCTGGATCGGTACACAGAGAGCGGTTGATAGCCAATGCCTGGATCGGTACACAGAGAGCGATAGTCAGCCAAAGCTTGGGTCGGTACACAGACAGCGGTAGTCAGCCAAAGCCTGGATCGGTACACAGAGAGCGGTAGTCAGCCAAAGCCTGGATCGGTACACAGGAGCAGAACAGGAGCAAGGTCAGACGGAAACCGGATCAACACGGAACAGGAGCACTGAATAACGTAAGGTCAGGAACACCACGAAAGGGCACCGGCTTAGTGACAGGAGGGCATATATAAAGACTAGCCCTGGGAGGGGCTAGCCAGCTAGCACCAATAAAAGACAGCAAGGCACAAACCCGGAAGTCAGAATGTTGCACAAGAATCACGGGCACCGTGATAGTACACCCCTCTCAAAGACCCCCCTTCCTGCCTTGAGGGGGTCTGGGTTTGCTAGGAAAATTGTCATGGAATCTGCGCAACAGAGTAGGAGCATGGATATCAGAGTGGTTAACCCATGAACGTTCCTCTGGACCATAACCCTTCCAATGCACCAAGTATTGGACCTGGCCACGGAATCTACGTGAATCCAGAACACTCTGCACTTCATATTCATTGTGATCCTGTATGCGCACAGGACCAGGGACAGCAGGAGTGGTAGTGTAGCGGTTGCACACCAATGGTTTGATGAGTAACACATTGTGTATTCTCATAGAAGCTGGTAATTCCAACGCATAGGAGACAGGGTTAACTCTATGGAGCACCCGGAACAGACCCACAAACCAGGGAGCAAACTTGAGACACGAAACTTGCAACCTGAGATTCTTAGAGGATAACCAGACCCGGTCCCCCACCTGGAATACAGGAGCCGGTAGACATCTGTTATTGGCATGCCGCTGGGTACGTGCAAAAGACTCACGTAGGGTATTCTGGACCTGTGCCCTAGTGGAGTGGAGCTGCCTAATATGCTCATCCAGAGTCGGAATCTGCTGTGCCTGAAAGTTATCTAGGAGCAAGCATGGTTGGAACTTGTAGTTGATCAGGAAGGGTGAGCTCCCAGACGTGCTGCACACCGCACAGTTCCTGGCAAACTCTGCCCACGGTAACAAGTCAGCCCAATTGTCGTGATGATTGGAAATGAAATGATTGGAAATGAAACAATGGTTGGCACGCTCAGCGGCCCCATTAGTTTAGGGATGATAAGCCAAGGAAAATGACAACTGAATCCCCATCTGTTCACAAAAGGCCCTCCAGAATCTCGAGACGAATTGACTCCCACGATCCGAGACCAGCACCTTGGGTACCCCGTGGAGTCGGAATACCTCCCTGGCAAATACAATTGCCAGTTCCTTAGCAGATGGCATGCCAGGGAGTGGCACAAAATGAGTCATTTTAGAGAACCTGTCAACTACCATTGGAGGCTGGCAGTTCTCCCAAGAAATCAATAGATATGTGTGACCAAGGCCGGTCCCCATTAGGAACAGTCTGGAAGAAGCCCACAGGAAGATGCCTGGGGACCTTGGAACGGGCACAAGTGGCACAGGCTGCTGTAAATGCCGCACAGTTATCCCTCATGCCAGGCCACCAAAACATACAGGACAATGACCAAATCAATTGATTGTTCCCAACATGACCAGCCGCCTGGGAGGAGTGATAAGTATCCATTAGTTTAGCCCGAAAAAGCTCGGCCACAAAGCACTTGCCCATAGGTTTCTCTGGAGGAGCATTGGCCTGGGATGCCAAGATCTCCTCCCCTAAGGGAGACGTGATACTGGTTCGTAGGGTGGCAAGTATACAGTTCGGAGGGATGATAGGCACCGGAATAGAGTCAGCTTCTGGATCTGAGTCAAATTGTCTGGATAAGGCATCAGCAAGTACATTTTTAGTACCAGGCAAGTATGAGACAATGAAATTAAAACAAGACAAAAATAGCGCCCATCCTGCTTGTCTCGGAGAAAGCCTTTTAGCCTCTGATAGATACATGAGGTTTTTATGATCAGTCAGGATCAAAATAGGTACCTTAGTGCCCTCCAACAAATGTCGCCATTCACGTAAGGCCAGAATAATCGATAGGAGTTCCCGGTCTCCAATGTCATAAAGTCTCTGTGCTTTGGTCAACTTTCTCGAAAAGAACCCACATGGTCTCAAGGTCTTATCCGGAACTGTTTTTTGGCCCAAGACTGCCCCGACTCCAGTCTCAGAAGCATCCACCCCTAAAGTAAATGGCAACCCAGGAATAGGATGCGACAGAACTGGAGCAGTAGAAAATGTCAATTTTAGAGTCTCAAATGGGTGGGTCATATCAGTGAGTGGTTTGACAATACTGGAATAGTCGCAAATAAATTTCCGATAATAATTTGCGAATCCTAGGAATCGCTGTAAGGGTTTGAGGCCCGTGGGCCGCGGCCACTTTGTACAGCTGCAAGCTTGTCCTTGTCCATAGCGAAGCCCTCGTTAGAGATCACGTACCCCAAAAAGGCCACATTGGACCTATGGAACTCGCACTTCTCAAGTTTGCAATACAGCTTGTTCTCCCTTAAGACCGCAGAGACATGGCCACTGTGAGTCTCTGTCACGTTTGTTAAGACTCTCAGACGTAAGGTTTAGGTAAAAACATAACTTTATTGAAAAGTTAAGGCAATCCCATAGGGTTTTCATACACATACAAACATCACATATATATAAGAAATTGACAATTGAGAAAGGTTCTACCGGCCTTGCAAATAATACCGGCAAGACAACCCAAGCGATACTGAAGGAATAGTGATAAGTAGGCTCTACCGGCCCTGCCAATACCGGGTAAGGCAACTGTAAGGTGGTAACGTACTGGTTCTACCGGCCTTACCAATACCGGGCAGGGCAGCCTGAGGAATACACAAGGAATAGGCTCTACTGGCCCTGCCAATACCTGGTAAGGCAACCGTGGAGTGTCAACGTAACAGGTTCTACCGGCCTTACCAATACCGGGCAGGGCAGCCCAGAACAGATACCCAAAGATAGGCTCTACCAGCCCTGCCAATACTGGGTAAGGCAACCTAAAGGTGGCAATGTGAAAGGTTCTACCGGCCTTACCAATACCGGGCAGGACAGCCCAAGAAGGGAGACACCACTAAGACCAGTGACTGTCAGATGACAATGACAATAGGATGATAAATAGAGTATACGGTCAAGCTGTCTCACCCAAGGAGAGGCTAGTGTCGGTACACATCTGAAACAAGTGCTGCTAGGACTGGACAGCACCAGAAATCTGACTGAAAGTGAGGGAGTAAACCAGCGTCTCCACGCTGGGACCAACAACTGTACCTTGAGCCGCAAGGCAAATGGAGTAAACCAGCGTCCGCACGCTGGACCCAACAGGCAGTAGAATGAACCACAAGGCCAATGTCCGCACGCTGGGACCAACTGACAGTATGTGAGCCGCAAGGCTAATGGAGTGAACCAGCGTCTGCACGCTGGGACCAACAGACAGTATTGTGAGCCGCAAGGCTAATGGAGTGAACCAGCGTCCGCACACTGGGACCAACAGACAGTAATGTGAGCTGCAAGGCTAAGGGAGTAAACCAGCGTCCGCACGCTGGGACCAACAGACAGTATGTCGCCGGAGCGACAGGAGAGAAATATCGCCACAGGAACTGAACACAGGAAACAGCAGGAGCAAGCCGAGGCTCAACTGGGACGAGCACTGCAAATCGGCTGGTAACCGGAACGACAGCAACCGGAACCGGACTGGAACTGACAAGCAGGCAGGAACACAGGAACAGGTAAACTGAGGAACTCATGAACAGGTCCAAAGCTTCAGCAGACAGGCAAAGTAAATGCTGTCAGAGACACCACGAAAGGGCAACTAAAGGGTGCCCAGACTGAGTTTAAAAAGGCAACCAGAGGCGGGCTGACTGCAGACAGCCAATGGGAGCCCCCTGCAGGTGATAGACAGAGAACTGCAGCAATCACGGGCACCGTGATAGTCTCCAGGTCAGGAGAGTAAATCAAAATGTCGTCTAGGTACACGACCACAAAGGACTGTAAAAACTCACGTAGGACATCATTAATCAATTCTTGAAACACCGCCGGGGCATTGCACAGACCAAATGGCATACCTAAATACTCGTAATGCCCCGTACGAGTATTGAAAGCTGTTTTCCACTCATCGCCGTCCTTAATCCGAACTAAATTATACGCCGCCCTCAGATCCAGTTTAGCAAAAATGGAAGCGCCCTTTAAACGATCGAACAATTCGGTGATGAGTGGAATGGGGTAGGCGTTTTTTATCATGATTTTGTTAAGGCCCCTATAATCAATACATGGTCTTAGTTCCCTGTCCTTCTTTTTAACAAAAACGAATCCAGCCCCCGCAGACGAGGAAGACTTGTGTATAATACCCCGTGCCAAGACGTCACTGACGTACTCCTCCATAGCACTGTTTTTGTCACTAGACAATGGTTGTGTCCTACCCTTTGGGGGCATAGCGCCTGGACCAAGATCAATAGCAGTCGTATGTACAATGTACCGGCAAAGTGCTAGCCTCACCCTTACTGAACACATCGCTGAATGACTGATATTCCAGCGGTAACGAGGGAGAGGTACACAAAAGTTTGGTAGGCTGACTCAGACAGTAGGTTTTACAGTACTCAGACCAAGACAATACTTCACAATTTCTCCAGAGCAGTCTGGGATTATGCTTATGTAGACACGAGAACCCCAAAATGACCTCAAAATGGGGGGACTGGATAATCTGGAATTGAATGGTGTCTTTGTGAAGGGCTCCAATGCAGACAGATAAAGGACATGTCTCCTGCGTGACTTGAGGTGGTACCAGCGGCCTCCCATGAATGGCCTCAATGTCGAGTGGAGAGTCTCTTCTTACCAACGGAATGTTATGCATACATGCAAAATTCTTGTCCATGAAATACCCGGCTGCACCAGAATCAATTAGGGCCGGCATCTTAGCAGATTCAAAGGCCCAATAGATTACAATGTCAATCACAGGTTTGCTTAACATGCCTTCTGGGGACTGGTATACGCCACCTAGGATCTGTCCCCCACATGACCCTAGGTGCGCTCGTTTCCCGGTCGCATAGGACAGGTTTCTAGCAAATGGCCTGCCTTGCCACAGTACAGGCATAACCCCTGTCTGCGACGGAAGGAGCACTCTTGCTTGGACAATCATGTAAAACCGACTTGCATAGGTTCCGTGCTCCCTATAGCAGGACCCGGAGGTATGGGAGGAGAGGGAGGCATGGGTGGGAAATTAACCCTGTTGCCAGGTTCGCTAGTGGATCTTTCCCTGCGATCCTTTTACAGACTCCTCTGCCTTATGCGAGAGTCAATCATAATCGTGTACTCAATGAATTCGTCTAGACCCACCGGTAGGTCTTTGGCCGTAATTTCGTCTTTAATCTTATCGTCAAGGCCCTGGGAAAATGCAGCAACAAGCGCCTCATCGTTCCAGCTTACCTCTGCTGCAAGTGTACGAAACTCAATGGCAAATTCAGAAACAGTACGCGTGCCCTGCTGGATTCTCATAAGGCGCTTGGCAGCAGAGGTGGCACGCCCTGGAACCTCAAACACACTGCGTAGGGCCCTTACAATTTCAACAAAATTTGTAGTACTTGGTTTGCCAGTCTCCCAAATCGGATTAGCCCAGGCTACGGCCTTGCCCGTGAGTAGTAAGATCATAAATCCCACCTTGCTTCTGTCACTGGGAAACGCCTGTGGCACTAGTTCAAGAAAAATCTCCAGTTGGTTCAAGAACCCACGGCACAGTGTTGGCTCCCCATCATATCTCAAAGGCAGCGGAGCAGTAGCGGAGACCTCTCTAGAGGAAGAGCTGGGTGCACTAGCCTGTGTCAATGGTGCCGGAACTGGAGTGGCCACCAAAGATTGTACAGGTCTCTCGAGGCAAGCAGTGCATTCAAGAATGGTCTGAATAGCCATAGACAGTTGGTCTAACTGTTGTTCCAGCGCATCCAATCTCCACAGGAGATTCTGGGAACTACCCTCACCAGCCTTGTCTGAGGTCATGGCCCTTTCGTACTGTCACGGTTTTATTGAACACTCAGACAATTGGGTAGGATAAAATAGAAAAGCTTTATTAGGCAAAATAAAGCGCACAAGCCCCCTCACGGGTCCAAACTCTACAGACAGCAGTAATAAAGTTTGACACAGGACAAGGCATACAAAATAGCAACAGTGAGGCTCTACCGGCCTTACCGAATACTGGGTAAGGCTGCCTAATTACTAAAGCAACAAGGAACTGAGGAGGCTCTACCGGCCTTACCGAATACCGGGTAAGGCAGCCTGAAATCTGGTGCAAGAAGGAACTGAAGAGGCTCTACCGGCCTTACCGAATACTGGGTAAGGTAGCCTGATATCTGGTGCAACAAGGAACTGAGGAGGCTCTACCGGCCTTACCGAATACCGGGTAAGGCAGCCTGATATCTGGTGCAACAAGGAACTGAGGAGGCACTACCGGGTCACAGGCAGAGCGTATAGTGGGAAGGCAACAGTAACCTCTTAGTGACTGGATCGCACTGACTGGATGTGCTAACGGAGGCCACAGATAGTCACAGGCTGAGCGTATAGTGGAAAGGCAACAGTAACCGCTTAGTGACCGGATCGCACTGACTGGATGTGTTAACGGAGGCCACAGATAGTCACAGGCTGAGCGTATAGTGGAAAGGCAACAGTAACTGCTTAGTGACTGGATCGCACTGACTGGATGTGCTAACGGAGGCCACAGATAGTCACAGGCTGAGCATATAGTGGAAAGGCAACAGTAACCGCTTAGTGACCGGATCGCACTGACTGGATGTGTTAACGGAGGCCACAGATAGTCACAGGCTGAGCATATAGTGGAAAGGCAACAGTAACCGCTTAGTGACCGAATAGCACAGACTATTTGCTTAATGGAGGCCACAGATAATCACAGGTTGAGAGTAGTGCAACCGGAGGCAAAAAGTCAGAGAGAACTGACAATAATAGCGAGGGCAACAAGATAGCGGAAGTCAGCCAAAGCCTGGATCGGTACACAGAGAGCGGTTGATAGCCAATGCCTGGATCGGTACACAGAGAGTGATAGTCAGCCAAAGCCTGGGTTGGTACACAGAGAGCGGTAGTCAGCCAAAGCCTGGGTTGGTACACAGAGAGCGGTAGTCAGCCAAAGCCTGGGTTGGTACACAGAGAGCGGTAGTCAGCCAAAGCCTGGATCGGTACACAGCAGCAGAACAGGAGCAAGGTCAGACGGAAACCGGATCAATACACAACAGGAGCACTGAATAACGTAAGGTCAGGGACCCCATGAAAGGGTACCGGCCTAGTGACAGGAGGGTATATATAAAGACTAGCCCTGGGAGGGGCTAGCCAGCTAGCACCAATAAAAGACAGCAAGGCACAAACCCGGAAGTCAGAATGTCACACAAGAATCACGGGCACCGTGATAGTAGGCCCTGTTACACGGACAATGTTCACCCAAACCGGTTCGATACACAGAACAGGAACTTAAGCTAGGCCGGGTCGGTACACAGAGAAGGAACGTCAGCCAATCCGAGTCGGTACACAGAGCAGGAATGTCAGCCGGGCCGGGTTGGTACACAGAGCAGGAACATCAGCCAATCCGGGTCGGTACACAGAGCAGGAATGTAGATAGCAACGGGTACGTGTGACCCCAGGGGGGAACCAGGAGGCAAATCAATAGCGCAATCATAAATCCGATGCTGAGGCAAAGCGCTACCCTCTCCTTTACTAAAAACGTAGCTGAATTGACAATATTCAGCTGGCACGGAAGGAGAGGTACACATAATCTTAGTAGGATGTGAAATACAATGTCCCATACAATATTCAGACCAAGACGTTATCTCACAAGTCTGCCAGTCAAACCTAGGGTTGTGTAGATGTAACCATGGAAACCCCAGGATGACCGCATGGTGAGGAGACTGGATAATCTGGAAACGCTGTTTCTCCGTGTGGAGCGCCCTAATACTCATAGATAGCGGTATAGTTTCCATGGTGATCTGAGCTGGTATCAGTGGTCTGCCATCAATGGCCTCAATAGCTTACGGGAGATTCCCTTTCGACTAGCGGAATCTTGTGTAGCGCAGCAAACAAATTGTCCACAAAATATCTGGCTGCACCGGAATCAACCAGGGCCAGAACCTCCACCGAGTGTTCTGCCCAAGAGATTACAGCCTGGATAGTGGGTTTCTGATTAACTGGGTCTAGGGACTGCTGAACGCCACCTAGGGCCTGTCCCCCAAGGTAACCTAGGTGCGTCCGTTTCCCAGCCGTATAGGACAGGTACGCAGCAGATGTCCGGCTTGGCCACAATATAGACAGAGACCCTGTCTGCGGCGATGAGCCCGTTCCTCCTTGGTCAGCTTGGTGAACCCTAGCTGCATTGGTTCACTATTCTCGTGGAGGCATGGGAGGCAAGGGAGGCATGGGTTGGAAATTTTGACTTGCCTGTCCAAAATTTCTGGCCCGCTGCCTGCGGTCCTTGGCCGCAATTCGTTCTCGGATGCGGGAATCAAATAGTGTAGCAAAATCAATGAACTCATCCAGATCGTTTGGCAAATCTCTGGCTGCCATCTCATCTTTAATATGATCAGCGAGGCCCTGAGCAAATGCTGCCACCAGCACCTCATTATTCCAGCCTACCTCTGCTGCCAATGTACGAAATTCAATAGCATAGTCCGCCACCGTACGAGACCCTTGTTGGATTTCCATTAATCTTTTGGCAGCAGAGGTGGCTCTACCTGGGACTTCAAACACTCTGCAAAAGGCACACAAGAACTTCCTGAAGTTCTTTGTGCATGGTTTGGCAAATTCCCACAAGGGGTTGGCCCATGCCAGGGCTCTGCCCATCAGTAACAAGATCATAAAGCCCACCTTACTTCCGTCACTTGGAAAGGCTTGAGGAGTTAGCTCCAGTAAAATCTCCAATTGGTTGATAAACCCTCTACATAGGGTGGGTTCACCATCATATGTTAGAGGTAATGGAGCTGTGGCGGTTAACCTTTTGCTCGAGGCCACTTGCGTCAGGGATTGAGCTCCCAGTGTCGTAACGGGGAAGACCACCGAGGCTTGTACCTGTTTATCTAGGTGAGCAGTGTACTCTAATATAGTTTGTACGGCCAGTGCCAACTGGTCCAAACGCTGCTCATGTAAATCCATCCTCCAATGGATGCTTTGTGCATTACCTTCACCTGTACCATCTGAGGTCATGGCCCTTTCGTACTGTAACAGTTTTATTTGACACTCAGACACAGTAGGTTAGATAAAACACAGTTTTATTGAATAAACACAGAATAATAATAACCCTCGCAGGTCCAGTAATATATGTACACAACATAGTACTGACACAGGACAGGTTACAGTAATCAATACCCACACGGTTCCAGTATATGTATAAATCAGCAACAATAATATACTGACACAGGTCAGGTAAAGTTCAAATGATACTCAAATGAGACAGCAGTGAAATGGTTACTATTAGGCCAGGAAGGTTGACAGGCCCTAACAGCTTGAGGTCCTCATGACTCTCACTCTGCAGAGAGTGACGGAATAGCGAGTAATGCCACAGGAGTAAACGGAAGCCCAGGACAAGCTGTGGACTGCCATAGCAGTAACGGAGGACTGCAACTGTATGCCCGGAGGAACACCCAACGAGACTGCAATGACTGAAATCCGGTGGAAAATCGCACCTTCCCCGAAGGGGTTAACGAACGCTCAGACCTAATGTCGACTGCCAGATAGTGAGAGCAGCCTGAGGTGCCCAGAGTAAGACCAGCCTCAGCTTGCAGCAGTAAAAGGTCAAGCTTACCGTGGTGCAACCAGATAGATCTATCACACCGGATTGTCACCCGTGCGACACAGTAAGTGACAGGTTTACCGTGACTAGACTGCCTGAGTGGCAACGAGGCAACAGAGGCTCTGTCCGAGGACAGAGAGGACACCAGATGACAGCCCCAAACCGGATACTGGATGGGACTGCAAGCAGGCCCTGATACACGGACAATGTTCGCCCAAACCGGTTCGATACACAGAACAGGAACTTCAGCCAGGCCGGGTCGGTACACAGAGCAGGAATGTCAGCCAATCCGAGTCGGTACACAGAGCATGAACTTCAGCCGAGCCAGGTCGGTACACAGAGCAGGAACGTCAGCCAATCCGGGTCGGTACACAGAGCAGGAACGTAGATAGCAGAGTAGTCAGGCAGTCTGGGTCAGTACACAGAGAAGGAACGGATACAGCAGAGTAGTCAGGCAGTCCGGGTCATACACAGAGATCACATGAATAACTGGAACAAGCCCTGGCACCGGAAACACCACGAAAGGGCACCGGAGAAGTGACAAGGCCCAGTATTTAAGGACAAATACTGGGCGGGGCAAAGCCACATCAACCAATAAAAGGCAGCAGGAAGTAAAACTGACAGAATGACACCAGCAATAGCACAGGCACCGTGATACCCAGGTAGTGTCTCTCTATTGAAACTTGGACGCATTGGGATCCAGTAATCGGTGAGATCCAGAAAAGGCGTGGAGAAGAAGAAGCCATAGCCAGGCTATAAAGGGCTTTTAATGGGCAGATTCTCAGAGGCTGGAAGAAGCCTCTGCCTCTAGTGAGTACCCATCTTCAGGGGCTGATTTGATAATTTGATAACAGCTGACCAACTTTGTTCCACAGTTTGCTCTGAGATGCGTATCGTTGCTCTGTGTTTGTTTTTTCTGTAGTATTTCTGATTGACGTTTAAAAGGGTCACGTGATCGGGGGACCAGAATACAGCAGCAGGACGGATCAAAAGTAAAGAACCCAGAGGGGACGACCAGTGGATGCAAGGATTTTCTCTCTGGGACTGAGTGGAACATTTAATGGTTTATTTGCCTTTTATTTTTGCCAGGAAAGAGATTGGTAGCGCATCCCAAATTGGACAAGTACGGATATAGAATAATAGTCTGTGTTCATACCTAATTCATAGAAAGCAAAGATGGTGGAACATTGTCTATTGAGATGGCTGTGCAGTGCTGGATGGCAATGGAAGTGTCAAGGTTTGTTAAAGAACTCTCAGACAGTTAGGTAAGGTTAAAAACTTTATTGAAAATAATGCACAATAGCCCCACTCAGGTCCAGATGAGGTCCGTACCAAGTACTTTCCAAATCTGATGCGGGTCAGGGCAAGAACACACACAGTAGTAACAATACAAAATAAGTGTGATGATCTTGGACTTGCAGGAGAATTCGTAGTTTCAGGAACAGAATATCCTCAACAGCCCCACACCGCAATAGGTGACACAAGCGATGGGTGCTGAAGGGCAGTCCCCTAGAGGACTAGGGATATTGGAGGCAGCACAGATAGTGTACAGGGAGACACTAGACCCTAGGCATCTAGGGTCAATGGAGGCAACATTGGCAAGATTCTGGCAGAGAACTGACCCTACTAGTTTAGGGTAAACGGAGGCCACATGGACAGGACTCTGGCAGTGACTGAACCCTAGAATGCTAGGGTTAACTGAGGCAACACAGACAGTACTCTGGCAACGAATTGACCCTAGAACGCTAGGGTTAATGGAGGCAAGACAGACAGGAATCTGGCAGCAACTAGGCCCTAGCACGCTAGGGTTAACGGAGGCAACACGGCTATGACTCTGTAAGAGGCTTGACCCCAGAACGCTAGGGTTAACGGAGGCAACACAGACAGGACTATGGCAGCAACTGGGCAATAGCATGCTAGGGTTAACGGAGGCAACAAACACCAGATGCTGGCAGTATAGTGACCCTAGACAACTAGGGTGATCGTAGGCAACACGGGCAGGAGTCTGGTATAGACCTGACCCTACTATAGGGTTACCGGAGGCAACACAGACACTGGAGAGCGATGGGACTCCCACAGGCTCCAGGAGCAGTTAGGCCTAACAGGAGCAGTTAGGCCTAACAGGAGAAAAGTGGTAAGCGAGCGGGAGTAGGAAGGGTACGTAACGTAACCGGTCAGTAACCGGTGTCACCCTGATCGGTACGCTGAGGTGAATAGTCAGTCCAGAGAGCGACGGAACTAGAAACTCAACCAGGTCGGCACACACGGAATACACAGACAGTCAGATGGACCACCAGACACTAGCCCAGCCAGAAGGGCACAACAGGGTAGTCAGCCAGTCCTAGTCAGTAACGGAATCAGATACTCAGCCAAGCCAGTTCGGTACACAAGGAGTTAGTCAGCCAGTCCTAGTCGGTAACAGAATCAGATATGCAGCCGAGCCAGTTCGGTACACAGGGAGTTATTCAGCCAGTCCTTTGTCGGTAACGGAATTAGATACTCAGCCAAGCCAGTTCAGTACACAAGGAATTAGTCAGCCAGTCCAACGTCAGCAACAGAATCAATTCACAGGAACGTCAGGAACTAAGCGTAGTCAGGCGAGCCGGGTCATACACAGAAACAGGAACAAGAGCTACTAGTCGCTAGATATGGGTACACCACGAAAGGGCACCGGTATAGTGAAAGGAGGGCGTATTTAAAGGCAAACCCAGGGAGGAGTCATCAACACAGAGCCAATAAGAATACAGCCAGGGTAAACCCGGAAGTAACAATGTCGCTCAGACTGAATCACGGGTACCGTGATAGGAAGACACTAGCTTCATGGGCTTCTGCATTTTTTAAAGTATTTAAGGGGGTCTTTGTCTGAGATCCTGTTTTTTTATTGTACTGTAGATGGGATGTTGGTTATTCTTATGTTGTGTGAAGCTGCTTTTCCTAGAGAGTCTTCTTTTCTGGTCCAGTGCTGTTGGGGGTGCTTAATCATTCTCTGCTGTCCTTCTATTCCTGCTTAGATTATCAGGTAAGTTCCTTAGGGTTCTTGTTTGTGTCCATTTTAAAGAATGCATTGTTTACCATCTCAGTGCCATGGATCCCAACCCTGCTTCAAATTTGCCGTATTCAAAGGTATTTGTGTAAGTCTTATATATAGGTAAGTTCCGTTTATTATTTTCAAAAGAGTGATAGGTGGCTGATGACACCTTTTGTTGTCTTTCCAGCTCATCATCTATGCCAGGAGATGGCAATATCCTATCTTCCTCTGAGGAGTCACTTCAAGACTCCCAGCATCCACAAGATCCTGGCCTGTCATCTGAAGAAGAAGATTCAGTAGAGCTTTTGTGATTTGAAGTCTCACTTGTTGAGCCATTGATTAAATCAGTCAAGTAGTCCCTCAACCTCATTCAAGAAAACATCAGCCACTTTCCCTCTCCATGATGTGGTTCAGGAAGTCATTCTATCTGAATGGAAAAAGATGAGTAGAAGATTTGTTGTGGACACAGGTAAAGTCACTGCAATTTTGCAACTAAATTGCGTCCATTACATGATTTAACGTCCCAACAATTTTATAACTATATTGCTCCTATTTTGATGTTCCTATGCCCTAGACATACTAAGTCACAGACTATGAGGTAACCATTTTACAGAACAGTTCCCTGGTTCCTTTGTCTGTTTTGGTGGGCAAAAGACAAATGGGAAAAGGGCTGTTCTAGGAGGAAAAAGTAGGCTGGTTAGGGGCAGCGATTGTGGCAATAAAAGATGCACATAGGAGTGCTGGGGAGAACTGTTTCTGAGCCAGAACCTAGGAGTTGCATTGACGCAGCTGAGTGCATCACGCCATGCAACCAGTTCTCCTCGCTAGCATCCTTTCTTGCTGTACCATTATCATAAGATTGTCCCAAGATAGCTAAGTATAAATTGTATCTTTTTCATTATTTTATCCTGTATTTCTAGGTAACCAACATATAGTGTTTCTACTATGATTGTTGCATATTGTGTTTATTTACACTGCATTAAGTAATTGTCTAGTTAGTATTAATAGGTGCTTATCTAGAGTATATTTGATATTATACAGCATATTATTAATGTTATAATCAGTGGCGTCACCTACATTCTACTGTGCCCCCCCATGCGCCCCCCAAATTTTCTTCACTATCACCTCCTGACCTGCCCTGGGTACAGCTCATTAGGGAGTGCCACACTGCCACTCTGAGCCCCCTGCCCGATTGCCCTACGCAGGTACTGATGACATTAGATGTGCCCTGCCGTCCAGTTCCTGCTTCCTTGAGTAGCACTGCAGCCAGTGAGAGAAGAGTGCTTTGATAGGATACTCCTCTCTCATTGGTTGTGCAGTGTAGGTTAACTGACAGCTGAGCCATCCAATCTTGACTCGAGATGCAGTATGAGCAGGGGTGTCGCTAGGGTGCTGTAATAGGAGACGTAAGTCAGGCAAGCATGGAAATCATACTGTCATCAACGTCCAGCTGCGCAATATGACTCATGTGACGAGGAGCGGTTCTGGCTGGCGCCTTGGTGGGCTGCTTAAATCTGGATCGATAATGCCATTGCCATGTTATGAAGAACCAACATGAGTCCTCACTTCCCCCAATTCTGTGCCTGCTGATGATGTCTAGTCTGACACACGGATGTATCCCACTGGCTCCTTCCTTTCTAGGGCAGCCTGTTTGGCAATGGCTACATCGAGGATCTAGAGGGACTGAATATCATAGAGAGGCCAATTTGCAGGAGTATAGATGTTTATAGCTCTCCAATAGGGACAGGGGAGGTGGGAGTTCAGAATCTGTACCTGCCTTACTGGGGAAAAGGGGTTTAAATGTTTATACCACTCCAATAGTGGTCATATTTATACCTGCCCAACAAGGCAAGCTAGCCTAGGTGGCAGGGGCTAATATAATATCTATGCCTATCAGTGTATGGGGCACAGGTGATGTATATACCCCTATATAAAGGCATAGCTAGCCTAGGTGCCAGGGGGCTCAGATTATGTCTATGAATGCCCATGAAGAAGGATATAAATCAGTGGTGCCAGGAGGATCACATTATGTCTATCTGTATATGCCCATATAGGGACATACTACTTAAACTGCCAGGGGCTCTGATAATGTCTGTAACTCACCATGTAGAAGCAGTCTACCTTAGGTGGCAGGTGAGGAGATCTGTACTTTCCAAGGTAGGAACAGGTTATTGCAGGGGGAGGAAACATTTGGCCATCCAGCTGCAGGGAACTACAGCTCCCATCTTCCTCAACTAGCCAACTACTGGTTGGGATGGTTTGAGTTGTAGTCTCCAGTGGCTGGAAAGCCATATGGTGCCTACATCTGGGCTAGAGAGCACACCTAGATCTGGGGATGGCCACTATAAATCCCACTCACATGTACCTGTGCGTCCATCTTATTGTTAGTAATCTCACTGGTTAAGCAGACTGACGAAGGGGGGAGATCTTGGGGATGATCTTCAGGATCTCCTAGTCAAGTCTTTGCAATTGCCACCAATACTATCTGGGTGGGTCAGTTTGGGTGGTTCTATGGATACTAGTGCAGTGAGACAAGGCTGAGAAGTCAGTGTTCTATGATTACTGTGGGACAGAAATGGGGGTCACTATGTGTGGTTCTATGACTACTATGGGACAGGAATGGGGGTCAGCATGTGCGGTTCTATGACTACTGTGGGACAGGAATGGGGGTCAGTTTGTGCGGTTCTATGACTACTGTGGGACAAGAATGGGGGTCAGTATGTGTGGTTCTATGACTACTGTGGGACAGGAATGGGGGTCAGTATGTGTGGTTCTATGACTACCAGTGGATACCCAGGGAGCACAACCTACAGGGAGTGCTTGAGGGGAAATGCTGCCAGTTTGTAGGCTGAAGCCTATCCAGAGAGAGCATTCCCTCTGAAACAGAGGTGGGGCCTCTAAACTGAAGCTTGTTTTATAGCTGCATCCAAATCCAATTGGATTGTATGTATGCTAGATAGGAAACTGAACAGCAATCAGATACTGTCTGGGAACATTATTTAAACTTAACAAAATAAAATGGAAGAGTTAATCAAAAAACCTGACACCATATGTGACTAGGTCCCATTAGCCATGTGTGTTGCAGAGTACCTGACCCTTTAAGATTTAGCATACATCTCTGTGGTTGTACTTATTTAACTGTTTGGGTGCCATTTCTTCAGTGATATCACGTCTCTAGTTCCTATGTTATTCTATGGAGCCTATGCACTAAGATCTCCAAAGATGAAGACATCTTAGTGCATAGGCTCTATAAAATAACATAGGAATTGGAGAAGTGATATCTGGTGAAGTCATCTCTCTTTTCCCCTCTTTATCACAACTTAGTGCATCTCCCCAATATACGCTAGAAAATATTACCATCATAGTCATATTTGGATAGGAGATTGTCAGGATAATTGTGGCTTCTATCATATCTTTGATAATGGGATTATCGTAAAGGGATAGTAATGTTTCAAAATAAATGCAGCTCCAATTATTCTTTATGGTATTTGGGCCATGTACAACGGTATTATCACTCTTTTCGATGTGTAGTTCCAAGTAAATAAATTATAAAGTGTTCCCTCCCACCTCTTTTACCTATTGTAAGCCGCCTCCACTCAGAGGCGAACAACTTTGGTTTTGACTTGCAGTGAGAATTTTTCCTTAAAATAGGCCCTTCGCAGCACTGTTATGCAAGGTCTGGAGGAGATGCCTGGACCTGCCACAGCCAGGGGCCTGCAGGGACACAGAGAGGGGCTGGTGGGGACACAGAGACACAGAGAGGGGCTGGCAGGGACACAGAGATATAGAGAGAGGCTGGCAGGGACATTTATAATTGCCCACCTACTTTTGTCTCTGGCTGCCCCATGTGCCCCCCCTAAATATGAATGCTGGAGTCACCACTGGTTATAATATTATTGTTTTTTTTTTATTAAATACTAGTGTTAAAGCCCGTGTACACAGGCCAGCATTCTGTGAGTTCGGGCAGTCTCTACTGAGCATGACTGCATCGGATTAAACATACATTTGGCCTTTTACATTATAGGATTATTGCTTATTGCTAGTACTTGGGTGTTATTCTGTCAATTGTGGAATTGGTCATTAGAAAAAACTTCTCTGGGTATACCTTCGTGCTTCAGTGCCATTTTTCGTGGACTTTCGCACATATAAATAACTTATTATGCGTGAACTACTCATCGATATATTTATAGGTTTATTCCCATTAACTTTTCATCTAATTCATTATGTAGCACCAAAGCAGATTTTCTTGATTTCTAATGCCCTGCCTGAAAGGCCCCTGAGCGGACCGAAACGTTGACTGTTTTTTGTACCAATAAATTCTTTGATTATTATAAATAGACCCACGGGTGCTGCCCTCTTCTTTTTTCATTCTACATCTCCTTATGGGAATGTGCACCTGGGCATGAACTTTTTATGTAGGAGTGAGTGCTTTCCACCAATTGGAGATATATATATATATATATATATATATATATATATATATATATATATATATATGCTCTGTGCATCTCATTTGCTGTTTGTGCTATTGTTTAGTCACAGTTTGGGCATGGAAATAGTGCACACTTTTCAGTAGTCATAAACTGCAGTTTAGTGTCAGGGTTTCTGAATTATGAATGACTAGATGTCACGAAGGAAGACCAATAACCATGCATAAAATCAGTCCCTCCCAAGTAGTTTGTACAAGGCGATACTATAAACATATAATTAAATTGTATGAGTGGTAACGCTTTTGGTAAATAAGATATAAAAATGTACAATACACTAATTATAGAAATAACACAATAATAAATTGATTGATCCAACAATACAATAAAAAATGATAACTAGAATCAGTGGTAATTAAATGCAATACAGGCTAGACTTGTGCACGGGCAAAATTTTCGATTTAACTCAAATTCGGCCGAAATGTTTTTTTTCTAAATCGGATGATCCTAATTTCGGACCAGACCTATTCGATTCAAACGAAATTCTGATCCGTTCCGAATTATTCGGCTGAATTTAACATGGGTTAAATTATAGCAGCGCGCCTACGTACACTCTGCTATCATTCTTTCCAGACAGGGTGTCCATATAGAAAAAGATCCATTCCAAAAACGGACATTGTCGTACATTGCCAGTCTGTGCATGTCACCTCTTCTCCAGCATGGGATGCTGGTCACAATCCAAATTGCTCATGTTCAAACATTGACAACCCATGCCTGTCACATTCAATTTAGCATATGGTCAAACATTGAAAACCCATGCCTTTCACATCCTACTCAACATATGTGGTCGACTCAAACATCGACAAACTATACATGTGACATTCTATGTTAGTACATGGGTAAAAGTTAAGGTTTCATTTTTTGGTACCAGCCTCCTACCCTACTGTCCCTCTTTGGTACCCAAATTCCTCTCTCTCTTTTTCCTACCCTGATTTCCCCTCATTTCAGATAAGTCTATGTGTATATACATTAGTGTTTCATACTACGTCAAGAATAAACATCAGTGTTTGTTTAAACTGCAGTATGTGTATCTAAATTAATTTGTGTATTGAAAATACATTAAAGCGATAGTAATACTTAAAATGTAAAAAAAATATGTTGTAGGGTTTATCCCCCTGAGTAAAACAAGGGTACTCCCACTGCTGAAAGGTGTTTCATTCAAAAGTTATTAATTTTCAAAGTTTAATTTTTTAGGTGCAATATCACAGTGGCCTGAAATTGTGCAGTGGTGCTGTTGCTACACGATCCTATGGACAGCTCTGGTCAGTTGACCATAAATCTCCATAGGATGGTGTAGCAACAGCACCACTGTACAATTTCAGGCCACTGTGATATTGCACCTAAAAAATTCAACTTTGAAAATTAATAACTTTTGACTGAAACACCTTTCAGCAGTGGGAGTGCCCTTGTTTTACTCAGGGGGATAAACTCTACAACATATTTTTTTTTACATTTTAAGTATTACTATCCCTTTAATATTGTGCTAAATCATCAACTCACTTACCTAGAGTGTTGTCAATAGGTTATGAAGTTAACTACAAAGTGACCGGAATATCCCACCAGTCACACCACCAGCAACACATATATATGATCACTGTATATCCATCTCCCTTCACCACTTTAGGCTGTAATCTTTCAAACACAAATCCCACTTTTTAGTGTTTCATTCTCCTAAGCAATCTTCATCCTGTATTGTCCAAACCCTTAGCTGCTTTCACCCTTTGAGTGCCAGAGCAGTATCCAACACACTGCTTTTCAATGCATCGGATAACTCTCTGACACTCAAAGAGTTAAGTAATTTGTTCACATACACCAAGGCCTGGCAAGAGTTCAACCAATAGGTCGACAACCATTCCCCATGCACCACTAATTCAAAATAAATTTCCCCCACCTTTGGCCATTTATTTTCCAGTTAGCTACATGCTCTGCTTGTGTCTTCCTAGCTATCACTGTAAGTACAGTAATGTTATGTACAGTATACACTGAAGTTGTCATGTAGTAGTAAAGTTCGAAAGAAACTGAATGCACTGGGCCTGGAGCACTCAATTGCCTCCCCGGAATGATCTCAGATTGCCACGCATAGTTTGTCGAACATCACGAACATATGTCTGTCACAGTCTAACCTTCACAGTTTGTCGAAAATAACCAACCCGTCCAACCCCGCCTAGCTTGTCGAACAAACCATCTTGTCACTTCCTGCCCCTGCTTAGTGTGCGACAGCATATCGTATCTTCCTTGAATTGTATTGGATATATTGAGATGGCATCGCCCACTCCAGCTCCTGCTTTCGAATACTATTGGCCCAAGTTTCGAACTCTTAGGATTCCCATTGCTGCTTGGCCAGGTGCCTTACTAGCAATGCAAAAAAGTTAAAGATGACTCTATGACCTGGAAAAAAGGCGGGGAATACCCCAAACAAGAACCAGCCCCCAATAGACAGCCATTTCAGAGAAGCAGTCACCATCTTGAGACACAGCACAGGAAGAGCAGCAATGGCCAGAGGAAGAGAAATACCCTTCAGCATGGAGGTGTTACGGTTGGCAAGCAAACCAGGATTCAGACCGTATAGTTAAAGGGATAGTAATACTTCGTTTTAAATTTATTTTATTTTGTAGGCATTAAAAAAACATGAAGAATGATATAAGTCTTATCTCTCAAACCTTTATGGTTTATGATATATTCCCATGCAAAGATTCCCCCTCCCGCCCCTTTTACCTAGTGTAAGCAATCTCTTCTCAGATGTGGAATGCAGTCTATAGACCAGACAGATAACAGAAGGGGACACTCTTATTCCTATGAAAACAATGAAATCCCTGCCCCCCTTGACAAGCTTTTCAGCTTTTTCCCTTATCTTAATTGAAGATTGTCCCTCTCTGCAGTCTACCTGGGCACCTCCCTTGTGCTCTAGCTGAACAGTGTGACATCAGTGAAAGGGGTGGGAGGGGGACACTTTGTCATTGAATTACTCTGGAACTACAACTCTGACAGAATTGAAATAACACTCTCCGAAGTCCAAATACTATGATTAGAGCTGATTTTATTATGAAACATTACTATCCCTTTAATAGAAAAATAGAAAGAAGGGAAGAAGCAATAGGGAGCGCCCTAGTGCAATAAATCCGGATATCAGTACCACCACCAGATTCACCCCACACGTGGGTACTCACAATTGTAGTGGCTGTCTAGCAAATATATGGTAAACAGCATCTAAGCAACACTGGGTTATAACCTGTCCCAGTTACAGGTGTATTTCAGATGACACTCCGGCTGCCAGACTCCTCTCACTCCTCCCAAGTGGTCAAAAAAATCTCCAAAAAAGAAAAACAAAGGGATGGCGCCCAATAGTGTAATACCATAAACACTCTTCAAAATCAAATAATCATAAGTTTACTCACATTACTCTAATGTCAGCTACAGGGGATAATCTGAGCTGACCTTAACGCTTACGAGGAAATCTCACCGTCCTCGTTCGGTGATCTCACACTCCAACACTCTTCACGCAACAGGATCTCCACACCGTCTGATCTTCACAAAGATTATTTATTCCAAATATATATATGTAAAATACAACATCGATATTGTACAATTATAAAATCGGCCACGCGTTACGCGGTACACTACCGCTTTATCAAGCCTTTAGAAAATACAATAATGGACACTATCTCCCAGCAACCCCCATATAAATGTGTCCCAATATAAAACCAGGTCCAATAGAACCAAGCACCACCCCACAGAAACTATTTCCATAGGGTATCGCTCGATCCCACTCACCTGTTCGTAACGATCCTCCCAATCATCATTTCCGCCAGGCCGTGCCCTCAAAGACCATACTGAGCATGCGCAGAAAAAATGGCCTCCAAGGACACCACCGCGCATGCTCCCAAACCAGTCAAAGAAGAACGATCCAATGCAGAAGCACATATATCACAAATGTTAGCAAATGTGCTAAAAAACGAGTATATCCACAACAAAACTACACTGGAAAGAACCCCTCATGATTTTCTACAAGAGGACACAACCTGGCGGAAACAATCAAAATAAAAATATATACATATAAAAATATTGACATGCTAAAAAATTAAATATAATAAAGAAAAAACATACATAAAAAATAATATACTAAATAATAAATAATAAAAAAATAATATAAAAATAAGAAAACAAAAAAACATGCTGAGAGATAAATAAAATAAAAGAACTAAAGAAAAAACGTGTGAAGAACCTGCATCCATACCTAACTCCATACATACCTCACCCATAATAGATCATACATCTATCTGAATCAATAATAGATCCCAAAAAAAGGAGAAGAGCCACAACATCAATAATAATAGTGTCCATCTCTGTCTCCCTATACCTTCATCCATCTGCAATATAACCTACCTATTTATATATAGTCCACCCATGTGAAAAATTATTATACCAATAATATGACCTACTTATAATTAATAGATCAAAACTAAGTGAAATCCCAATCTATTCACTAAAACTACATATAACCTATATATATATATATTCCCAACAAATATACTTTACCCATATGAAAAATTAATATTAAATTACGTGATATTCTAAATCATTTACTCTATTCAATTAGCTAATATCTTAATACATCCATTTAAACCTGTTAATACTAAAGTATTAAATCTAAATATCCAATATAACTCTCTATTTATTAGTCTCCGTGTTCTATCATAAATATTAATATAGAAAAAAAAAAATAATAATAAATTAAGTAATAATAAATTAAGTGATATTCTTAAATCTTCTCCTTTTTTTGGGATCTATTATTGATTCAGATAGATGTATGATCTATTATGGGTGAGGTATGTATGGAGTTAGGTATGGATGCAGGTTCTTCACACGTTTTTTCTTTAGTTCTTTTATTTTATTTATCTCTCAGCATGTTTTTTTGTTTTCTTATTTTTATATTATTTTTTTATTATTTATTATTTAGTATATTATTTTTTATGTATGTTTTTTCTTTATTATATTTAATTTTTTAGCATGTCAATATTTTTATATGTATATATTTTTATTTTGATTGTTTCCGCCAGGTTGTGTCCTCTTGTAGAAAATCATGAGGGGTTCTTTCCAGTGTAGTTTTGTTGTGGATATACTCGTTTTTTAGCACATTTGCTAACATTTGTGATATATGTGCTTCTGCATTGGATCGTTCTTCTTTGACTGGTTTGGGAGCATGCGCGGTGGTGTCCTTGGAGGCCATTTTTTCTGCGCATGCTCAGTATGGTCTTTGAGGGCACGGCCTGGCGGAAATGATGATTGGGAGGATCGTTACGAACAGGTGAGTGGGATCGAGCGATACCCTATGGAAATAGTTTCTGTGGGGTGGTGCTTGGTTCTATTGGACCTGGTTTTATATTGGGACACATTTATATGGGGGTTGCTGGGAGATAGTGTCCATTATTGTATTTTCTAAAGGCTTGATAAAGCGGTAGTGTACCGCGTAACGCGTGGCCGATTTTATAATTGTACAATATCGATGTTGTATTTTACATATATATATTTGGAATAAATAATCTTTGTGAAGATCAGACGGTGTGGAGATCCTGTTGCGTGAAGAGTGTTGGAGTGTGAGATCACCGAACGAGGACGGTGAGATTTCCTCGTAAGCGTTAAGGTCAGCTCAGATTATCCCCTGTAGCTGACATTAGAGTAATGTGAGTAAACTTATGATTATTTGATTTTGAAGAGTGTTTATGGTATTACACTATTGGGCGCCATCCCTTTGTTTTTCTTTTTTGGAGATTTTTTTGACCACTTGGGAGGAGTGAGAGGAGTCTGGCAGCCGGAGTGTCATCTGAAATACACCTGTAACTGGGACAGGTTATAACCCAGTGTTGCTTAGATGCTGTTTACCATATATTTGCTAGACAGCCACTACAATTGTGAGTACCCACGTGTGGGGTGAATCTGGTGGTGGTACTGATATCCGGATTTATTGCACTAGGGCGCTCCCTATTGCTTCTTCCCTTCTTTCTATTTTTTTACAGTACCGGTGATCCGTGGAGGGAGCTGCCCGCTGGATAGTAAAGATTGACCAAAAGAGGACTTTTGATTGAATATATATTGCATAGCATATATATATATATATACAGATTTTTTCTTTCATTTTGAACAATGCAATTTGTTAGAGATAGGATGAATACACGTATACCATTGATGGATAATATCTTTATGGGTAATTGTGGTTTCACCAATACACATAATTTTACAGGTAATATGAATTGGAATAAGGTGTATCTGGAGCTTGAGGAATTGCTCAAGCAGGAATGTAGACATTGGTGGGATGCCGAGTTCCTGCGGAGATACCTTGAGATACAGAGAATACCTAGGGGACTTAGAATCCCTTTGAAACCTACCTTTTTAAATGATGATGCTTTCTGTAAAACATGGTATCAGATTTTGGATAATTGTTCTGGGTCTTTGATGCAGCTGTTGATTGATTATAGAAAGGTTAAGATAGGAGATTTAAATAAGGAGATAGAAAAAACAATGGAGAAAATTGAGAAAGCTGGTGAGAGTGGTAAGAATTTACGTTTGGAAGAAAATTTGAAGACTAATGTTAATCAGTTTCAGAAAGAACTTATGGAGAAAAAGAAAAAGAAATTTATAAGAGATGAGTTGGATTATCAATCACAGCGTGTTAGGAATTGGGAAAGACGCAGGGACAATGGGAGTACCATGAGAAAAGAACAATCTAGAAATAGATATAGCCATGAGACACTAAATAGAAGTAGAAGAGTTAATACTAGAAATGTATCTATAGAGAAGGAGGTTCAGCAAAATAAAGGTCCATGTGTTTATTTGGGAGACCAAGAAATAGAATGTGAAGGAGAGCAGATTGCTGTTGGGAGGGATAAAATGGAGAAAAATATGTTTATAGTGAAGACACCATCTGTCTGGCAAACACAAAATAAGATCCCTGAGAAATTTAGTGAAAAATCTAAGAATTTAACTAGAAATAGTGATGATTCTTTTTTAGAGCCCAATACGGAGGTGAGGTTCAATATGAACCTACCACCTTGGCTTACAGAGCGAAATCGTTTTTCGGCCCTGAGAGAAGAAGAAGGAATAAAAAGATTAGGGCCCGGGGATGTAGGGGAGGTAGGAAACACACCCAAAAAAACAAGAACGGAAAACGAGGTAAAAACAACCAGAGTGGAGATACATGCATAATTAATTTATCTAGACATGTATTGACTGAAGCTGAAACCTCTTTATTGAACAAGGGTCTTTCGTTTTGTCCTTCGAAAGGTCCGAATATATTTGAGATTTATGTAGATGTTCAGGAATATTTAAGGAAACTATCTTTGAAAAGGTTCTTTCATATGAAGAAGTTGAAAGGAAAGAGTGATATTATACCGGTTATCACTAGTGAACCAATCATAAAGGAGGGGGTGGAGATAGTACCATATTTTGAGACATGTGAGAACTTTATTCTGGAAGGTTGTGTACCGACAGAATTGAAACCGAAGTCTTCATTTAATCCAACGGGTTTTAGAGGGAATTTTGTAAACACCTTTGGAACTCTTCTGATGGAAGATCTGAGGAGGATGCCAAAGAGGTCTTTTCATACTAATTTAAGGTTAGAGGAAAGAATAGCCCTTGATAATTTACAGAAGAATCCAAAAATTGTCGTGAAGCCAGCGGATAAAGGGGGGGGTGTAGTGATACAAGATGTAGAAGCATATATGGAGGAAGCATATAGAATTTTAAAGGATAAGGAATACTATAACATTTTGAGGGAAGATCCTACATTGGAATATATGAAGGAGATGAGTATACTTATTGAACAGGCCTTTGTGGATGGTCTTCTTTTAAAAGCTGAGAGAGACTTTATATATGTACGGAATCCTAGGATTCCTATTTATTATCATCTACCCAAAGTGCATAAAAGCTTGATTTCCCCTCCAGGGAGACCTATAATATCAGGTATCAACTCTCTCACTTCGAATTTGTCATCATTTATAGATCATCACTTGCAGAGACATGTTCTTGGTTTACCTGCCTTTTTGAGAGATACAGGTCATTTATTAGAAATAGTATCTGAGATTAAGTGGAAATCAAGTTATTATTGGATAACATTGGATGTGTCGGCATTGTATTCCAATATCCCACATAAGGGGGGATTGGAAGCAATCCGATATTTTTTATCACAGGATTATTTGATGCCTTTGAAACAGAGTGAATTTTTGATTGAAATGATTCGATTCATTTTGACTCATAATTTTTTTGAATTTGATGGGAATTTTTTTCTCCAAGTTAAGGGAACGGCGATGGGAACCAGATTCGCGCCTAGTTACGCAAATTTATTTATGGGGTATTTTGAGGCCCTTAAGATCTTTGGCGATAACCCTTTTGGCGCGGGTCTGGTTCTATATCGCCGTTTCATTGACGATATTATTATTATTTGGGAAGGTACGGAATTGGAGATTGATAATTTGGTGGAATATATGAATAATAATCCTTGGGACTTGAAGTTTACGAGTATAAGCAACAAGTCTGTTATCCAATTTTTAGATTTGGAGCTTATGGGGTCACCAGGGTATAAGATTAAAACACGAACATATTTTAAGAGTGTAGATAGAAATAGTTATTTAAACTTTGATAGTTGCCATCACAAAAAATGGCTACGTAATATACCGTATAGTCAATTTCGGCGAATTCGTAGAAATTGTTCTACCATTAAAGATTATGATGAACAATCGGAAATTCTGAAACAGAGGTTTTTGGAGAAATTATATCCAAGAGATTTGATTGAAGATGCTTGGGGCAGAGCCAGAAAGTGGTCAGAGGAGAAAGACCCTAAAAAGAGGAAGGTGGAGGGGACCTTTGGGGATGCTCCATTGTTTGTTACTCGTTATAATGATAGGATTTTTGATATTGGGAAGATTTTTTCCAAACATTGGAGCATTCTGAAAAGAGATCCTCTTTTAAAAGATCTGATTCCTGACAAACCGAGGATAGTATATAGGAGAGCCCATACATTGAAGAATAGTTTAGCACCCAGCAAATTTAATAAGACTAGTAGAGATAGGGGTAGACAGGTGGTTATAGGTAGTGATTTTAGGTTAGGTGAAGACTTGAGAGGGTCCTATAAGTGTTCTATACCTAGGTGTTTGACGTGTAATTATATAACACATAGAGTGGATACGTTCTCGTCATTTGTAACTGGAGAGAGTTTTAAGATTAAGGAATTTTTAAATTGCGGGAGCAAATTTGTAGTATATTTACTTACATGTATTTGCGGTCTGCAATATGTGGGCCGCACTACACAAAATATTAGATCTCGGTTTGGTCAGCACAGACGGAATATATTGAAGGGTTATAGATTGCATAGTGTCTCTAGACATTTTTTGAATTATCATGATAAGAATCCGGAAGGATTGACTATTACTCCTATCGAATTAATAGGCCCATCTAACACTTATGATAGAACACGGAGATTAATAAATAGAGAGTCATATTGGATATTTAGATTAAATACTTTAATACCAACAGGTCTAAACGAATGTATTGAGACACCATTTAATTAAGCAGAGTAAATGATTTAAGAATATCACTTAATTTATTATTACTTAATTTATTATTATTTTTTTTTTTCTATATTAATATTTATGATAGAACACGGAGACTAATAAATAGAGAGTTATATTGGATATTTAGATTTAATACTTTAGTATTAACAGGTTTAAATGGATGTATTAAGATATTAGCTAATTGAATAGAGTAAATGATTTAGAATATCACGTAATTTAATATTAATTTTTCATATGGGTAAAGTATATTTGTTGGGAATATATATATATATAGGTTATATGTAGTTTTAGTGAATAGATTGGGATTTCACTTAGTTTTGATCTATTAATTATAAGTAGGTCATATTATTGGTATAATAATTTTTCACATGGGTGGACTATATATAAATAGGTAGGTTATATTGCAGATGGATGAAGGTATAGGGAGACAGAGATGGACACTATTATTATTGATGTTGTGGCTCTTCTCCTTTTTTTGGGATCTATTATTGATTCAGATAGATGTATGATCTATTATGGGTGAGGTATGTATGGAGTTAGGTATGGATGCAGGTTCTTCACACGTTTTTTCTTTAGTTCTTTTATTTTATTTATCTCTCAGCATGTTTTTTTGTTTTCTTATTTTTATATTATATTTTTTTATTATTTATTATTTAGTATATTATTTTTTATGTATGTTTTTTCTTTATTATATTTAATTTTTTAGCATGTCAATATTTTTATATGTATATATTTTTATTTTGATTGTTTCCGCCAGGTTGTGTCCTCTTGTAGAAAATCATGAGGGGTTCTTTCCAGTGTAGTTTTGTTGTGGATATACTCGTTTTTTAGCACATTTGCTAACATTTGTGATATATGTGCTTCTGCATTGGATCGTTCTTCTTTGACTGGTTTGGGAGCATGCGCGGTGGTGTCCTTGGAGGCCATTTTTTCTGCGCATGCTCAGTATGGTCTTTGAGGGCACGGCCTGGCGGAAATGATGATTGGGAGGATCGTTACGAACAGGTGAGTGGGATCGAGCGATACCCTATGGAAATAGTTTCTGTGGGGTGGTGCTTGGTTCTATTGGACCTGGTTTTATATTGGGACACATTTATATGGGGGTTGCTGGGAGATAGTGTCCATTATTGTATTTTCTAAAGGCTTGATAAAGCGGTAGTGTACCGCGTAACGCGTGGCCGATTTTATAATTGTACAATATCGATGTTGTATTTTACATATATATATTTGGAATAAATAATCTTTGTGAAGATCAGACGGTGTGGAGATCCTGTTGCGTGAAGAGTGTTGGAGTGTGAGATCACCGAACGAGGACGGTGAGATTTCCTCGTAAGCGTTAAGGTCAGCTCAGATTATCCCCTGTAGCTGACATTAGAGTAATGTGAGTAAACTTATGATTATTTGATTTTGAAGAGTGTTTATGGTATTACACTATTGGGCGCCATCCCTTTGTTTTTCTTTTTTGGAGATCCCTTTAATAGAACCTTTATAATGAGAATAATAACAGTTATGCAATATAAATATATACACACAGTGGGTGATCGAAAAGGCGAGTACTGTATCAGGAATAGCAGTCTCCCAATATCACCACCTCACTGTCCGAAACTAGGCCTCAGCCTGCTGGAGTCTCGCTGTAAGGTAACGCCCAAGAGAGATACTGACTCAGCCTGCAGTCAGTAGCTGGGAGTCTGCTAGCCCCAGGTCAGTACTAGGAAGGATGTCTGAATAACGGAACCAACCCTAGAAGCGAACAGACAGGGCCTTCTAGTAAGCACCAGATAGGATAGTCAGGCGAGCCAAAGTCATACACGGAACGGGTAGTCAGCCAGAGCCATGGGTTTGCACCAGATAGGATATCCACTGAAGAGATGGAATGCTGGATGTGCAGTGGATAGAGCCCCAGGTCAACACCAGAATGGGTAGTCAGACAAGCCTAGGTCATACACGGAGCGGGTAGTCAGCCAGAGCCACGGGTTTGCACCAGATAGGATATCCACTGAAGCGATGGAATGCTGGATGCACAGTGGATAGAGTCCAGGTCAACACCAGAGTGGGTAGTCAGACAAGCCTAGGTCATACACGGAGCGGGTAGTCAGCCAGAGCCACTGGTTTGCACCAGATAGGATATCTGAGCCAAATCGGAACGCACAAGGAGAATACTCAGACAGCGCCATGGGTCAACACCAGAATGGATGGACAGACAAGCCGGATCATGCACAGGAATCAGGAATACTAGGTAATAACTGCTCAGAACACCAACGTAAGGGTGACTGAGTCAGGACTCAGTCTGCCCTTTAAACCCCTCCACAGGAAATAGATAGGCGGAGCAGCCAGATGGAGGAAGTAGGTAGGAGGAGACTACAGGAAACAAACACACATAAAACAGAAGCCTGCAGCATGCTAGAAGCCTCTGCCTGCAGATGACGTGTGGAAAGACGCCGAGCGTTGCTGAAGCGGCGGTGCTGGAAACAAGGTACTGTGACAGAAGGAGAATGAGGCACTAGTGGGAGCACTGCAGGGCTGTTATTCCCAGCTCTTTGGCCCACTGGCAGCTTCCACCGCAGTAGTGGATAGGAGAGAAATGTGGGATACTGTGGTGGAAGCTGTCAATGATGTGGCAGTGTCCCCACACACATCAATCAGGTGCAGGAAGCAGGTATACGACATTAGAAGGCAGGTGCTGCAGAAAAGGGTGAGGATGGAGGTAGCGAGGTCATTTGGGACCTCCAGTAGACCTGTTCTATTCCATCATTATGAACAGTTCCTAGATGGCCTCATTGCAGCATCTGAGGCAGAAGCTGCTCCTGCTTCAGGTGGTGATGAGGCTGTTGCTGGTCCATCACATGCTGGACCAGCTCCCATCACCTCTGTAGCAGGACCAGTGGAATCCTTGGATGCTGAAGATGACCGTGCTCCTGCATCTTCCCCTGCCCCTACAGCGCCTGTCTTCCCTGTCCACGTGCCCGCTCCTATTCCGGTTGATGTACATGCCCTTTCTCCATCAGGTGGAGGAAGCGACTCTTCCTCTGGTCTCATGATTTGCACCAGTTCTGCCAGGAGCAGTGGCAGTGATACCCACTCCCTGCATGCCTCAGAGTTAGGTACTCCAGCGCCAGACATCTCAGCAGCTGAGGAGTCAGACCGTGCTGGCGTGTTTTCTGGTAAGTAACCGCATTCTGATGCATGTGTTCATGTAATGTTGTTAACCCTTTGAGTGCCAGAAGGGTACGCAATGCATTGCATGTGTTGTGTAACCCTCTGGCACTCAAAGGGTTAAATATCTACCACTGAGCAGATAGGTGTGCAAAGTATGGTAAAGCACTGCAAATTACACATATCTGCTCTGTGTAACTTAATCCTTTGTAATGCAATGTCCACGTGTGTGTACTGTAATGTAGTACTTTGTTATGCAATGTCCATGTGTGTGTGTTGTAATGTAGTACAGTTTGTTATGCAATGTCCATGCATGTGTGTACTGTAATGTAGTACTTTATTATGCAATGTCTATGCACGTGTGTAATGTTATGCAGTACTTTGTTATGCAATGTTCATGTGTGTGTATAATGTAATTAAGTACAGTTTGTTATGCAATGTCCATGTGCGTGTGTAATGTAATGTAGTACAGTTTGTTATGCAATGTCCATGCGTGTGTGTAATGTAATTTAATACTTTGTTATGCAATGTCCATGCGTACGTGTGTACTGTAACGTGGTGTACTCTTCTCATTACAGATGACTCTGATGGAGTACCTAGCTCTGGCAGGGAGAGGGAAGAAGAAGTCATCACCCTCTATCTGGAGCCGGTCTCTGCCACTGCTCTTGCCATTGTAGAGGAAGAGATGGCTGCTGGTAAGTTGTTTGTAAGCTGTCTCCCTCACGAACAAATGTGTTTTTAGTCATGTTAAATTGTTCCATATGTGTATTAGCATCCTCAGCTTGCTTTAGCCACATCTAGTTTATATAACTTTTGCATTGTCACAGGGGTCAGCAGCAGCGCATTGCTAAGCTATACTTTGCTCCCCTTTCTGGCACTCCAAGGCAGGGCCAGACTGGCCTGCCGGGATACCAGGAAAATTCCTGGTAGGCTGCCTGCACTGGGCTTCCCTGGGGCTGCTTCAAAATCAAGAAGCAATCTGCGGCCACGGTCCTGTCACCTTGCGGTGGCGGGTTGCTTCTTGATTGCAGGAGAGCTGGCCGTGGCCTCAAGGTGAGAGGACACGGGGCAATGTGGAGATTGTGGGGCAATGTGGAGATTGTGGCAATGTGGAGATTGGGGGGGCAATGTGGAGATGGGGGGCAATGCAGAGACTGAGGGACAATGTGGAGATTGGGGGGCAATGTGGAGACTGTGGGCAATATGGAGATGGGGAGGGCAATGTGTAGACTGAGGGCAATGTGGAGATGGGGGCAATGTGGAGATTGGGGGAGCAATGTGGAGAATGATGGCAATGTGGAGATTGAGGGCAATGTGGAGATTGGGGGGGGCAATGTGGAGACTGAGGGCAATATGAAGGTCACCCAGTGACGTCAGACGCAGTGTGAAGAAAAGCACTGCATCTGTGCACCGCAATGATATGTGGCTGATAAGCAATTTTTTCCAGGGCTGGTTTTTATTCCCAGTCTGGCCCTGCTCCAAGGGTTAAATATCCCACTAATGCACATACGGAACACATGTAAGAAATGTTTGTCATGCTCCTGCCATTCACATGATGACATTGTAGGCATGATGGACACAAGCTAATGCACCATAATGGATGTCTCGGTATGTTGAAGCCCTGCCATGCATTACAGTGATGATTCGTAGGCCAAATTTGCTTCTCTGTTCTTGAGTAAATCCTGATAACTAGGTTATCCCACCTTGGTGCAGTTGTTGTGAACTTGAATGCTTACACAACTGAAGCATTTAATGAAGTCAATGTTTCTCATCAAATGTTAATTCCCATAATATCCAAAATAGGTCCAACTGACATGCCGGAGGAGGTGGGGGGGGGGGCAGGAAGATGCCGGAGTGCAGGCCCCTGTTGGTGCACCTGGGGACCACCACTTGGAAAAGGCAAATGAGGATAGTAAATTGTAATATGTCCTCCAGAAAAAACATATACATCCATTCAATGTCTAATATGTCTTTTGCTGTGTGTTGTTGGCTTATGTTTGTGGAAAGGATTCTGAGTTTTGTGTTTCTGGTTGTTGCAACCATTTCAATGGCAGAGGGGTACCCAATGCAGTCTCAAAATTGTTGTGCACTCCTCTGGCACTGAAATGGGTTAAGGCTCCATACAATTATCTCACCCTTGTGAAAATGTCCTGTATCTCCTCAGGGTCATCGCGGGTTGTGTTTGGTGAGGAGGATGAGGAACCACCTCTGGGGTGTCTGCCTCTGCTCCTGAGGCTATGGAAGGTGAAGTGCATGGTAAGTAAAATCCTAAATCTGCTGTCCCATGTGTGTTCCATCTGTCTCCCCTTCCCTTACAAAGACCCCAAGTTCCCTGTAGTGATCTGTGTTCTTGTCACACATACCTGTGGCAGTATCATGGCATGAACAAATATCATTATGTGACTTTTGTTCATGCCATGATCTTGTCACACACGTATGCTTGGCTCCAGGACATAGCACACACCTACAGTTCCGGTTGCAGGCTAGCACCAATTGAGTGTTGGTGGATCAATCACAATGACAGTGATGATCCACCTGTGTCCAATCAAGGCTAAAGGGCAAACCTGACCTGTCAGTTTGTTCATAGCAGGGGTGGTCAATCCTGTTCTCTGGCCACAACAATGCTACGTGTTTGCTGCGTCCCCTCAAATTAAAGTGGATGTGTCACCAATTTATAACATAGCCGAATACTTGTAAAACGTTATTAATTTTTTTAAAAAAGTTTTATTTGTTGTATATTTAACTTAGAAAGTCTGTCCCCTACCTACTTCCGCATAGACTGCTCTGCCTCAGCTCTCCTCCTTCCTCCGATGACGGAGGCTTCAGTCTGAAAGCTGGAGCTCTTTCATTGGCTAGATATCAATCTCTGCCAATGAGACCACTCCAGCTTGCAGACAGAAGCCTCCATCATTGGAGGAGGGTGGAGAGCAGAGGCAGAGTGACAGAATGCGGTTACAGAGCAGGTAACTGCAGTCTATACAGAAGCAGGTAGAGGACAGATTTTCAAAGTTAAATTTACAACAAATAAAACTTGAAAATAAAAAATGAACAACGTTTTAGAAGTATTCGATATGTAGCCTATTTAGGCTATGATATAAATAGGAGACACATCCACTTTAACACATTTTGTGTGGTGATTCTCAGCAATGGTCCTGTTGTCTGGGACGCACAGTCATGTTCTCTAACCACCACAAAAGTGCATGTTGTCAGTTGAACACAAGAGAATGTCAATACCGCTTGTGTTTAAGTGAGCACATCTTGACAACATGTACTGTTGGTGTGTTTAGAGGACATGATTGTGCATCCTAGACAACAGGACCATTGCTGAGAATCACCCTGCTAAATGCATCAAACATCTGTGTGCTAGAGAGGTGCTCACTGCTTCGCATTTCTTCTTTCCCCACAGCTGCATCTGATGAACAACAACAGCCAGGAGTTCGCAGAGGCCCTGGACATCCTATATGGGATCGCAGCTGACATCAAGGCCTTATGGTGTCAGCTGAGAAACGACATGAGCCGTCAAGAGGCTCTGCTCCATCAAATGGTGGAGCAGAACAGACTGATGCTGGGCCTCCTGACAGCGCATGTCGTGCGCCCAGGGCCAGCCCACACCCCCAGCAGCTCCTCATCAGACAACAGCCTGGCATCGTCTGATGCCCTGCCTGCTGCACGTGGTGGTAGGTGCGACCTACCCAAACGGGGGACTCGTACAAGAGGAGAGAGGAGGCCCCCCCACTGACCCTCTAGAGGGGGATTTTTCTATTTTTTTTTTAAGTTTATTATTATTATTTAAATTTGTTATAACATTTTTAAACTTCAGCATTGTTGTTGTCCATTTATTTCAGATACAAACGGGGGAGATACACCATCGTGTTTTGAGGAGGTGATGAAGTGGAGATGATCATTCCAGTGTGATGAATGATCCTTGCTTCTTCCATCTAGCCAGTGAACTGAGATTTAACCAACCTGTAAGTTTTTAGTGCATTGGCTCCATGGGATAATCCAGGAATAGGAGAGTTTAGCACACTGGAGAAGTTCCATACAACTCATCACCATTTGAAAACACCTTAGTGCATAACCCCACTGCTGACCCACTCTTCTGTGTGTGTATCCAACCCTTGTCTGTCTCCCCTAGAGATTGGAAAAGGGAAGGAGACAGACACAGATTTGCATGAAGGGAAGCTGACAGAGGAGGAGGGTGGCAGAGGGACAGAAAGGGAAGGAGACGGAGGACAGATAGGGAAGGAGGCTGATGGACAGAGAGGCAGACAGAGGGAATGAATGTAAAGGAGTGAAAGGGAGATGGGTAAACAGACAGGGCTCAATTCAAATGTTGGAGATGGCTGTTTTTTCTGCCTACGGCATTTTTGGAGGTGTTAAAGTTAAGAGGTAAACACCATAAATTGCAATTCAATTGTCTGCGTTAGCTATGAATATCCGATAAGGGACTCAATTTATTGCAGGAAAGTTAAGACCTACTTTTTTCTGACTTTAGTCCCTTATTTCATCTTCAAACAGCTGATGCTGAAACAGAAAGGAAAATAAAGTTAAAAAAACCTAAGACCCCAGTGGGTGTATTCATATGGGGCCCTAAGCCCCACATCAATACATCAAATCACTCCAAAACAATGTCAGATGTTAGTAGAATTAACCCCATGAATGCCAGTGGGGTATAATCGCCCTGCAGGCACTCATAGGGTTAACCCAACTAAGTAAAAAAAAAATTCACATTACAAGTAACACTTACCATTAATCCTGATGTCCAGCAGAGTCCTCAGTATACCGGTCCTCTTCTGTCTTTCTTTCTTCTCTTCTATCTTCTCCTCTTTCTTCTCTTCTGTTTTCTTTCCTCTTGCTGTAAACCCCCCCCCCCCGAAAAGTATAAGCACAATGCATGAATATCCAGAAACGTATAAGTCCAATGCAATATCTGGCACACTAATACATACTTTAACCCTACTGAGCCCCAGAGAGGTATGCAACACATTGCTTTGCAATGTGTTGTGTAACCCTCTGGCATTCAAGGGGTTAAACTATGTATTAGTGTGCCAGATATTGCATTGGACTTATATGTTTCTGGGTAGTTTTTACAGCAAAAAGACAGTAGCTACTAGACAGTAGAGAAGACAGAAGGAGACAGACAGTAGATGACAGATAAGTGAAACACTGATTAGTTAACGATCAGTGCTTGACAGTATGTCAGGAACCGATCGTCAGCTTTTTTCCTTTGAAGTTTCCAATACTGCCACTATTTAGTGGTGTTGAAAATTATTCAAACAAATGACTTAAATTTTGTAATATTTTACACAGGGACAAAGGTGACTCTCCCTTGTGGTGGCATTAAGGAACCCTGTATGCCTATACAACTGTCAGACTGGCTGATGTGTCACTCTGAAAAAAATTATTCAGACAGAGTATTCCAAATTTTTTTAATATTGTCTGTTGCATGTGCCATTTGTGTTGCAGAAGTGAAATACAATATAACACGAACATCTATCATTTACCATCTGTAGCAAAGGTAATACGTTACACAATATGTAGAATATGTTATTTACTATATGTAGCAGAGGTGTTAAATACATATGGATGTAGCTAAATTAGAAGGAAGAAGGAAAAGTGAGAATCACTGGTGTAGTATCCTTTTGAAACGTCAAAAAGAAAAATATTGTGCGGCTATAAGCCGATTTAACCATGTTGCAGTGTTTAAAATTGCAACAAGAAAACCTTGAGCTGCATAAAAGCGCTAGGTTGTCATGTCGCATAATTAAACTGGCCACAACTCCCAGCATCCTTACCTTGTGTAACGGAAACCCAAGACACCGGGAAGTCCTGAGCCATAATGCCCGGGGATCTCTCTCTCGAGGTCGGCTACACAATGTCGAGCTCCTCGGTCCGGCCACGTCAACGGAGCGTGGAATTCGAATCTCGAACCCAGGAATCGGTCACTTTCGAGCGGAGCTTCTCCTCGAGGGTCGAGGCTACGAGAACGGTCCGATCTCGATCATAGAGCAGTCCAGGAGCGGAGATGGTCGATCGTAGAGCAGGCCAGGAGCGGAGATGATCGAGATGATGCGCAGAGCGGGTCGGCTTCAAAGTCTCCGGTGTAGATGGTGAATTGCTCAGTTGCTTGTGAAGGATGGGAGTCAGAGGGGACTCTTTAAACCATCCAGCAAGTAAACACAGAGTCAGTTTACTCCAAATGAATTCAACTTTATTATCAAATAACATACACTTTTATACATGAACTTCACAAAAGAACAATGGTCAGGGGAGTGGTGAGCTATGCTAAGCTAGGCTTCACTAAGGGCCAATGAACAGGGGAGCGACGGTACCACATAATATCCGATTGGCCATCCCGTGGATTAGTCTCTGTTAGGGTGGAACAGAGAACACAAAGGGTCAGTCGTGATGTGATTAGTGCCCCACAGGGGGTACAGTCCTAAAGAGTTTCAATACACATCTTTGAGGAACAAAGGCTGATACATAGTCCCAAGCTATCCCGCCTTCTGTCCGACCCCCGGGAACCCTTGAGTGTTCGAGTGGCTAATCCCGGTAAGGTACGATGCGGTCGTACGAGGCCCCGTCGGCCGTTACCGACAGTTCGAGTCCCGTCAACGTAAGCCTTGAATATCCCGAGTCCCGGGTTTCGAATAGTGTCCGTACGCCCCTGTATTGCCATTAGTTCGAGGGTTTGCCCAAAGCCCATAGTCCATTGCTTCGAAGCCCCAGTAACGGCCTAAGACCCGTTACATTGCTCCCCTTTTTAAACTCAACCCAGGGTCCGGAATAAACTCAGAAAAGTTCACAGGTCCTCCTGGCGAGACAGCCCATCAGCATTACGATTGTCCTTGCCGGGCCGGTATTGAATGGAAAAATTAAAGGTTTGTAGTGCCAGGCTCCACCATAGCAGTCTCCCATTGTCCCCTGAGACTCGGTTGAGCCATACCAGTGGATTATGGTCCGCTAGTACTGTGAATTCTCTCCCATACAGGTAGGGTTGGAATTTCTTAAGGGCCCATACTAGTGCAAGACACTCCTTCTCCACAGCGGCCTAGAATGTCTCCCTTGGTAATAGCTTCCGGCTCAGATAAGCAATGGGGTACTCTTCTCCTTCTTGGTTCACCTGGCTCAGTACAGCTCCTAGCCCACAGTCGGAGGCATCTGTGTGAACCAAGAAAGTCTTGTTAAAATCCGGGGCAGCCAACACTGGTTCCTGCCCCAACGCCTCTTTTAGGGTCTGAAAGGCTTGTTCGCAAGCCGGGGACCAGTCTACATTACGGGGTAGGACCTTCCTGGTCAGGTCGGTCAGGGGTTTGGCTATGGTGCTATACTGGGGCACAAATTTACGGTAATACCCTGTGGTTCCCAAAAAGGCCAGGACCTGCTTCTTGGTCCTGGGGGTTGGCCATTTTAGGATGGCTTCAATCTTAGCTGGCTCGGGCCGTTGTTGCCCTCCTCCTACCCGGTGACCTAAGTACTGGACTTCCCCCATTCCTATCTGGCATTTATCCGGCCTGATGGTGAGCCCGGCGCGTGCTATCCTCCCTAAAATAGCCTCTAGGTGCAGGAGGTGCTCCTCCCAGGAGTCGCTGAAGATAGCAATGTCATCCAGATAGGCACAGGCAAACTCCTGTGCCTCTGCCAGCAAGCAGATGGTCCACCAAACTCTGGAAGGTAGCCAGGGCATTCCTCATCCCAAATGGCATGACCTTGAATTGGTAGAGGCCAAAAGGGGTGATGAAGGCGGACTTGGCCACCGCCTCAGGGGCCAGTGGAATCTGCCAGTAACCTCGACTCAGGTCGAGGGTGGAGACAATGTTAGCTCCAGCGAGTCGGTCTAGCAACTCATCTACCCGGGCCATGGGGTAAGCATCAGTGACCGTCCGGTCATTGAGCCTCCGGTAGTCCACACAGAACCGGGTGGTTCCATCCTTCTTGGGTACTAGGACTACCGAGGAGGACCAAGGACTGGCGGACGGCTCAATGGCCCCCATATTTAACATATCCTGCAACTCCTGCCACATGCTATGCTTGACTGACTTGGGGACCCGATAGGCTGGCTGACGTAGGGGCCCGGACCCTGTGGTGTGGACCTCATGTTGGTCTAATGTAGTGGAACCGGGAAGTGTGGAGAACAGCATGGGCCATTTTTGCACTATCTTCTCAATCTAGTGGGCAGAGGAAGAGGAAGGCCAGTTCTGAGTTGACTCAGTCCAACAGATTTGCAAGATTGTGTGAAGATGTTGATGAGAATTGCTCAGAATTGGCAACACTGGAGAGGGCTGATTCCTCTAGCAGCCAGGGGAACAGTCCTCCTTCCAGGCTAGATGGGATGCAGAGCAGGCAGAAACCAAGGCAGGTGGTGGTAATAGGGGACTCTATTATTAGGAGGGTAGATAGGGTAATCTGCCGCCAGGAACGTGAATGCCGAACAGTATGCTGTCTCCCGGGTGCTCGGGTTCGGCATGTTGCGGACAGGGCTGACAGATTATTGGGAGGGGCTGGAAGTGATCCAGCTGTCTTGGTACATATTGGAACCAATGACAAAATAGGAGGAAGATGGAGGTCCCTAAAGAATGATTTCAGGGATTTAGGGTGCAAGCTTAAGGCAAGGACCTCTAAGGTAGTATTTTCTGAAATACTACCTGTGCCATGCGCCAGTGCAGGTAGGCAGAGGGAGCTCAGGGAGCTTAATGCATGGCTCAAGCAATGGTGTAGGAAGGAGGGTTTTGGGTTTTTAGAACACTGGGCAGACTTTGCTCTTGGGTACAATCTATATGGAAGAGATGGATTGCACCTAAATGGTAGAGGAGCCTCTGTGTTAGGGGAGAGAATGCTAGGAAGCTTGGAGGAGCTTTTAAACTAGGAAAGGGGGGGGTGGGTATAGATAGCAAAAATGGGGTAGATAGAGCAGATAGGAACTGGGTCCAAGTAACTGACCAGGGGGGTGGAGAAAGGGTGGGGAGAAATTTAGTCAGTAGGGAGGAACTCCTAGTAAATGAAGGTGAAGAAAAAAGGCATGTAGGGATTAATATATGTAAAGACTTCAAAATCAATTGTATGCTAGCAAATGCAAGAAGTATGGTAGATAAAATAGGAGAACTAGAATTGCTGGCGGTTAATGAGCAATTGGACATAATTGGAATAACAGAAACATGGTGGAACGATGCACATGACTGGACTGTAAATATAGAGGGCTATTCCCTGTTTAGAAGAGACAGAATTAATAGAAAAGGTGGAGGTGTGTGTTTATATTTGAAAACAGAGCTAAATCCAGTTTTGCGAGGTGATATTAGTGAGGAAACTGGCCAAACTGTGGAGTCCATGTGGGTAGAAATCGAGACTAAATGTGGTGTGAAAGGTAAAAAAAAGTTGTTGGTGGGCATATGCTACAAACCACCAAATATCGATGACAATGATGAGGCCCAACTGCTATTGCAAATGAGGAAAGCTGCCCAGTTTGGGCATACTATAATTATGGGAGATTTTAAGGCCTAGATTTAAAGGCAACCGTTAAACCAGCCGCTAAGTGAAAAAGGCACATCACTCGCAAATAATACAGGAGTTACGGCAGATTCAATAACTACTCTACGAGAATAGCTATCGAGCGTAGGCACACAAAAAACACGTAACACAAAACCCGTTGTCGCTCATGTTAATGCACAACGGGCGGACAAATCACATGATAACTGAGCTCCAAACAACATGTAACATAACGGCTGCCGTTGTCAAGCAACCCTGATTGATGCCCAAACAAATTCAAACACACATCCAATCCCAAAGCCCCAATGTATCAAATAACTTCAAATACACCTATATATACCCAAAAATAACCGCCACACACTGTCTGTTATCGAGTTCTTCAGAGCCAGATATCAGGACCCAGGAGCGGAGGATAGTGATCAGAGAGAGGGAGACAGGAGCGTTCATTGGAGGTAGAGGAGTTTTGGAGTTTGGAGAGAGGAGAGCATTGCACAGAATACGACACATAGCACACCTTTGCACATATTACATACACACATACAAAGACATACACATACATACACATAGTCCTTTTATTTTATAACACCTCACACATTTTACTTTTATTTTTGACAGTGTGAATCTGGGAGTGAAAGTGTGTGACAGAGAGTGACTGGATTGAGTGTGTCTGTGAGGGCCTGTGGGAGTGCCTGGGTGTGACTGGGTGAATGATGGCGAGGAGAGGAGGACAGGAGAGAGGGATGGGGAGAGTAGTGGAGGAGGAGGAAGATCAGGAGGGGATCCCTCAGCAGAGCAGGGGTGGGAGAGGGAGATCCGCAGGGCGGAGGGGGACCCGGCCCACAAGAGCAGGAACACGCAGGACAGGGACAGAACCTGCAGTGGGACGAGGGGTAGTTGCTGGGGAGCACCCCACACAGTCAGGGTCAGACCAGGCAGGGCACTCCGGCTCTGAGTCATCCCATGCCGGAGCTGATGAGGCCAGGATCAGAGACCCAAAGTATACAGAGGAGGAGAACACGGCTCTTGTGGAAGCTGTCCTGGAGAGGCAGAGTGTTCTCCACCCGACAGCGAAGGTCCCTGGCCTGTCAGCGAGGAGGAAAGCAGCCTGGAACCAGATCTGCAGCCGGGTCAACGCGGTGGCTCCATGCAGACGGGACGTGGAGTCCATCAAGAAGCGATGGGGCGACTGCCGGAGGGTGGTCAAGACCAAGCTCTCCGAACTCGCCAAGCACGCCCGAGGCACTGGAGGTGGCCCACCTGTCCCTATCACCTTCTGCGGCTGGGAGGAGATGGTGCGCCAGAATATGTCCCCAACCCTGATCGAGGGGGTTGTTGGAGGAGCTGACACTGGGGATGAGAGGACCCTCCACACTACCGGTAAGTGCAACACTACAGAACAACACACTACAGCAACCAACACCAGCTGCACACACACTCACACCTCAACACATGGCCATCATTCATGCACACAACTGCACCAACACAGCACCCTGAGGGTTAAAAACAGGACACAACACAAGGACAAATATCAAGGTCCAACTTGGAACAAACCTGTCCAAGTCCTACTTCAACCCTCCTGTCGCTGTGCTCATCACACACAATACACAAACCATGCAGTTCCAAATGTCGACTGTCATCACCGTTCACACACAATGTCACCCATGTCCCCGCTGGGATGTCAGCACTTAACCCCTCGAGTGCTAGAGGGATCATCAATGCATCGATCAACAATGCTTTGGCAACCCCTCTGGGACTCAAAGGGTTAACCAGACAACAATCAAGTCAATAGGCCAACGATCACATGCTACACAGGGGACATTCACTAAGCGGTGACAAACACATGGTGGAGAGAAATTCACCCTCACACATCCTCATTTCACCAATACCAGTGTTAGCCTATGGAGAATATGCAATAACATGAATCAAGTTGCTAAGGTCCCATCGTATACACTCCATAGAAAACACTGGAAATGGGGAAATGAGATCACTGGAGAAGTCAGCATTATGTACACTCCATCATGTCAACAACACCGCTTACTGAATCACAAAAAGGATGGAGCAGGTCACACATCACAGTGGCACTGAGAATAACTGCTTGTATATGCAACACACAGGCCTCAAACAATACCCCAGAATTAAAGGGGGAAAAAGTAGGCCTTGGTGTTGTGTCTGCAATCATTTACCCTAACTTCAAATGACATATCTCACATCTGATTCCCACATGGATCCTCAGGGGTGCTGATGCCATGGATGGATGGTACACCAGACACTGTTTGCAGGATACACATGGGAACCAAATATCATCCATTGTACCTTGGTCACCAACAGGCCATGAATGATAGATATCTCGGATTGAGTACGGTTGCCTCACTCAGAAGGATGGATGGGCTCATACTCAAAGAAAAACAGGCCTCAATCAGAGATATCCCTCACTACTGGCGTGATTGTTGCCCTTCAGGATTCAACTGGAACACACGACATGGACAGGATCCTGTCCAGTTCATCAATCTCTGATTGCCAGGGTGGTATCCCATGCCCTACAATGAAATGCATAGGATATGATCCTGACAACCAGAGAGTCACCTGTCAAGTAATGAAAAATTGTGAATTGGACGGCATCAGCTAAGAAGATAGGGTTGAATAACACTTGATTCCCACTGCACATCTGTTCAAACAAAGATATGTACACAAAGGAAAATGGTCAGATATGTACCTTTCAAATGGCTCAAAATATGTCCCAACACGATGTGAACCCAGAGATCATCTCACTGCCTGTGATTGCCCTACTGGCCAGATATGTGCATCCATCAGAAACTAACTTACATTGATACCATCCAAATACACATACCTAGTATATCCCACTCTACGTAGATGGGATATACGAGGTATGCTCATATCCATCATATCAATCCAATGTATATTTTGATGGGTGCACATATATAGCCAGTAAGGCAATCACACCTACTGAAATGATCTCTGGCTTCATATCTGGAAAGGATATATTCATATCCATATGAAAGGTACACATCCACATGCATATATGACCATTTCTCCTTGTATGTAACTGTAATAGCATAGCAATTGTTAATTTCACCAACATGTGGATCCATGTTAGTCCTATCCCGCCAACCCTCATGGTTAGACAGATATCGCTCTATTTGACAGCTGGAGATTCCAGTCATTAGAACACACGGAGGCTCTTCAGCAGAGCCTAAATTGCCCCATTCAGAGATGGAGACATCTCTGAGATGGTCAACAAAGTGTGCCAGGTTTGCAAGCACACTCTGTTCACCATTCCAATGAGGTTTACATCTCTGAATGGGGCAATTTAGGCTCTGCTGAAGAGCCTCTGTGTGGTGAAATGACTGTCAAACATGTCAAAATGACTGTCAAATAGAGCAATATCTGTCTAACCATGTGGGTTGGAGGGATAGGACTAACATCGATCCACATCTATCTCTTACAATGCCTACAATATTACATCATGGTGAAATTAACCATTGCTATTCCGTTAAAGGGATAGTAATACCTAACATGTGAAAAGAAAAATATATTGCAGGGTTCATCCCCCGAGCAAAACAAGGGTATTCCCACTGCTCAAAGGTGTTTCATTCAAAATGTAGCACAGCTCATAGTTGACTACTCCAGCGGCAATATCACAGTGGCCTGGAACTCTAAAATGGCGATGTTGCTAGACCATCCTATGGACAGCTTACGTCCAGACGCAATAAATTCTCATAGGATAATGTAGCAACAGTGCCAATGTACAACTTCAGGCCACTGGGATATAGCACCAAAGAAATTCTACTCTGAGCTGGGAGACTTTTTGAACAAAAACCTCCTCCAGCAGTGGGAGTACCCTTGTTTCACTCAGGGTGATAAACCACAAAACATATATTTCCCTTTCTGCATTTCATGTATTAGTATCCCATTAATCCCATCATGGCTACGTTTACTAATCACACAATCTCAATTCTCCACACAGCTTATGGGCCTCCATCGCAGCAGGAGCCCGTGGAGGAGCCGACCACACCACCCAGTGAGGAGGATACAGAGGAGGGGACTAGCCACTGGGAAGCGTCTACAACCACCACACCTCCTCCCCAACTGGCTGCATCACCACTGCCTGCCTCTCAACTGCCTGCCTCTCAACTGCCTGCCTCTCAACTGCCTGCCCCTCAACTGCCTGCCCCACCACAGGATGCTCCACAAATGTACAGCGGATGGATTCAGGGGGAGAGATGGATGCATCCCACTAGCACCGGGAGCTATTACCCTCCAGCAGCAGCACCACCACCACCAGGGAGGCAATGGCTGCCCGGGAATGTGGCCACCAGCCAATATGGGCCATATTCCACCGAGATGGATCTACCCTCCTGGATGGCTCCCCAGCATGGCCCCAGGTATGATCCCAGGTGGGGGCCAAGCACCTACCACTGGCCAAGGTATGACCCTTGGCCACTTGACTACCAACACCTGGGCCTGATTGGGGAGCCCCAGCGCCCTCAGCCAAGGGACTTGTTCACCCCACCACCTCAACCAGCACAGACATCAGTGGGCAGCAGTGGGTCCCTTGATGTGGTGGGCACCCACACACCGTCTGTGCAAGCCACTCCACCAACACAAACAGCAGTAGCAGCCACAGCACACCCAGTACCAGCAGAGGAGACAGCAGAGGCTGGGGAGATAGAGGCTGAGGAGACAGCTGAACCTGTTGAAGCAGAGGCTGAGGAGACAGCTGAAGCTGGGGAAACAGAGGCTGAGGAGACAGCTGAAGCTGGGGAAACAGAGGCTGAGGAGACAGCTGAAGCTGGGGAAACAGAGGCTGAGGAGACAGCTGAAGCTGGGGAAACAGCACATGTGTCACCGGCCACTCCCATCTCCAGCAGTCAACGCACCCCAGATCTGGAGGCTGAGTGCATGGCCCTTCAAAGAGGACAGCTCCGGGCAACCCACGCCACCAACGACAACCTCACGAGGAACCGGAGGGAATCCCGGAGGAACACGAACAGGTTGGAGACCAGAATCCAAGCTCTGGAGTCAGAGGTTGCCAGGGGGAACACACAACTCCACCAGATACATACGGGGATGATGGACATGTTTGCACAGGTGCTCGTGGAGTTGCGAGAGATTAACCGCAGGGAGAACCTGAGGATGGAGAGGGAGAACCTGCGTTCCACAGAGGGGTCCACTGCACCCACCACCCCTTCCAGTGTTACCCCAGAAGCCACACCTAGGGGACAGAGGGTGACAAGGCAATCAGCCAGGGCATCCACCTCTGGCACCAAGTCTAAGGCCCCCCCCCAAAAAAAAAAGAAATGAAAGGCCCAACCTGTCATCTGCCCCCTCAATAAATGAAAATTGTGCTTTTGAATCCTGTCTGATCTGCTGTGTAATCACTTATAGATTGGGTGGCAGGGTTGTCTCCAATGCATTGCCAAACAATGCAGTGAACTCAACTCCTGCCTGGGGGAAATGTTTGTGTGATGTTACAACATGGGTTCACACACACCCACACCGTTGTCCAAATTCACCTGGCAACCCATCCCTGTAGCCATATAACACAACAGTGTTACATGGCCATGATGTGTGTCAGATTTGATCAGAACATACCCCTTAGCACAACAACTGGTGCAACACTGAACATTCGTCTGCATCAATTGTTGTGTTTGAGGGGAAAACCAAACTAACAGCTATGCGACTTAGCAGGGAAATAACAAGCAGGACAGATTGAACATGCATCAATATGGTCTTTAAATCAAAATTCTATTGTGCAGCTGACATACTGGGGAACACAATGTACACCCTAGGATCTCAATGTGTGTGTTACACATTGTGATCCTAGGGTGAGCATTGTGTTCTCCAGCAAGTCAGTTGCACAACAGGAGTTTGAATCACAGCCTAACTTACTGCATAACCCAAAAATCTTCCTAAGATTTCATTGTGTAGCACGCACATTGGAACCTTAGGCTGAGCATTGGCTTATGTATTAAAGGGATAGTAAACCTTGAAAATAAGTTCATTCTATATTGTAGCCCTTAAAAAAACATGTAAAATGATATAAGTCTTATATCCCAAATCATATATGTTTGGTAGATAAGACTGATATCATTTTTCATGGTTTTTAAAGGGCTACAATGTGAAATAAACTTATTTTCAGGGTTTACTATCCCTTTACGTTGTGTTGTTGTTTAACAAAGGTTATAACACACTTCACCAGTAATAACACTTGTCCACATGGTTGTTTTTGTTGATGTAGCCCATGTACTGAGATATGACAACCTACAGCAATCTCAGGACATTGATTATATTGAGCAACACACAAACCATGGACATCACATCACAGTGGAAGTGTGTCCCCTGTATCACCAGCTAATCACTCACAACACACATCAGTGTATCACTGCCATCATGTCATTGCATGTATACATCACAAAGTCCACTCATGGTCAGGCAACTAGTGGACTCCTGTGATGTAAATCATGCCTTCCTTTGTATGAGGGATACTCTAGCCTTGGGTACGGTTCCACATTGACAGGTGTTTGATCCAACATTCATTCATACAGACACGGATTGAGTAGTGATGTTTCTTGTGTATTTAGCCAATATGCATTAAACACTTGTATGAGCACAAAAAGGTACATCTGAACTAAATAGGAATACATTAGAAATGCTAATGAACTGCTCATGTGTTGTCTACATCGTTTGGCATCTGTGTATGAGCAGTCTTACTGTACAGGTCTGATACCTGGATGTTAGTACACACATAAATTTGTGTCCATATGTGAATGTTCCAGTAGAGGTTGCTGTGAACATCAGGTCAAACATTGCATCACCAACACAATCACTTGGAACGCCAAGGGGTGAGCTTCATGGAAGTGTTGTCCAGACTTCAGTCCAGTCATATGGAAACTCCTCTGTTCAAGGATGGATCGTGCTATGGATGCCTGTGGGACAAGAGGACAGGATTTGGAACATCACCCTCGAAGTGATCGTCATGCAACAGCTACAACATCATGATCCTCTTAATCTTTCCCGTTACATAAGTCTACACAAACCACTGCTTTGTAATGTGTTGTGTACTGGTCTATGAACCATCATGGGGGGAACTAAGGGGATGTTAACCATCCTTAGGGATATTTGCACCTGACATGGTTACACACATCAACAAATATGTCCTAATAGCTTCCTGACAACAATATATTTGGGCTGCCACTGTCAGAGACAGGCCAAATATGTTTGGTTCATGGAGCTAGTAGGACATATTTGTTAATGTGTGTATTTCTTTCTGGGTCACATATCACTGCACACACATACACACACACAGGGCAGCATGGTGTCCATGGAGATGTGATCCACATTTCATGAGCTCCATGTTGTGTAACACACTATTACTGTCGATCCACCCCTCTGCTGCTTTCTTCAACTGTAGCAAGCTACTGGTCCCATGTCCCCACGAATGCCCCCTGAACCCCTTATATGACAGAGTTCTATTCGATGCATTGGCTTGGATGAGACTCCCTTGCTACAGGGGTACCATGGTTGCTATGGGTCTGATCCTAGCAGAACACTTTAGTTGGTGCCTAGGGAGCTGTGGGATATGCTGAACAAGGTTAAAGTGTTGTACCTTGGTTTCCAGGGGGGGCATGCATGATATCCTTGAGGTAGCAGTATCAACATGGACGACAGGTTGTCAGGTGTATTCGGAATCTCTAGGCCCAATCTGACTGGTCCACGGAATAGTTGATGCTGGTGGTCCATACTGCAGCCAGTGACAGGGCTGTGTCACTGATCCTGTGGGGTGAAACAGAACATGTGTGTTGTGGTGGGTGTGTATGCATGGATTGTGTGCATACATGTATTATACTCACAGCAGAAGTGATCCCTGATCAATCTGTCCCTTGTCTGCATCCCTGTTGGGGTTTCCTCACACTCAACGATATCCACAGGGTCTTCAGGTCTGGGTGGGGGATGGACATCGTCGATGAGTCTGGTGTCCACCGCGATATTATGTAGGATGGCACATGCCACGATGATGTCGCAGACCTTGCCTGGTGCATACTGCAATGCTCCCCCCGAGTGGTCCAGACATCGGAATCGGGACTTGAGGAGGCCGAAGGTCCGCTCAATGGCATTCCGTGTTCTGGCATGAGCCTGGTTATATCGTTCCTGGGCATCGTTTTGGGGATTGGCGACCGGGGTGAGGAGCCATGGCTTGCATCCATAGCCAGCATCACCTGTGGAAAGTGAGTGACATGGTGTGACAAGGAGCACATATTGTGTAAATGTTGTTTTCTGTGGTGAACGTACTAGCACATGTGTATGTGGTGTCATTTGGTGCTGTTAACTCACCCAGAAGCCATCCGCCTGTATAGGTCCCATTTTCGAAATCCCTCTGCACAGATGAATTTCTGAGTATATGTGAATCGTGACAGCTCCCGGGAAATTTCGCACAGACATTCATTATGGCCAGGTTGCTGTCACACACCATCTGCACATTCATGGAGTGGAAGTTTTTGCGGTTCAGGAACATATGTCCCTGACGTGCTGGTGCTTTGATACGGACATGGGTGCAATCTATTGCACCCATGACCCTGGGCATGCCTCCCCTTGCATAGAAGCCCTGCTTCAGATGTGTCCACTCCATATCGGTGATGGGGAAACGTATGTAGGTACTGGCCTTGGCTTTGAGGGCTGGCAAGACCTGGGCCAGCACCCTGGAGAATGTGGCCTGGGACATGCCAGATGCGTAACCCTCTGTCGACTGAAAGGCGCCACTTGCCATGAAGTGTATGGCACACAGGAGTTTTTGAAGGCCAGTTAGAGCATGGTTGTGGGTGCATATGGGATCCACCTGCTCCTTGATGACCTCATACAGGGCTATGATGCTGTGTGGCCTCAACCTGTAGCGATCAATAACCTCGTCATCGGTCATTCCAAAGAGAGTGACCCTTGGACGGTATACCCTGGGCCTTGGTGGTCGTCTATGCATCCTGGGCTGCTGCAGGGGTCCCTGTGGCAGCTGGGGAGCATCCTGTTGCTGCAGCTGTGCATCTGCAGGCAGGTGTCCTCCGGGTGGGGATGGGCTCCTGTGTGGCTGCTGAGCCAGAGCCTCCTCACTTGCAACAGGTGGAGGCTGTTGATGAGGAGTGCTTGGAGGTTGCTGATGTTCCCCAGCTCTCTCCCTTGCACGCCTTCTCCGCAGCCTTCGCAACAATATGTAACCCAACATACTGTTTGCTCTCTCTATCTGTCTCTATCTGTGTCTCTCTCTCTCTCTCTCTCTCTCTCTCTCTCTCTCTCTCTATCTCTATCTCTATCTCTCTCTCCCTCCCTGAGTGGAAAACAAGCCACAAGTGAGTGTGTTGAGTTGTCCCTTTAAGTACTTGCTAGGGCGTTGTGTAGGTGTGTTGATGAGGTGAGTGCTGACCAATGGTGAGTTGTTTTTGTCCAGGTAAGTGTTAGCAGGTGTGTGTGTGTTATAAGATGTGGTGTGTTGTGCTTGTTCTGTGTGTGCCATTTGCGGACGTGCAGTTGTGGGGTGCAGGTGGCGTGTTGATGTTGCCCAGGTGAGCTTGTATTTGCAGGTGTCCGCTTTGTGTGATGACCCCCATTGTTCCGTGCCATGTTGTGTTGTTGTTTTTGTGTGTTATTGTCCCTGTGGTGTTGGTTGTTGTTGTTTGTGTAGTGATTTGTGTTGTGTGTGCATGTTTTTGTGTTGTTTTGGCATTGCACGGGTTAATTTTCCCATTTACATGGTTGTGCGGTAAGCATTTGGTGTGTTTTCCTCTGTAACGGGTGTTTTGTTTTGGCCGTTAAGTGTCTAACGTGTGTGAGAAGTGGGTCTTAACTTTTAGCCGTTAGGTGTGTCTTTTTTTCAGCCGTTATCAGTACCGCAAGCCTTTGAATAGCTCTGGGGTATGTTTTTCCATGCGTCTGAATGCACGTAAGTGTATCGGCCGTAAGGATTCTACAACTGCCGTTAGCTGTTGTTTAGACGGATCTTTGAATTGCAACATGACACTTAACGCACCCGTTAGTGATTTTTTTTGCTAACGGCTGCCTTTAAATCGAGCCCTAATTATCCAGATATCAACTGGAAAAATGAGACCTGTCAGAGTGCTAAGGGTAGCAGGTTTTTGAACACGCTTCATGAAAGCTACATGTCACAAATGGTGGGAGCGCCGACAAGAAATAACAATGTATTGGACCTAGTGATCACTAATAACACAGAAATGGTATCCAATATTAAGGTAAGAGAACATTTGGGAAACAGTGATCACAACATGGTTACATTTGAGATCTGTCTGGCAAAGCAAAAATGTATAGGTTCAACCAAAACTCTTAATTTTAAAAAAGCAAACTTCAAATTGTTAAGGGCCTCAATGCAACACATAGACTGGGATATGTTATTTAAAGGCAAAAATACTGAGGAAAAATGGTCAGAATTCAAATTTAGGTTGCAGAAATGTACCCAACTGTATATACCAATGGGGAACAAGTGCAAAAGAAGTAAGTCACAGCCAATGTGGTTAACTGCACATGTAAAGAAGGAAATGGCAAGGAAAAAAAAAGCATTCAAATTATTTAAGTCAGAAGGAACTGAACAATCTTTCTTAAAATACAGGGAGAGCAACAAAGATTGCAAAAAGGCAATTAGGGTAGCAAAAATAGATAATGAAACTCGAATTGCAAGGGAAAGCAAGACTAATCCAAAAAAGCTTTTTAAATATATAAATAGCAAAAGACTTAAGAGGGAGTGCATTGGACCATTCAAAAATGAGATGGGTGAGTTGGTTAGTGAGGATAAGGAAAAGGCTGATGTTTTAAACACTTTCTTTGCATCAGTATATACAAGGGAGCAAGGAATGGTAGAAGAGCCTCCGCAAGTATCAAATAAAACAATACAATTAATAGATATTGGGTTAACTCAAGGAGATGTCATGGGAAGACTGAACAAAATTAAGACCGACAAAGCACCGGGTCCTGATGGTATACATCCAAGGGTTCTTCAGGAACTCAGTGCAGTGTTAGCAAAACCCCTATATTTACTCTTTAAAGATTCTATTACCACAGGCTCAGTGCCACAGGATTGGCGAAGAGCTAACATAGTGCCTCTATTTAAGAAGGGAACTAAAACAGAACCTGGGAATTATAGACCAGTGAGTTTGACCTCTGTAGTGGGAAAACTATTAGAAGGCATAATAAGGGACTATATTCAGGATTACAACACAAAAAATAAGATCATTAGCACGAATCAACATGGTTTTATGAAGAATAGGTCATGCCAAACTAATCTTTTCAGCTTCTATGAGGAGGTAAGCAGCAACCTTGACAATGGCAAGGCAGTAGATGTAGTATATCTAGACTTTGCAAAGGCATTTGATACAGTACCACACAGAAGGCTGGTGTATAAAATAAGGAAATTGGGGCTAGGAGATAACCTTTGCAATTGGATACAAAACTGGTTGAAGGATAGGGAACAGTGTGTGGTTGTAAATGGAAAATTCTCCAGTATAGTTAAAGTGGAGAGTGGAGTACCTCAGGGTTCAGTATTGGGTCCGCTGCTTTTTAACATGTTTATAAACGACCTGGAAATAGATATAGAAAGCAAAATATCAATATTTGCAGATGATACTAAATTATGCAAAGTCATTAATTCAGAACAGGATATTTTCTCTCTACAGAGGGACTTACATACAATGTCAGATTGGGCAAACATGTGGAATATGAAGTTTAATGTGGGGAAGTGTAAAGTCATGCATTTGGGAGGAAACAATACCAAGGCTACTTATAAACTTAATGGAATAATTTTAGGTGACTCATTGCTAGAAAAAGACCTGGGTATCCTTGTCAACTACAAACTTGGAAACAGTGACCAGTGTCAAACAGCAGTAGCAAAGGCAAACAAAGTCCTGTCTTGCATAAAAAGAGGTATTGAAGCAAGAGTGGATAACATTATTTTGCCATTATACAAATCATTGGTAAGACCTCACCTTGAGTATGCAGTGCAATTTTGGGCACGGGTTCTGAAAAAGGATATACTAGAACTAGAGAGGGTACAGCGGAGAGCAACAAAATTAATTAAGGGAATGGAGGACTTGACATATGAGGAACGACTAAACAAACTTGGTTTATTTACTCTAGAGAAAAGACGACTAAGAGGAGACCTTATCACATTGTACAAGTATATGAGAGGTCAATACAAGGATCTCTGCGGTGAGCTATTTATTCCAAGGCCTGCTCAGGTGACCAGGGGACACCTCTTGAGATTAGAGGAAAGGAGGTTTAAACTTCAGCAGAGGAAGGGTTTTTTTACGGTAAGGTCTGTCAAATTGTGGAATTCATTGCCCAGGGAGGTAGTTATGGCAGATACAATGGACACATTTAAGAGAAGATTAGATACATTTCTTTCAAAAGGGAACATACAGAGTTATACTGTTTATCAGTAGGCAGATCAGGAAGGTCTGATAAAGACTAATTTAATTGGTAGCAGGAAAGCTATAAAATTCTTAGTTACTGAGGTATGAAGCGAAGGTTGAACTTGATGGACTTGTGTCTTTTTTCAACCTAATTTACTATGTTACTATGTTACTATCCCTGCTGAACCTCGTTCAGATGGGTCCCTAGCTTTAAGGGGTGCCTGCTTGCCTGGTTCTGGGATTCGGCTAGGACGTCAGGGATATCCTGCTCCTCCGGGTCTTCCCCCTCCATGTTACAGATGGCTATTACGGCCTCCTCTCTAGCAAGATATGCTTTGAGGGAATTGACATGGCAGGTCCTTTGGTCCTGCTGTGAATTCCCGCGGCCGATAACATATGTGGTGTCCCCTAGCTGGTCAATTACCCGGTAGGGTTCCTCCCACGCGGTCTGCAACTTATTTTGCCTCACTGGGCGCAGGACTAAGACCTGCTGACCCACGTTGAATGTTCTGTATTGGGCCTTGCGGTCATATTGCTGCTTTTGGGTAGCTTGGGCCTGAGCTAAATTCTGGTGGGCTAGTCCCATAAGGGTCTTCAACTTTTCCCTCAGTTCTACAACATAGGTGACGGTAGGCATCTCCTCAGAGTCGCACTTCCCCTCCCAGTATTCGCGGAGTAGATTCAGGGGTCCCCAGACCTTCCTCCCGAACAATAGTTCAAAGGGGGAAAATCCCATGGACTCCTGAGGCACCTCCCGGTAGGCGAACAGTAGGTGGGGCAGGTAGCGCTCCCAGTCACAGTGTGAATGTGTGAAGGCCTTGAGCATCTGTTTCAAGGTTCCGCTGAACCTCTCGCAGAGCCCATTCATCTGGGGATAGTAGGATGTGGTATGGAGGGGGTTTAACCCCGCATAGGTTCCAGAGTTGTTACATTATATCTGAGGTAAACTGTGTGCCTCGATCTGATACTATCTCCATAGGGAATCCGACCCGGATAAATACCTTGACTAATGCATCCGCGACGCTTTCAGCAGAGATGCTGGACAGCGCAACGGCCTCAGGGTAAAGGGTGGCAAAGTTCACAGTGGTAAGGATATATCTCTTACCTGTGTGGCTGGGCCGTGTGAGTGGACCTATGATGTCAATGGCTACTCGTTGAAAGGGTTCTCCTATCAAAGGTAGGGGTTGCAGAGGTGCTGGCGGATGATCTCCCCTCTTTCCTACCCTCTGACAGGTGTCGCAGGTGCGGGAAAGTGGTGAACATCCCGGGACAATTTCGGCCAAAAGAACGCTCGGGTTAGGCGCTTTTTGGTGCACCGGATTCCCGAATGTCCTGCTAAGGGAATGTCATGGGCCAGGGTGATGAGGGCATCTCTGTGCTGTAGGGGCACTACTAACTGGGTGCGAGTGACTGTGTTGGGGCCCAGACAAGAAAAAGGGTACAGACACCTTTTCAGAATGGGGACATGAATCCAACAAACAACACACACTTTTATACATGAACTTCACAAAAGAACAATGGTCAGGGGAGTGGTGAGCTATGCTAAGCTAGGCTTCACTAAGGTCCAATGAACAGGGGAGCGACGGTACCACACAATATCCGATTGGCCATCCCGTGGATTAGTCTCTGGTAGGGCGGAACAGAGAACACAAAGGGTCAGATGTGATGTGATTAGTGCCCCGCAGGGGGTACAGTCTTAAAGAGTTTCAATACACATCTTTGAGGAAAAAAGGCTGATACATAGTCCCAAGCTATCCCGCCTTCTGTCCGACCCCCGGGAACCCTCGAGTGTTCAAGTGGCTAATCCCGGTAAGGTACAATGCGGTTGTACGAGGCCCCATCGGCCGTTACCGACAGTTCGAGTCCTGTCGACATAAGCATTGAATATCCTGAGTCCCGGGTTTTGAATAGTATCCGTATGCCCCTGTATTGCCATTAGTTCGAGGGTCTGCGCAAAGCCCATAGTCCGATGCTTCGAAGCCCCAGTAACGGCCTAAGGCCCGTTACACCTTGCATTGTCCAGCTCTCTTTAAAGCAGAACTGCCACCTCTTACAAACATGTCCCCAAATAATTACCCATCTGGCGACTGACTGCTCAGTAGTGCTTGTTACCAGAATTATAACCGCGAAAATGATAATTATAAACTGCTCCTGAACTGGCATGCAGGAAACCACGCAGACATCTTTCCATAGTGACATCTGCGCGCCTGCACTGTCAGTCCCAGCCTGCTCTAGGAGGCATTGCTAGGAGCTGTTTGGCTCCAAAAGGGACTGACAGCGCATGCGTGCAGACGTCACTATGGAAAGATGTCTGCACGGTTTCTTGCCTGTCAGTCCGGAAGCAGTGAATAATTTTCATGAACGCTGTAATAATTCTGGAGACTAGCTCTGCTGAGCAGCTAGTCGCCAGATGGGTAATTATTTGGGTACATGTTTGTAAGAGATGGTAGTTCCACTGTAATTCGACATTTCAAAAGTGAACCGACCGGTGAGAGGCAGACTGAGGATGACAGAAGCAAAACTGGAGATGTAGCCAGAACTGCAAAACACTGGAGCAGGCAGGACTCAGTCCATAGATGGATACAGCAGCAACTGAGGAATACTGCTGTGAACCACATTCAGGATGACAGCAGCAGCAACACTGGAAATGTAGCCAGAACTGTAGAACACTGGAGCAGGCAGGACTCAGTCCGTAGATGGATACAGCAGCAACTGAGGAAGACTGGTGCGAGGCACAGTCAGGATGACAGCAGCAACACTGGAGATGTAACCAGAACTGCAGAACACTGGAGCAGGTAGGACTCAGTCCGTAGATGGATACAGCAGCAACTGAGATAGACTGGTGCGAGCCACACTCAGGATGACAGCAGCAACACTGGAGATGAAGCCAGAACTACAGAACACTGGAGCAGGCAGGACTCAGTCCGTAGATGGATACAGTAGCAACTAAGGAAGACTGGTATGAGCCACACTCAGGATGACAGCAACATGGATGATTGTAGATTTCGAAGTCCTTTTTGTTTTTCTAATCTGCATCGAACCTGAGAGCAGGGTAACCCGGCTTTGGCAAGTTGACTTTTAAAAAAGTCATTTGATCCATGAGCTGGGGGGCCAGTTGAGAGCACTGGGGGCTAAGTATATTTCCAGTAACGGAAAATAACCACTCACTCTCGACAGCGGTTGGGGGGGCAAGAAAGCAACTCCTGGGCTGCCTGGGACAATGTAGGCCACACAACCCTCTTGTTATCCCAGAAAGTCAAGGGATCTGTACTTGGGGCCAAAGAAGGTTCCGCAAGGTAAGCCTTAACCTCAAACTCAGCACTTTTTCTGTTAATGGGGAGCTGTTTGTTTTGTCCGAAGCATAATCTGTCCATTGCCTCAGCATAAAAAGCAGCAGCTGCTCCACCGGAACAATATGAGTGCTACTGGCGCTGCTACTAATAGGTCCTGGAAGACCACCACACTCCTCCAGCTCATCTTCGGAATCTCCTCCCACCTCCTGTGACTGCATTCTAGTTTTTCTTTGCCTCTCACACACCCTCGCTATCAATTGTTCCCTCCAGGCAGTGAGGGAATTGGAACGAAGTGAAATCTTGCCTTTGATTCGAGGATCGCAAATTGTGGCAAGCATTAACTCGGAACAATTGTCCATGAGCTCTTCCATGTGCCGAGTCAGTTCCTCCTTCCGCCTCGTTAGAAGGGCAGCAACATCGGGAAGTTTATTACCCTCAGCACCATGCAAGCATTCCCTATGGGAAAGGAAATCGTTCAATTTTAAGGAGAGGTGCGTGTAGAGGGGAATGACTTCTGTCAGGCTAGCGTTCTCTTTGCGCAAAAGTTCTGTCAAAGCACGGAAAGGCGTAAGGACTGTCACTACCTGTTCCATCAGGGCCCAGTCAGCCCTGCCCAGTGTTCTGTTACTGCTAATGAAATGGTGACATTACATTGCATAAATGGCCTTTTTCTGCTCCAGGATACGCTCTAGCATATCTAATGTTGAGTTCCACCTGGTTCCAACATCTTGTTTTAGGCGGTGTTCTGGGAGGTCTGCTTTTTTCTGTTCCTCCCTGAGTAGCTGGCTATCTTTGACGCTCCGATGGAAGAGGCCAGAAATTTGTCGGCACGACTCCAGAAGTGCTGACAACCTTCAAGTGTTACTGCCATCCTCAAGAGCAGCCTTCACTACTAGATGCAGAACATGTGCTGAGCAGCGCGCACCCGCAAATCTGCCATCCCGGAGAGCCTTGATCATGTTAGCTGCACCATCAGTAACCACAAACCCCATTTGCACCTTTTTGCCTGCCTGCTCCCCTAGCTATTGCGCACCATGTTCTTCATGCTTTGCGAATGTTATCTGAGGTGTGCTGCTGATCCATTACCTCAGCATGGAGGAGGAAAGAACAGTGCCCTGCCTGCTTGGCTACTGCACCTGAACTTGTTGTTGCAATCGGTGTGTCTTGCAACACATTGGGCTGCCACCAATGTGCCGTCAATGACAGGAAGTCATGCTGGCCACTCTGAGCACTCCATAAGTCAGTGGTAAAGTGCACTGACTGTCCAGCAGCCTTTCCTAACAGTTCCTTCAAAAGACCAACGCACGGCTGGTACAGTGAGGGCACTATAGTTCTACTAAATGTGGTGCAGGATGGAATTTTATATCGGGGTGCAACAGCCTCCATAAGTTGATGGAAGGGCTCCCCGTCCACCAAATTGAAAGTTGCACCCCCAATGGCTATGAGCTGTGCAATGAGGCGTGTAATTTTCCTGGACTGCTGTCTGCACATCCCCTTGGAATGAAACCCATGAAAATCTTCCAGTGTGGCCTGTATTGACTTTGGGATGGGCTGTGACTGTCTGCTGCTTTTACTAGGACCAGATGTGGCATTATCTCCCTACCCTTTCTCCTGCCTGCTGGTGGTGAGTGTTACACTGGTAAATGTAGTAGTGCCACCATGTTCTGCACTCATCAACACTGACTTGTGATAGTGGTTCAGGTGTTGGTTCATCTCATAGGTGAATAGATGATCCAACACCCTCCCACACAATTTACATTTCACTAGCCGGCCATTGCCAAGTGTCACAAAATGGTCCCACACTTTGGAGCGACGGAAGACTTTGGAAGGTGGTGAAGAAGAAACTGAGGTGACACTTTCTTCATCTTCACATGCTGGAGCAACCTCACTATGCTTTTTTTTTTCTACATACCTTTACGGGGGTACTAGTAGACCCAAAGATGGCAGCAGGGATGTCGGGACTGGGACTGGAGGAGGATGGAGTAACACTGGTGGCAGAGACACTAGCAGCTACTACCTGCCTGAGAGACTCATTTGGAACTGGAGAGGCAGGTGGTGAGTTTTCATCAATAGAATACAGAATTGTAGCTGGAGAAACAGGAGGAGTACTATGGGCAGCAGTGGAAAAATGAAGCTCAGTAGAATAATCAAGGTCAGTGGAAAAATCAAGCTTAGCAGGCCTTGGTCCCTCATATTCTTCTTCTACCGCTTTTAGGTTTGGACAGGAAGAAAAGTCATCAGCAGATTTTGGGGAGAGCTGATGAATTCCCTCTTCTGCCTGGTGGCTTCCGGGAAATGGTAAATTATCTCCCTCAATAACTTTTTTTGGAGACGATATGCTCTCAGTGTCAGTGACAGTGGTAGCAGGAGAAATTTTCTCAAAATACTCCAATAATTCAAACTCCTGCGTTGATACTGCCAGCAGTTTCCCACCAGTAGTGTTCATGTTCAAACATGCTAGGTGTCCCCTGGTTTATAGAACTGTCTGTAGAGGAGGTGGTGACGGAACTGGCAGTGGCAATAGTCATTATGCAGGTGGTTCTGGGGAGATCATCACGAAACAGCTGACGAGAGATGGGTGATGGCCGTTTTGTGGTCTTAGAGGAGGAACTGGACCTCTCTACCCTGCTAGCAGAGGTAGAACGAACTGCAGTTCCCTTCTTCTTTCTAGTTTTTGGTTTGGACTGCTGCTGCTGAGTCTGACTAGTACTACTCAAAGTACTCTTCTTTCCCAGCCTGCTGCTGCTAGCTCTGCTTGAAAGCAACTGCACTGTGGTGGTGTTGGTGGTTGCTGGGTCACTGTAGCTGGTACCAGGACGAGGAACATCAGGTTGTTCACTAGGACTCAAATCCATTACGGATAGGTAGGTAGAGAAAGATTATAGTTTTACAACTTTAAAACCTGCGCACACAACAACTGTGACACTGGCAGTGTGACTCTGAAAATTATTCAAACAAATAACTTGTATTATGAATATTTTTAATAAAACAAACACAGGTGACTCTCCCTTGCGGTGGCTAAAAGGCACCCTGCCTGCCTATACAACAGTGACACTGACAGTGTGACGCTGAAGATTATTCAGACAAATCACTTGTATTTTGTATATTTTTAATAGAACCAACACAGGTGATGCTCCCTTGTGGTGGCTTAAAGGCACCCTGCCTGCCTATACAAATGTGACACTGGCAGTGTGACTCTGAAAATTATTCAAACAAATAACTTGTATTATGAATATTTTTAATAAAACAAACACAGGTGACTCTCCCTTGCGGTGGCTAAAAGGCACCCTGCTTGCCTATACAACTGTGACACTGGCAGTGTGACGCTGAAGATTATTCAAACAAATCACTTGTATTTTGTATATTTTTAATAAAACCAACACAGGTGATGCTCCCTTGCGGTGGCTTAAAGGCACTCTGCCGGCCTATACAACTGTGACACTGGCAATGTGACTCTGAAAATGATTCAAACAAATAACTTCTAATTTCTACATTTTTAATAAAACCAACACAGGTGACTCTCCCTTGCGGTGGCTTAAAAGCATCCTGCCTGCCTATACAACTGTGACACTGGCAGTGTGATTCTGAAAATTATTCAAACAAATATCTTGTATTAGGAATATTTTAATAAAACAAACACAGGTGACTCTCCCTTACGGTGGCTAAAAGGCATCCTGCCTGCCTATACAACTGTGACACTGGCAGTGTGACTGAAGATTATTCAAACAAATAACTTGTATTTTGTATATTTTTAATAAAACCAACACAGGTGACTCTCCCTTGCGGTGGCTTAAAGGCACCCTGCATGCCTATCCAACTGTGACATTGGCAGTGTGACTCTGAAAATTATTCAATCAAATAACTTGTATTATGAATATTTTTAATAAAACAAACACAAGTGACTCTCCCTTGCGGTGGCTAAAAGGCACCCTGCCTGCCAATACAACTGAGACACTGGCAGTGTGACTATGAAAATTATTCAAACAAATAACTTGTATTTTGTATATTTTTAATAAAACCAACACAGGTGACTCTCCCTTGCGGTGGGGAAAAGGCACCCTGCCTGCCTATACAACTGTGACACTTGCAGTGTGATTATTCAAACAAATCACTTGTACTTTTTATATTTTTTTTAAGGAACACAGATGACTCTCCCTTTCGGTGGCAACAAGGCACCCTGCCTGCCTATACAACTGTCAGACTGGATGACGTGACACTCTGAAAATTATTCGAAGAAATCCCTAATATTTTTAATATTTTGCATAGGAACAAAGATGACTTGCCCTTGCAGTGGCAATAACTGGCACTAATGCTGGCTGCCTGCCTATGCCTATCCTAATGCTACCTGCCTGCCTACAAACCAAGTGTGCACTCTCTAATCTTGTCTTCTCTCTCTGAGCTCCAGCAACGCAATGAGGAAATGCAGGCTGTCTGCCTGGGTGACTGTGGCATTAGTCCAACCCCCATCATGAAACAAAGAAGGCTATTGGAATACAGACAAAAGAGGGAAGTAGTGCATGAAACGGAGAATGGAATTGGACTAGAGACATGGAGGGAAAATTATGGAGGGAAAGTAGTCGAGCACGCGCAGGAAGTACAAAAAAGATCCGACTACGAACAGTCCTGGTCGAAAGGAGTCGAAACTTTCAGAAATTTGTCGAATGCTGTTTCAAGGACTTTCGGCCCAGGGCTGCTCGGAGTCGGATCATTTTTGTCGAATGACCCTTGAGTGTCGGATTGTCCGAATGTCTCCGAATGACCCCATTTTCAATGAAATCTGAATGTGTCCGAATCAATTCGCATAAATCTAGTACAGGCTTAGTAACAGATTTGCAGAACAACGCCTAGTTGAAACAATACAACCCAAATAGAGATAAACTCCAGGGACAATTACTTTGGGTCTTACGGTAAATTCAGTACAGAGTAACCAATGCTCTTACAACACTATATATTCACCGTAAAGCCAAAAATTTCCAGTTGTAGCTGGATCAGTATTTTCTGTCTGCAGTTAGAAAATATGACACAACCAATATCTACTATATCCATAAACTTAAGGAAATGTAATCATTCGATCTGTCAAATAATGCAGGAAAATGAATATAAATTAAGTAGATACAATTTAAGAGATACAATATTTACCAGTCCTTTAGGAAGACTGGAAACTGCTCTCTGAAATATGGGTGTAGTAGAGTCACTTTCCCTGGCGATCTCTCTGTCTCATTGGGATCTCTGGACTTCTCTGGATCTTTGACCTCCTCCTGCTCTTTCTTGGGTATCCCTGGATCTTCTTGGGTCTCCCTCAGTTTCAGTTCTCACTCTGTCAGTCCATCAGTCAGTCTGTCCGTCCTTCCCTGCCCTTTGGCTCGCCTTTTTATGTAGCTTTTCCACATGTAAAGTGGAACACTCCCAAAATGCGTGGTGAATATGTGTTCTAATCACATTGGTTACCTGAGACACACCTCCTGGAATGTGGTTTCCACCATATGGCCACTAGGTGGCACCCTTAGCACACAGGTGTAACAATGGTTTCAAATGTCTTAAGTAATCACCAGAGAAATAAACATGCATAGCAATTATATATATACATATGTCCTCCAAGTTTCTCAGTATATAGGTCAATTTCCCCAAAATAAAGGAAATCTAACAAGGACATATATACTAAAAAGAAAAATTCCAAGGACACTCCATATATATCTAAATTCATGGCATTTGTACACATATATTTCATCTGTGAGAATTTCTTATTTGGAACCAAACCTCGTTAGACAACTCTTGTATAATGTATTTAAGTGAGATATCCTATAATAGATTAGACTAGATTTTGAGTATTTGTACATTGTGAGTGTCAAGAATACATTTATGTATGATGATAATTCAGACAGGGCCTTCAAAACATAATAGACAGTGATATATATGAACCAACAGTTGTCAGCATAGATGTGCACAGATGGGGTGCACCTACATATATGCATGCACCCACATCTATACACATATATATGTACATACACACACATATTCTTGTGTATAAATGTTTAATTCACTTGATCACTCCTAAGGTTAGATTGAGCTCCTGATCTGTTATCCAGGTTTCCTTGCTGTTTGCTTTACTCAGGCCTATGTGAAACTGTAATCTGGGGGATGTTCATGGTATCACCATGAAACTTTACTTGGGTCTCACTAGCCAAACACATCTGATTTCTTCTATTGTTCGAGGCCAGCTAAATCCATCACCTATTTGTATAGCTAACAAACAGCAAACAGATACTAACCAGGGGAATACAGGGAATACAATGTAACAAGAAGTGTTTTCTAGGAAACTAATTCCACTTAAAAAAAATATGATTAATTCCCATATATACAAAGAAATGCCTTGGTCCCATTTTTAGCTCTTTTTAATGTTTTATATGCTGAGCTATTCTGACAATACTACTAGCCAGTGTTTTAGCTGTTTTGATTTTATGTAGACGTCGCTTGTGTCCATATAATTCGCACTTGACCATAACGTTAACACTATGGTGTTTTGGTTAGCAACCCTGCCGCATGTGCACTTTTGGTAACTTGCCTGCGTGTCTTTTGTTAGGTGCCACCTGCGCCCATTTACGACGTGGGGCAGCATAAGTTTAATGCAAGGGTTGCCAATTTTTGCTCAAAGAATTTCATCCACAGAACTCACCCCACCACAAAGTAGTATAGTCAGGAAGATTCCCACAGAAGTCATTAATATTAATGATTAATAACCATATTGACACATTTCATAGAAATTAATATTTTGTGAAAAATGTATTTTTTATTAATTTTTTTAGTTAACATTTTTCTCTGGGAAATTTAGTCAGTTATTCTTATGTGTCAATACCAAACTGTGACAAGAGTGGTGTGTAATAGTTTTGTCACATTGCAAGGGGCTTATTCGCAAAACTGTGATTTGTGTGTTGAAATATTCTTGGATTATAATAAATGTACTTTGAATACTTTAATTGTAACCTTGTATGCTCTTTAGGAGTGAACTGCCCTTTAGGAGTAACTAACTTTAAAGTATATAGATAAGTGCTCATGTTATAATTATCTGTATATATATATATATATATATATATATATATATATATATATATATATATTCATATAGAGACAAGGCGGAGTGTTTACAATTGCATTGCTTTAATTATAGCCTTGTGTGCCCTTATGGGGAATTATTGACTTTGAAGCACAAAAATTGTAAATGTTAGGTCATGGTTCTGAAATTTCTGAATGTAACATTTCTGAGTGTGGCTAAATTATTACGTATGTATCACTGTACTGTTCTGGGAATTCCTATTAAACTGCTTTAGTTATAGACTTGTGTGTCCTTTTAGGGGTAACTAACTTTAGAACCACACTTTAATTATAGCCTTGTGTGTCCTGATGGGGAATAACTAACTTTAAAGCCTATAGGAAGAAAAGAGAAAGAAAAAGAGCACAGCACTAAGAGTAAGCTGCAGACTTAAGAATGGATTTCCCAGCTTGTAAGCAGAGCACTTTCTTGTTAGATTTCCCAAATCAAAGTGATGGAGACTTCCCTTTATTTGGCAGATCTTTATGTTCTCTGGACCGATTCAGTGTCACTCAATCAAGATTTCCTTCTAGACTGTTAGCTCACAGCTTCTTGTTGACACGGTCTCTAGTGAAAAGAAACAAAGTATCCTCTAAGCGTAACCCAGTATCGCTTGTGGTGTAAGTTTGTCACCCCAGATGGGATTGCACTCACCGGATAAAAGCTGATGGGTATAGCGTCTCACAACAGGAATAAAAAATATTTTCAGACGTATCAAAGTGTAATTATATTCACTTTATTAGTAAGATAAATATATACTTCCAATGCATTTTGTGGAAGTATATCCCAATTCATCAGTCCCTGAGATTGTGTCAACAAGAAGCTGTGAGCCTACAGTCTAGATGGAGATCTTGATTGATTGACGCTGAATCAATCCAGAGAGCACAAAGATCCGCCAAATAAATGGACGTCTCCATTACTTTGATTTGGGCAGTCTAATAAGAAATTATTTAGTAAGTGCACTGCTTACAAGCGGGGAAACCCATTTTTAAGTCTACATATTTGCATCGGACTGCTGAGAACACTGGTATAAGAAGCAGCACATTAAGAGCATGCTGTCCGTATTTTTGCTCCAGTCTCTCTACAAATTGCAGTCATCTATCGCCCACCTACCTCCACATAAACACCTTCAGACTTCCTATCTGACTTTGAATCATGGCTTCTTCCTCTCATCAGACACACCTTCACTTCTTCTGGAAGACTTCAACTGCCATGTGGATGATCCCACCATCTCCTGGGCATCCCGTTTTCTCTCTTTAACATCTGCATTTGGACTAACCCAGTGGACGAATGCTAGTACTCACAAGGATGGTAACTTCCTAGACTTTGTGTTTACTAGAGGCTGTGCTCGCTCTTATTTTAATATCTCCCCTCTTCCATTATCCGGTCACCATCTTCTAACATTCAGCACTGCTTATACACCTTCCGCAATCCCTGCTTCCTCTCCCCACTTCACGCGTAACCTCAAATCCCTTAATATCATGGATCTCCAGTCCTCCCTGGCTACTGGACTTTCATCTATTCCCATTAATCCTAACAATAACAGCCTTGTCAAAACATACAACTCAGTCCTATCCTCCTCTTTGAACTGGCATGCACCTCTCTCTCTCCGATCCACTCGCAGAACTAACATGCGGCCATGGCTTAATAAAGACACCAGCTTCCTCCATTCCTGTACCTGTTCAGCTGAACAACTGTGGAGAAAGTCTGGTTCTTTCTCCACTACAGTTTCCTCCTTTCCTGCTTTAACTGTTCTCTGTCCCTTGCCAAAAAACTTTACTTTTCACAACTTATCAACACTCATAAATCCAACCCCCGACACCTTTTCTCTTCCTTTGACTCCCTCCTCCACCCTCCATCTGCTTCCCCCACAAACTCCATACAGGCACAAGACTTTGCTGACTATTTCAAAGCCAAGGTGGACTCCATCCGGGATAATATACCACCATGTACATCTCCTCCTAGCCTCCCTCGTTCCCCTCCTGGCACTCTGGACTCTTTTTCACTAGTCACGGTGGAGGAACTGACTAACCTGCTGTCCTCCGCCCCGTCCACTACATGCTCACTTGATCCGCTCCCCTCTCACCTCATCCAGCCCCTCTCCCCCACACTAATCCCTATCCTATTACAAATCTTTAACTCCTCTTTGCCACTGTTACCTTTCCTGATGACTTCAAACATGCCTTAGCAACACCCATCCTCAAGAACAACTCTTCTGACACTAACACACCCTCTAGCTATCGACCCATTTCTCTTCTGCCTTTTACCTCTTGGAACTCCTAGCCTACTCACGCCTGCTTGACTTCCTTAACACATACGACCTGCTGGACCCTTTACAAACTGGATTTTACAATGTTCACTCCAACGAAACTGCTCTTACAAGAGTGGTCAATGATCTTCACATTGCCAAATCTCAAGGTCACTATTCTATAATTATCCTTCTTGATCTCTTAGCAGATTTTGATACTGTTGATCATGCTCTCCTCCTCCACATTCTTCACTCCTCAGCAATCCATAACACAGCACTGAACTGGCTCTCCTCTTATTTATCTAACAGATCCTTCAGTGTCTCATCTGCCACTTCTTCATCCTCTCCCATCCAACTCTCTGTTAGGGCTCCTCAAAGTTCTGTTCTAGGACCGCTTCTGTTTTCTCTTTACACACTAACACTTGGTGATCATATTAACTCATTTGGTCTCAAATATCCCCTCTATGCAGATGACACCCAGATTTACTTATCTGCACCTCGACTGACTTCTGATATCCAGGCTTATCACGGTGCCCGTGCTATTTGTCGACATTCTGTCAGTTTCCACTCCTGCCTACGCCTATTGGCTGAACTGTCATTGTCCCGCCCAGTATTTGTCCTTAAATACTGGGTTCTGGCACTTCTCCAGTGCCCTTTCGTGGTGTTCCTGCGCTTGTTCCTGTTATTCGTGTGATCTCAGTGTACCAACCCGGCTTGCCTGATGACTCTGCATCTTGTTCCTGCCTGTATACCAACCTGGACCGTCTGACTATTCTGCATCTCGTTCCTGCCTGTGTACCAACCTGGATTGGCTGACGTTCCTGCTACGTGTACCGACCCAGACTGGCTGACGTTCCTGCCCTGTGTACCGACCCGGCCCGGCTGACGTTCCTGCTTGGTGTACCGACTCGGATTGGCTGACATTCCTGCTCTGTGTGTGGTTTGTGCCCGGCTGGGCCTCTGTGGTGGCATACCTCTCCTGCACGCCTTATCTGGTCTCTGGTTAGGGTGGTGTCAGGATCCTCGCTGTCTCCAGACAGTTCGCTGCAGTCTGGTCTCCGTTGCCTCAGTGTCGTCCAGGCAACATTTCTGTGCATCCTCACTCCAGTGCAGTCCTCGGTTGGGTGCCTCTCAGGGCAAGTTGCTCAGTTCCGTTACTGCTACGGCAGTCCACAAGCTGCTCAGTTCCGTTACTGCTACGGCAGTGCCCAAGTTGCTCAGTCTCCGTTACTGCTACGGCAGTTCATAAGTTGCTTAGTCTCCGTTACTGTTACGGCAGTCACAGGTTGCTCAGTTCCGTTACTGCTACGGCAGTGCCCAAGTTGCTCAGTCTCCGTTACTGCTATGGCAGTTCACAAGTTGCTCAGTCTCTGTTACTGCTACGGCAGTCACAAGTTGCTCAGTCTCCGTTACTGCTACAGCAGTCCACAAGTTGCTCAGTCTCCATTACTTTTGGGCGTTACTCGATTTTGTGCTCTCTCCTTTTGATTGAGCTTCTTAAAGGGCCTTGCACTATTAGGGCCTTTCAGTACTCTTGGCCTAATAGTAACCCATTCAGTGCTGTCCAACTGAGAATCATACAAGAACTGCCTGACCTGTGTCAGTATATTGAACTCTGGACTACCTGCATATACTGGACCCGTGTGGGCCTACCTCATTATAATCTGTTTTGTGTCTGTACTATATTGCATATATATTACAGGACCCGTGAGGGTTATTGTTATTATCATTGTTCAATAAAGTTGTGTTTTATCCAAACCTACTTTGTCTATGTGTCAAACAAACCGTTACAGTGCTAAAGTCACAGATTGCCTCTCGGCTATCTCAGACTGGATGGCTCATAGGCACCTCAAACTCAATATGTCTAAAACTGAGCTACTCCTCATTCCACCTAGGCCTGGTCCTGTAGCGCTCTTCCAGGTGACTGTAAATGGCACTACCATAAATCCAATATCAGAAGTGCGGTGTCTAGGGGTGATAATTGTCAAGTCTCTCTCATTCTCCTCTCATATTAATGCCATTGCTAAATCCTGTTGCTCTCTTTTGCGTAACATTGCTAAAATCCATCCCTTCCTCTGCTCCTCCACAGCTAAAATTCTTATACACGCAATCATCCTCTCCCGCATGGACTATTGCAACATTCTTCTGTCTGGCATTCCTGCCTCCCATCTCCATCCACTTCAATCTATACAGAATGCTGCAGCACAAATTACTCTTCTGTCACCTAGGTTTGTCCCTGCCCCACACCTCCTCAAAACTCTCCAATGGCTGCCTATCAAACTCCAGATATCTTACAAAATCTTACTTCTCTCTTTCAAGACACTTCTCTCCTCTACTCCTTCTTACATTTCCACTCTGATCTCCCGTTATACCCCATCCCCCACTTACGTTCGGCCAGTCTACAGCCCTGTCACGTATCAAACCTTTTTCTCTCATTGCTCCGAATCTATGGAATGCTTTACCATCCAACCTGTGCTACTGCACCTCTCACTTCAAATCTCACTTAAAAACGCACCTCATGGATAAAATCTCAACATGCAAGAAGGCACTGATGTTGTACAATTAACGCTCTTATAAATTATTTACTTTACTGATGTCCTCTATCATCATCAGAACTAGCACTGTATTCAGCACTTGACCCTTATGTACTCTGTATGTCTCCCATTACCACTTCAGATTGTAAGCTTTCAGACATATATGAATGAGTTTGTTTGTTTTCTGGAAAGGTGGAAAAACATTCATAAACCGTTTGTATGTTCTGTAACTTTCATAGTGGGTTGCATGTTTTTCCCTGTATAAAAGTAAAATTATGTGTTCCTTATAAGTAAAAGAATAGTTTATATGGAGATCTGGCACTCTACTGGTAAGACTCTCACTAATGGAAAAAACAAATAATAATAGTAAAAAATCATTAAATAAAAAAATTAATTAAATTAAAAGCACCAGGTTGGTTCTACTAGAGTATGTCCCTGAATAGCAGCTACAATCCTATGACCAGTGTGTATGGTCTACTAATACAAAAACATGAAAATATACATAAAGGAGACCTCTCCACCTCAGGGAATTCATGCTCTCATTTAAATATACTTCAAAGTAAGTACTATAAACAATATACAAGCATTTCTAATTAAAGTAATTTAACAGCAGAGCAGTCACACTTTTAACAAAGTACTTTAACACAAAAGTTAACAGGAACACATATGACAATATACATAAAGGAGAGCGCTGCACATAAGTAATAGTGCTAATATTCCCAAATACCCCCCCCCCCAATGAGCCTATGGAGAGAAAAATGTAGCAGTAAAAAATACCTGTATTTATTATTATAAACACTAAAGTCTCTAAGAGATTATATAACAACACTACAATAGAACACTGTATGATACAATAATACAATATAAAACTGATATTGGTACCACTTTAAAAACTTTCGAGTCCTCAATGCATTGAAATAAATTATTCCTAAAGCCTAAAATGTCACCCCAAGACTGTAGGTGGCATCCATAGTGTAGATGGTAACGTAGGAATTAAGAATCCCTCTCCAGACTATTTGTGCAGTTAGAAACCCGTAACTCCTGGCTCTCCCATCCGATTACCACACTCTTTATGCGTTAAGCACCTTTAATACGGGACATACCTCTCCAGGCTGCTGATGGACCTCATGGGTGCCCCTCCATTGGTGTCCGCTATGCTCTCTTGCCACTCACCTGGTATGTGCCCAGGGCTGACCCCACCGCTGTAGCACTGGGACGTTGGTATTCAGGCACTGGCATAACGCTGGTGTGCAGACGTTGGTGTGAGCGGGTAGAGCTTGCAAAGCCTTCCAAGCCAGATCTCGTTTCTTTCAATCAGATGTTCCAGCTAATCAAGTAGCAAATGTCGCGGGCAGAGGGAATTACTATTAAATCAAGACCTTGCGCTTATCAAGCTCTACTGCATACACAGACTTTTCCAACACCTCTCCAACGCGTTTCGTGCCACCTGTGCACTTCTTCATGGTTATACAATTCCCATATTTTAAGAAGTTTAAATAGTGTCCCAATGGTTGTGATTCGTCCCCTCTGAATACGAGCAGCTGAAAATGCTGCATACTTTAACCCCATATGCTCAATCCTATCGTCACTTGCATACTATACTATTGTTTATAGGGACCCTTTCAAATCCATCTAAATAGCTAAACATACAAATGAGCAACAATAATGTAAAGTAAAATAGATCAATAGAATAAAATGAATATAAATAATAAGATAAAAAAAAATACAAACAATAATCAAAATGTCCATTTCAATGCTAACTCTTTTTTTATCAACAATGGTCAGTAATTAGAATAGATAAAAATCAATAGAAGAATCAGGTGGAGGTATATATACACACATATTTATATTCGTGCACTCATTCCCACACCTGAAACAAACACTAATTACATTAAACAAAAAGAATATTACCCTCAAAGTTGATAAATAATCTTCAATACAACATCTAATATACCCAAACTGTACCACCTCCATTCACCATTTTGACTATACTGTTGTGTCCACACATACACATAGATCCATATATTACCAATGTATATGTATGTGACTCCTTTTTGAGGACCCCCAATATCATCAGGTACTTCCTCAGCGTGTAATGGCCCTCCCCAAGGGTCCATGGTGCACTAACTGGACATATATCTGGAAATTCCCTATTTTTATCTCTCTTGTAAAAATACAGCTCCCTATGTTAAAGATGGACATTATTATCTATATAAATGTATATGTATCTGTAGCGGTTTGTTTGACACACAGACACAGTGGTTTAGGATAAAACACAGTTTTATTGAAATTACAGTAATAAAATAACCTTCACAGGTCCTGTAGTATATAAGCTGAATAATACAGACACACGACAGGTTATATATACATAGGCCTACACAGGCCCAGTATAAACATAAAGTCCACAACAGTCTATACTGACACAGGTCAGGCAGATTATAATGGATTCCCAGGAGCAAGGTAATGCATGGGTTAATGGTCTTCTTTGAGTGTAAACAGTCCCATGTGTCCCATAAGCAGAACTAACGTGAACTGCCTAGGCAACAATGGGAACAGTGTCACATAAGGTACTGCCGTAGCAGTAACGGAGACCAGAACACTTGCACTCTGCTGGAGCAGTAACGGAGGCAGACACATGCACTTAGCAGAAGCAGTAACGGAGACAAACCGGTGGCTCACTGCCGGAGCAGTAACAGAGGCAGACACTTGCACTTTGCAGAGGAGGTAACGGAGACTAGGCCCAAGGTAAACTGCCTTAGCAGTAACGGAGGCAGACACTTGCACTCTGCAGAAGTAGTAACGGAGGCAAACCGGTGGCTCACTACCAGAGCAGTAACGGAGACAGACACTTGCACTTAGCAGAGGCAGTAATGGAGACTAGACCCAAGGTAAACTGCCGTAGCAGTAACGGAGGCAGACACTTGCACTCTGCAGAAGTCGCAACCGAGGCAAACCGGTGGCTCACTGCCGGAGCAGTAACGGAGGCAGACACTTGCACTTAGCAGAGGCGGTAACGGAGACTAGGACCAAGGGAAACTGCCGTAGCAGTAATGGAACTGGCCACTGGTACTCTGCAGGAGGAAATGGTGACACAATTGCCAGACAGTCAGAATGTCGCCTAGGCGACGCAGCACAGGAACGCCAACCAAGCCAGGTCGAATCACGGAGCAGGAACGTCAGCCAAGCCGGGTCGGATCATGGAGCAGGAACGTCAGCCAAGCCGGGTTGAATCACAGAGCAGGAACGTCAGCCAAGCCAGGTCGGATCACGGAGCAGGAACGTCAGCCAAGCCGGGTCGGATCACAAAGCAGGAACGTCAGCCAAGCCGGGTTGGTACACAGGAGCAGAAATGTTAGGCAAGCAGGGTCGGTACACAGGAACAGAAGACAATATGCAGAGTAGTCAGGCAGGCCAAGTCGGTACACTGGGAATCAATGAGCAGAAACAAGCACTGGCACAGGAACACCACAAAAGGGCACCGGAGGGGTGCCAATAGCCCAGTATATAAAGGTCATACTGGGCGGGACAAACAATGGGAGCAGAGCACAGGATAGACTGACATAAAAACAACAAAGGAGCATGGGCTCCGTGATAGTATCCAATTTCTCATTGTGTCCACCTGACATCAATGTATCACACTCATATATCCAGTATGACTCCTTGTTACATAGGGTCCTAAATCTATCCCCCCCAGAATATTCTGCGGTATATGTTCCAGGGGCACAAGAGAAGTAGACCCAATCTCTCCATGGTGGTAATACCTGTAGTGTTTACTCAGGGGGTACTTTCTTCTTCCTTGAGAATACATCTCCTGTGCTCAAGGAACCTATCCTTAAGACACCTCTTGGTCCTTCCTATGTACTTACGTCCACGGGGGCACATAATACTGTAGACCGCATATGTCGTATTACAAGTAATGTACTGTTTAATTTCCTGACTTCTGCCTTTACTGTCTCTAAATTTCTTTGTGTCATGAGCAATATAGTCACAGGTGATACATCTATGTGCGTTACACCTATATATACCCTTGTTATTTACACTACATTCCAACTTTTCCATGGACGGTTTGTTTCTACTTAAAATGTTTTAAGGCTCTTATTCTTTTTACACTGGGAGCTTCTGAGATTTCTCTAACCAACAAGGGGTCCACCTTAAATATCGACCAATGTTTGTCTAGTATGTTGTTGATTTTTTTATGTGCCTCATTATATTTGGTTATAAATATTGGATATCTCTCAATATTTTTATTCCTCATATTATCTTTTTCATTATTTTTATTTATATTACCATTATTGAATAATAGATTCTGTCTGTCCATTTCTCCTGCCTCACAGCACTTTCCACAACATCCTCAGGATATGCCTTTTCTATAAATCTGTGTTTTAAATCAGAGCAATGTTTTTGAAAAGCCTCCTCATCAGTACAGTTTAATTTCTTCCTTTGAAACTGACCCTTAGGTACATTATTCAGCCATCCTTTTTTGTGGCAGCTGCTACTGACACTTTCCTTCTTACAAGTCTCTGTGATGACACTTTAGCCTCTGTGTGATAATGTCAGATCCAGATAGTCCACACTGTCTTTGCTGATCTGGTATGTAAATTTTAATCCCATACCATTACTATTTAAATCTGAAAGGTATTTGTTTAGATACACATGGTCCCCAACCCAGATTAGGACCAGGTCATCTATATACCTTCTGTAGAAGGACAGTCTTGCCCCCAGCCCTGCCCCCCACACATGGGCCTCTTCCTAGAAGCCCATGTATAAGTTGGCATAGCTGGGGGAAAAACTGGCCCCTACTACTGCTGAAAGGGTCCCTATAAACAATAGCATAGTATGCAAGTGATGATAGGATTGAGCATATGGGGTTAAAGGTTGTAGCATCTTCAGCTGCTCGTAGTGGACGAATCACAACCATTGGGACACTATTTAAACTTCTTAAAATATGGGAATTGTATATCCCTGAAGAAGTGCCCAGGTGGCATGAAATGCGTTGGAGAGCAGTTGGACCAGTACACTATTTAACAAGTCTGTGTATGCTGTAGCGATTGAAAAGCGCAAGGACTAGATTTAATAGTAATTCCCTCCACCCGCAACATTTGCTACTTGATTAGCCTGAACATCTGATTGAGAGAAACAAGATCTGTCTGGCAACGCTCTGCAAGCTCTACCAACTCACACCAGTGTCTGCACACCAGCAATATACCAGTGCCTGAATACCAATGTCCCAGTGGTACAGCGGTGAGGTCAGCCCTGGGCACATACACGGCGAGTGCCAAGGGAGCATAGCGGACACCACCGGAGGGGCACCCACGAGGTCCACCAGCAGCCTGGAGAGGTATTGTGACGGTTTGTTCGACACACAGAAACAGTGGTTTAGGATAAAAGACAGTTTTATTGAAATCACAATATTATAATAACCCTCACAGGTCCTTTAGTATACAAGCAGAACAATACAGACACACGACAGGTTACATATACATATGCCTACACAGGTCCAGTATAACCATAAAGTCCATAGCAGTCTATACTGACACAGGTCAGGCAGAATATGTTGGATTCCCAGGAGAAGGGCACTGAATGGGTTAACGATCTTCAAGGAGTGTGAACAGTCCCATGTGTGGAGAGTTCTGTGATAGGGCTCTCTCCATATAGAGAGCTTAGGTATACGTAATGCCCAGAAACAGGTTAGCAGAACAAACGTGAACTGCCAGAGTAATATCAGGAATTGAGTAACGTAGGAGACTGCCGTAGCAGTAACGGAGACAGACACTAGCCTTCTGCAGGAGCAGTAACGGAGACCAGGGCAAAGGCACACTGCCGTAGCAGTAACGGAGGCAGACACTTGTGCTCTGCAGGAGCAGTAACGGAGACTAGGCCAATGGCACATTGCCGTAGCAGTAATGGAGGCAGACCCTTGCGCTCTGCAGGAGCAGTAACGGAGGCAGACACTTGCGCTCTGCAGGAGCAGTAACGGAGACTAGGCCAATGGAACACTACCGTAGCAGTAACGGAGGCAGACCCTTGCGCTCTGCAGGAGCAGTAACAGAGACTAGGCCAATGACACACTGCCGTAGCAGTAACGGAGGCAGACCCTTGCGCTCTGCAGGAGCAGTAACGGAGACTAGGCCAATGACACACTGTCGGAGCAGTAACAGAGGCAGACCCTTGCACTCTGCAGGAGCAGTAACGGAGACTAGACCAATGGCACACTGCCGTAGCAGTAACGGAGGCAGACACTTGCACTCTGCAGGAGCAGTAACGGAGACTAGGCCAATGGCACACTGCCGTAGCAGTAACGGAGGCAGACCCTTGCGCTCTCCAGGAGCAGTAACGGAGACTAGGCCAATGACACACTGTCGGAGCAGTAACGGAGGCAGACCCTTGCACTCTGCAGGAGCAGTAACGGAGACTAGACCAATGGCACACTGCCGTAGCAGTAACAGAGGCAGACACTTGCGCTCTGCAGGAGCAGTAACGGAGACTAGGCCAATGGCACACTGCCGTAGCAGTAATGGAGGCAGACCCTTGCACTCTGCAGGAGCAGTAACGGAGACTAGGCCAATGGCACACTGCCGTAGCAGTAACAGAGGCAGACACTTGCACTCTGCAGGAGCAGAAACGGAGACTAGGCCAATGTCACACTGCTGTCTCAGTAAGGGGACTGACACTTGCACTCTGTAGGAACAGTAATGGAGACTGGATAGCTGAAGGATCAGAATGTCACCAGGGTGACACAGGACCGCCAGAGCAGGAACGCCAACTAAGCCGGGTCGAATCACAGGAGCAGGAACGTCAGCCAAGCCGGGTCGAATCACAGAGCAGGAATGTCAGCCAGACCGGATTGGCACACAGAAGGAGGAACGTCAGCCAAGCCGGGTCGATACACAGGAGCAGGAGACAAATGCAGAGTAGTCAGGCAGGCCAAGTCGGTACATTGGGAATCACTGAGCAGAATCAAGCACTGGTACAGGAACACCACGAAAGGGCACCGGATGGGTGCCAGAGCCCAGTATATAAAGGCCATACTGGGCGGGACAAACACAGGACAGCCAATGGGAGCAATCACAGTGCAGACTGACAGGAAACAAGACAAGGGGAGCACGGGCACCGTGATAGGTATGTCCCTTATTAAGGGGGCTTAATGCATAAAGAGTATGGCAGTTGGATGGGAGAGCCAGGAGTTATGGATTTCTAACTGCACAAATAGTCAGGAGAGGGATTCCTAATTCCTATGTTACCATCTACGCTATGGATGCCACCTACAGTTTTGTGGAGACATTTTAGGCTTTAGGAATCATTTATTTCAATGCATTGAGTTTTTAAAGTGGTACCATTATCAGTTTTATATTGTATTATTGTATCATATAGTGTTCTATTGTAGTGTCGTTATATAGTCTCTTAGAGACTTTAGTGTTTATAATAATAAATACAGGTGTTTTTTACTGCTACATTTTTGTCTCCATAGGCTCATTGGGGGGGGGGAGTGTATTTGGGAATATTAGCACTGTTACTTAGGTACAGGGCTCTCCTTTATGTATATTTTCATATGTGTTCCTGTTAACTTTTGTGTTAAGGTACTTTGTTAAATGTGTGACTGCTCTGCTGTTAAATTACTTTTACTAATTAGAAATACTTGTGTATTGTTTGCAGTACTTACTTTTAAGTATATTTAACTGAGAGCATGAATTCCCTGAGGTGGTGCGAGGTTACTCGCAGTTAGAACTAACCAAGCTTTATAAGCAGATTCTGGATGAAAGCATTGGTGAATGGTTGTTGCATGTATGGGATACTGGGGTGGATAAGATTATTCTTAACACTGATGAAGGTGTCAGTATTGTCAGGGTTTATGAATTAAGAATGACTAGATGTCAATAAAGATGGCCAATAAACATTCAGAAAATCATTCCCTCCAAAGTAGTTGTACAAGGCAGTAATATAAGGTATAATTAAATATCAGTAATAATGTACTTGGTTAATAAAATATAATAGTTTATTAACACACACTAATTATAGAAATAATACAATAATCATACATTAAAGTTAATACGCTAAAATAACAATACATTTGATCAACAGTAATTAAGTACAGTTACAGATATTGTAAGAAATTTTGGGTGACAAAAAGAACAATATCCAGTCTAAATCAATAGACACCACAATACATACACAATCAAAGGGACATTTACCTAGAGCCATACAGTGACATCAATACCACAATCCAATGAATCAGAGTAACCAACTCTATTTCAGAACTAGATATCTACCTTAAAGCCAAATACTTCACTAGATATCTAACCTTACCTAAGATCAATAAACATCTGTCTAGAATACTATTTATATAGTCTTCTCTTAATGTATCTACTTAGTTATTCTGCATAACATGTGTAGGATAATTGGATATTCTACATAGAGGAAACAGTATTATTTCCATTTATAGTTATGTCTGTATTTTCCCTCTGCAGTTAGGGAGTATACTCTATACTTAAAATTTAAGGCAATATAATAATTCTATTTACCATATAGGAATGCAGGAAATAAAATAAATTAAATAGATAAAGTATAAGATAGACAATATTTACCAGTTTTAGGTAGATCTGAAACTACTCTCTGAAGTACAGTTGTGGTAGGGCCACTCTGCCTTTTCCCCTTTTTTCTTCCTTTCTCCTTTTCTCTTGGCTTTTTGCTCTCTTTTTATCAACCATTTCCACATGTAAAGTGGATTACCCCTAAAAGGTGTGGTGAATATGTGTCCTGAATTCATTGGTTATCTGAGATGCCTCCTTAGTTAATTCATATTAGGATGTGGTCACCTTGTTCAAAATATGGTCCAGTAGGTGGTGTCCTTAGCCAACAAATATAACAATTAGTTGGATTCTAAGTTTTCAGAATATATGTTATAGTCCCTAAAACGAGAGAAACCCAAACTGTAACATATAAACAAAAACTGAAGAATCTCTAACATATTTCTTAATCCTTGGTAGTTGTACAAATAGTGGTATACACTTCGTGTGGTACATACATATAGTGGTACACATTTTGTGAGAATTTTAGATTTAGAATAAATCTCGTTATAAACAATTCTTGTCTAATCTATTTAAGTATGCCCTTCTGTGATTAACCCCTTCAGACACTTTTTCAGCATTTTTGCTATCCTTCTGTTTATGCTTGATTTCCTCTGGGGATTTTTAGTTAAATATGGAAAACTATATATTGTTTTTTTCAGAACGAATTGAGCTTTCTCGTGGTACCTTACATGAAGAGAATTTTACATCGTGCAAAAAGCTATGATGTCATAATGACAAAAAAAGTGAAAATTTAATCAATTTCCTAATATCACATAATATGTATCAAAAACATTTACCTTGATTGAAAAAGTTTCAATTATTTGAAAAAGCCCCAAGTCCCCCGAGTAAAAAAATACCAAATTTGTATAGTTTTACCTACGTCCATGGCTAGCGTAGAGCCCTAATCACCAGCAGCGCAAAATTACATTTTCAACTTTATAAACTAATATGCTCATTCTAGGGTTTTTGTGGTAAAACTACCCTAAAACAGTGGAATAACTATATAAAACTATATATTTCGGAAAAGCAGACAACCTGCCGCATCTAATGAGGGGTAACTTGCCTTCTTACCCCAAGCCTGGTGTGCACAAATGCCTCCAGAAGATGGCGCTAATGAAAAAATAGGCATTTTCTTACATTTCTGCCCCTTCAAATGTACTGAAATTTGTGAAAACCATGGCATTTCCAACTGTATTCATTAGCTAGTGCTCTTAGGAGAAAAATGACACCCCATTGGTATGAGTTTAACTACCTCAGGGGGCGCTAGAAGTGCAAAACGACACCTACTACAACCTCAAATTTTTCTAACATTTTCTCAAACATTACTTGTCTGTACAAAAAATGGTTATAACAACTACAGAAGTGAAGAAAGGGCACACAAACCATACCATTTTGGAAAGAAGACAACCTGCCGCATCAAATGAGGGGTGAATTGCCTTCTTACCCCTAGCCTGTTGTGCCCAAATGCTTCCAGAAGGTGGCACTATAGGAAAAAAATGGCATTTTCATACATTTCTGCCCCTTCAAATGTACTGAAATTTGTGAAAACAATGGCATTTCCAACTGTATTCATTAGCTAGCGCTCTTAGGAGAAAAATGACACCCCATTGGTATGAGTTCAACTACCTCAGGGGGTGCTAGAAGTGCAAAACGACACCTACTACAACCTCAAATGTTTCTAACATTTTCTCAAACATTACTTGTCTGTACCCAAATGGTTATAACAACTACAGAAGTGAAGAAAGGGTACACAAACTATACCATTTTGAAAAGAAGACACCCTACCGCATCTAATGATGGGTGACTTGCCTTGTTACCCCAAGTCTGGAGAGCACAAATGCCTCCAGAAGGTGGCGCTAATGAAAAAAAAAGGCATTTTCTTACATTTCTGCCCCTTCAAATGTACTGAAATTTGTGCAAACCATGGCATTTCCAACTGTATTCATTAGCTAGTGCTCTTAGGAGAAAAATGACACCCCATTGGTATGAGTTTAACTACCTCAGGGGCGCTAGAAGTGCAAAACGACACCTACTACAACCTCAAATTTTTCTAACATTTTCTCAAACATTACTTGTCTGTACACAAATGGTTATAACAACTACAGAAGTGAAGAAAGGGCACACAAACCATACCATTTTGGAAAGAAGACAACCTGCCGCATCAAATGAGGGGTGAATTGCCTTCTTACCCCAAGCCTGTTGTGCCCAAATGCTTCCAGAAGGTGGCACTATAGGAAAAAAATGGCATTTTCATACATTTCTGCCCCTTGAAATGTACTGAAATTTGTGAAAACAATGGCATTTCCAACTGTATTCATTAGCTAGTGCTCTTAGGAGAAAAATGACACCCCACTGGAATGAGTCGACCTACCTTAGGGGTGCCAGAAGCACATCATTACACCTACCTGTCTGCTTCTTCGAAAATGGCGGCTTGTACTAAAATGTCCATAACTGTTGGAGACATGAAGGAAAGGTATAAAAGGTATACCATTTTGGAAAGTAGACATTCTCCCGCATCAATTGAGGGGTCACTTGCCTTTCTACCCCCTGGGCTGAAGTGCACAAATATTTCCAAAAGGTGGCGCTATGGGAATAAATACATGTTTTTTTACATTTCCACCACTTCAAAGATACTAAAATCTTTGAAAACCATAACATTTCCTGCTGTATTCAGTACCTGCTACCAACATGAGAAAAATGGTAGCCTATTTGTGTGGGTTAACATACAATATGTGGGTGCTAGGAACACGTACGTAAACCTGACACTTTTGTTTTTGAAATTATCTGCTTGCACTAAAATGGTTATAACCATAATAGATATGCAGAAAAGGTAGAGAAACAATGTCATTTTGGAAAGAAAACAACCTTCCGCATCTAATGAGGGGTCACTTGCCTTCTTACCCAAAGGCTGGTATGCACAAATGCTTCCAGGAGGTGGCGCTAGTGAAAAAAAAGGCATTTTCTTACATTTCTGCCCCTTCAAATGTATGGAACTTTGTAAAAACCATGGAATTTTCAACTGCATTCATTAGCTAGTGCTCTTAGGAGTCAAACGACACCCCATTGGTATGAGTTGACCTACCTTAGGGGGTGCTAGAAGTAGAAAACTACACCAACTACAACCTCTGATGTTTCTAACATTTTCTCAAATGTGACTTGCCTGTACAATGGCTATAACACATTCAGAATTGAAGAAAAGGTAGATAAACCATACCATTTTGGAAAGAAGACAACCTTCCACATCTAATGAGGGGTCACTTGCCTTCTTACCCCAATACTGGTGTGCATAAATGTTTCCAGAAGGAGGCGATATAGGAAAAAAATTGCATTTTTTTACATTTCTGCCCCTTCAAATGTATGGAGCGCTGTAAAAACCATGGAATTTTCAACTGCATTTGTTTGCTAGTGCTCTTAGGAGTCAAATGACACCCCATTGGTATGAGTTGAACTACCTTAGGGGGTGCTAGAAGTAGAAAACTACACCTACTACAAACTCTGATGTTTCTAACATTTTCTCAAACCTGACTTGCCTGTACGAAAATGGCTATAACACCTTCAGAATTGAAGAAAAGGTAGATAAACCATACCATTTTGGAAAGAAGACAACCTGCCGCATCTAATGAGGGGTCACTTGCCTTTTTACCCCTAAGTTAGTTGGCACAACTATTTCCAGAATGTGGTGGTACAGGAAAAAAAAAATTTGTTTTACACATCAGTCACTTCAAAGATACTAAAATGGTTCAATGGCGTGGGATTTCCTAGGAGGACTTCTTGCCAGCCTAAGAAAAATGGTACCCCACTGCTGTGGGTTGACATACCAATTTACGCTACAGGAGCGTAGCTACCAGTGAAACAGAAATGGTAAAGCAAACAGTGTATGTGTGATTTTATGGCTAACAGATGAAAGAAACTAGGGCGTCAGCCGGTGTACGTGCGGACCTGTGACTACAAGTGTAACAAAATATGTGGGAGGGTGAGGGATTAGGCAGTGTGTGTGGGTATGAGCAGAGGAGCAAGGATGGTGGTGATGGTGGGGCAGTGTTTGATAGTGTGTATGGGAGATCTGTGACTACCAGTGTGCAATGTATGTCCCCTCATACAAAGCACTGCGTTGGACCCCCTCCCTCCTGTGGCATGTGCATTTTTTGGGGCTTTTTCCCACAATATTTTTGTGTAGACCTCGTTGGGGGAATCAGAACCCATACAATGAGGTCTAAATAAAAAATAAAGGGGGTGGTCCAGTGGATTGCAAAGCAATGCATTTGTGCCCCTGTGGCACACAAAGGGTTAATTTTTTATTGTTACTTTGTATTCAGATGGCCACCAAACAAGCTCTGATCACAAAGTAATGATAAAAAGTCCTGTGTGTGCCACAGGAAGGGGGTCGGCATTGAACTCCCCTCCTAGTGGCACACACAGGGTTAATTTGTGTTTTAATTTTTTTTTTTTTATTATATACCTCATTGAGGGGCATAAGGACCCCCTGATCCCTCCCCAGTGAGGTCTTAGTAAAAAAAATATATATATGTCCACAAACAGAGGGACCCTGAGAGTGCAACAGGGGTGTCCAGTGCATTGCAAAGCAATGCATTGGATCCTTGTGGCACTCAGAGGGTTAGTTTATTTTTTATCATTACTTGGTAATCAGAGCTTGTTGGGGGGCCATCAGGACCAATCATGATGGCCCCCCAACAATCTCTGATAACGAAGTAATGATAAATGCCCTGTGTGTGCCGCAGAAGGGGGGCTGCATTGGCCTCCCTTGTGGCACACACAGGGTTAATTTTTTTTCTTTACATTTTTTTATTATGGACCTCATTGGTGGGTATCAGGACCCCTCTGATTCCCCCCAATGAGGTCTTAAAAAAAAAAAAAAAGGAATCAAAATAAATGTCCCTGTGAGTGCCAAAGGGGTTTCCAGCGCATTGCAAAGCAATGCATTGGACCCTTCTGGCACTCAAAGGGTTAATTTTTTTTTTAATTATTACTTTGTAATCAGAGCTTGTTGGGGGGCCATCAGGACCAATCCTGATGGCCCCCCAACAAGCTCTAGTAACAAAGGAATGATAAAAGCCCTGTGTGTGCCACAGGAGGGGGGGTGCATTGGACCCCCCCTGTGGCACACACAGGGTTAAAAAAAAATATATTTTTTTTTTTAATAATAGACCTCATTGAGGGGCATCAGGATCCCCCCTGATCCCCCCAATGAGGTCTTTCAAAAAAAAAAAAACTCCAAAGAAATGACCCTGTGAGTGCAACAGGGGTCTCCAGCACATTGCAAAGCAATGTGCTGGGGACCCCTGCAGCACTCACAGGGTTACTATTGCTTTTTTTTAAATTTTTTTTTTTAATGTATTCAGACCTCGTGGGGGACATCACAACCCCTCCTGGTGTCCCCCCAGTTATTGATCTCCCAGCCGATAGGCTGGGAGATCAATTTGGCGACTGCAGGAGAGCAGAAGCTCTCCTGCCTTTCACTCCTACCACCGGGATCATGTCACCGATGACGTTAGGAGGTTTCCCCCGGCCCCGCCCACTCCTACCCGGAAGTTCGGGGTAGGAGGGCGGAAGAGGGAGAAGCTCTGTTTCTCAGAGCTTCTCCCTTGGTGATCAATACCTGGGAGGACATGAGGAGTAATCCTCATGTCCTCCCAAGAGTGCCAGGCTGCATTTCAGCTGAAATGCGGCCACTGCCAGCCGGTTATACCGGCTAAAGCAGTGACCGCATTTTAGCTGTCAAATGTACGAGCGTGGCACAGAAGGTACAGCTGTGCTCACTCGTACATTGTATCCACCTGGCACTCTAGGGGTTAAACTAATCTCTGAGCATTGCTATACTGTGAATGTAGAGAATACATTCATGTATAATTATATACTTATTCTAGATATAGCATTCAAATATAATAGACTGTGACTTATATGAATTAAATGGATATCAGCATTGATGTATATACCCTGGTTAAATATGGATAGTATACACATATACACACACGCACCGATGTCTATACATATATATATATATATATATATATATATATATATATATATATATATATACATACACACACACACGCAAAATATATATGTGTATAAATGTTTAAAATTTAACTTCTGTCCCTGCTAGCTATATGCGCTTATTGTTTAACTTGCACACCTGGAATTTACTCTTCTCAGGCAGAGCTTAATTTGTATGTTGATGATGGCTTTTGTTCTTCCTGGATCTTCTCATTGTTTTGACGTCAGCTAAGACCTTCACACATGTTTGTTCTAGGCTAAAGAACAACAAACAGAAATCAAAAAGACAGAAAAGAAAATAAATATATAGAGAGGTTACATTATAGAGTATACACTTCTATTTTAAAATAATCCATTTCTTTATCTAAAAAGATAGATCTGGGTTCTATTCTTAGCTCTTTTTAATGTTGTATATCATGAGCTAATCTGACAGTATAGGGCATCTCACAAGCAATCCACATGTTATACAGTGTTGAGACTAGTGAGGCATATCCAGGGTAATTTTAGTTTAATGGACATCATTAAACCTGCATTAGTGAAGGTTTTCCACATCACACTGACATAGAGCCACATATACCATGGCGAACTACCAGGGAAGCGTCAGAATCCGCATTATTTTTAGCAGGTTTAGACAAAGACCACTGAGCCAGATGTAGAGGACTTTACCCCTGGCATGCAGTCGAGATTTTTAAGGACTGCTCCCAGTGAAAAGAGTCCTTACTGTTCATGCTAAATAGTACCGCTGAAAACGGGCAAATATTTGTTATTACACATAGGTTAGCGGAAATGGTGGAATATGAAAAGGAATAGGTTTAATCAGAAAAGAGGTGTCTCCACGACCATTAAGTCAGAAATGGAGGATAATATAAAAGCACTGAAATATAAACCTAAATTTAGCAAAAAAACAGGATGTTTCCCAGTGCAATGGTGCAGCGATGGTGAAGCTTTTTGGGCCCAACTGCCCAGTTTGCAGCACGGAGACAAGGTTGGAAGTTGCTAGAAAAAGACCTGGGTATCCTTGTCAACTACAAACTTGGAAACAGTGACCAGTGTCAAACAGCAGTAGCAAAGGCAAACAAAGTCCTGTCTTGCATAAAAAGAGGTATTGAAGCAAGAGTGGATAACATTATTTTGCCATTATACAAATCATTGGTAAGACCTCACCTTGAGTATGCAGTGCAATTTTGGGCACCGGTTCTGAAAAAGGATATACTAGAACTAGAGAGGGTACAGCGGAGAGCAACAAAATTAATTAAGGGAATGGAGGACTTGACATATGAGGAACGACTAAACAAACTTGGTTTATTTACTCTAGAGAAAAGACGACTAAGAGGAGACCTTATCACATTGTACAAGTATATGAGAGGTCAATACAAGGATCTCTGCAGGGAGCTATTTATTCCAAGGCCTGCTCAGGTGACCAGGGGACACCTCTTGAGATTAGAGGAAAGGAGGTTTAAACTTCAGCAGAGGAAGGGTTTTTTTACGGTAAGGTCTGTCAAATTGTGGAATTCATTGCCCAGGGAGGTAGTTATGGCAGATACAATGGACACATTTAAGAGAAGATTAGATACATTTCTTTCAAAAGGGAACATACAGAGTTATACTGTTTATCAGTAGGCAGATCAGGAAGGTCTGATAAAGACTAATTTAATTGGTAGCAGGAAAGCTATAAAATTCTTAGTTACTGAGGTATGAAGCGAAGGTTGAACTTGATGGACTTGTGTCTTTTTTCAACCTAATTTACTATGAAGTAGCATATATAGCATACAAATATAAAAAGACAGCTATATACAGTTGTGTGTTCCCTTTATGTTATCAGAGAGATGGAAACTGTTTTTTCTAAGAATAAAATCACATGAAACAAATGTCTTAGAACTTTCATTAATGATGGGAAGCAAGACAAAGCTTACAATTAAAATGGTGCTACACTAGTGATATATAGAAACATAGAATTTGATGGCAGATACAAACCATTCTGCCAATCTAGTCTGCTCATTTTCCTATTGTAAAAACCTCAGATGTTTTTTGGTCCTTGGTCTTTTCTTATGTTAAGGACAGGTTTATGCCTATCCCATGCATGCTTAAATTCTGTCACTGTATTAACTTCTACCTCTTCTGCTGGTAGACTATTCCACTTATGTACTACCCTCTAAGTGAAGTAAAATGTTCTTACATCTAAACCTGTATCCATCTAGTTTTAGACTATGGCCTCTTGTCCTAATATTTTTACTCCTTTGAAATGTACTTCCATCCTGCACTTTGTTAAATCCCTTCATGTATTTGAATGTATCTATCATATCCCCTCTCTCTCTCTCTTCTCTCCTCCAAGCTATACATGTTCAGAACCTTTAGTCTGTCCTGATATTTCTTTTCCTGTAAACCATTCACCATTTTAGTAGCTCTTCTCTGAATTTGCTCTAGAGTATCTATATCCTTCTGGAAATGGGGTCTCCAGTACTGTACACAATACTCTAGTTTAGGTCTAACTAGAGATCTATAGAGTGGAAAGACCACTTCACTTTTTCTGCTACTAATGCCCTTAGCTATACAACCCAGCACCCTGCTTGCATTCCCCACCGCTTTATTACATTGCCTGTCTAACTTTAAGTCATTAGAAATAATTACTCCCAAATCCCTTTCCTCTGCTGTCTCTGACAGCACAGTACCCTTAATAGTATATTTTTCCTTTGGATTTTTATGTCCCAAGTGCATTATTTTATATTTATCAACATTAAACTGCAGCTGCCACACTCTTGTCCATTCTTCTAATTTACCTAAATCATTTGTCATTTAGCTTATTCCCCCTGGAATGTCTACCCTACTGCAGATCTTAGTATCATCTGCAAAAATGCATAACTTACCTTGAATACCTTTTGTAATATCACTAATAAAAATATTAAAAAGAATGGGCCCCAGTATAGATCCCTGAGGTACCCCATTAGTGACACTCCTTTCATCTGAATATTCTCCATTGACTACCACCCTCTGTCACCTGTCACTCAGCCATTGCCTTATCCATTTAACTATTTTGACACTGCAATTTATTAATGAGTCTTCTATGAGGGACAGTGTCAAATGCTTTAATGAAATCTAGATAAACTATATCTACTGCTCCACCTTGGTCTATTATTTTAGTTACCCAGTCAAAAAAATCTGTGAGGTTAGTTTGACAAGATCTCCATGCTGTAAACCCATGCTGTTTGGTACCTTGCAAGCCATTCAAATTCAGATATTCAACAATTCTTTCCTTTAACATAGTCTCCATTAATTTTCCCACTACTGATGTAAGACTTACTGGTCTGTAGTTATCAGACTCTTCCCTGCTACCTTTTTTGTGAAGAGGTACTACATTTGCTACCTTCCAATCTTCTGTAACTACTCCTGTCGATAGTGACTGATTGATTAATTCTGTTAAAGGTTTTGCCAGAACACACTTAAGTTCTTTTAATAACTTTGCGTGTATCCCATCTGGTCCCACATATTTTAACATTAAAATGGAGCTATACTAGTAATACCACATTGCTTACAGTTGAAATGGTGCTACTGTAGTGATACCAGATAGTTTAACATTGAAATGGAGCTACAATAGTAATACCACAGAGTTTACAATTTTAATGGAGCTACAGACAATACCACAGAGCTTACAAATGAAATGAATGTACATTAGTGATACAAAATAGCCTACAATTAAAATAAAGCTAAATTATTGTTACCACTGAAATTAAACTCCACTAGTGATACCACAGTGCTTACAATTCTGTGAATACCAATGGTGCCTCTACAATTGGACCTGTAGGTCTCTGATGCACAAATCGCCTCCACTGATCCACTAGGCACAGTGCCCTGATGAGTAGCACCTGCCACCTACTGTTGCATGAGAAGCAAACATTTGTCACTGGCAAGGGCAGTGTGAAATGCAAATAGAAAGTGGGAACCATTACTGCTGGGCTGGTATCTAGTATGCATGTACAACTGTGGTGGGTATCCTGGGGCTCTTTAGCTGTTCAGGACCACGACTTTCATCATCTGAAGCCAGCCATTAGTTGGCTGTAGAATAGATAATGGGAATTGTAGTCATGAACAGCTGCAGTGCTTCAGGTTGGCAGATGCTGAAAGATTGTGTCTCAAAAAAGCTAAGCACTGTCAAAATCTGCCCTCTATTCCCATAAATACAATATGTATGTGCTGAATTGCCTGCTGGAATTATGCTATTCTTCCTGGCTCAGATCATCCATGAGTACTAGGTGCATAAAGGCTGCTGAAAACACAAGCTTTTGAGTCTTGTGTGATGACACAGGGATGTCAACATCACATCAAAAGAGGTGTGAGGGGGAGAGAGGGAGGCAAGAGGGTGAGAGAGAGAGGCAAGAGGAGGGGAGAGAGAAAGGCAAGAGGGGGAGAGAAAGTGGCAAGATGAGGGATAAAGAAGCAAGGGTAGGAATAAAGAGGCATGGGGAAAGAGGCAAAAGGGGAAGAAAGTGGGGCAAGAGGGGGATAAAGAGGCAAGAATGGAATAGATAGTGGCAAGGAGGGTAAAGAGAAAAGTGGTGGAGAAAGATAAAGAGGCAATAGGGAGAGAAATACTATACTACCCCTTTTGCATCATTCTCCCTCTTCTTTCCCCTTTCTCCCCCCTCTGGTCCCTTTCTCCATTCTCTTGCCCCTTTGTCTCTCTCCCCCCCTTGCCTTTTTCTAAGGGTTAATATTAACTTCAGTTTAAAACAGAACCACATGCTCATTGAAGAAACTCCTACCAAATCATGCTCTGTCATTGCACTCCAAGGGTTAATATAGGATATAGAAACAGAGTATATCATATATTAACCATTGGAGTGCAATTGCAAGAGCATGTTCTATGAATTTCTTCATTGAGAACATGTAGTTCTATTTTAAACCGAAGTTAACCTGAAAAATACAGTATTGAATTTGTTTTCTGTCAGTGAAATGCTGTTTGAAACCGTGGCATTAACTCCTTAAGGACTACATGACGTACTACGACTGTCACGGTCCTTAAATACTTAAGGACCGATGACGGGCATAGTACATCACGTACTTTTTACTTACAGCGCTCCACCAGGAGCGCTGTAAGTAAACATAGGGCCTAAAATTGACCGCTCCAAGACTGAAGCGATCTCTTTCAGGCCACAAAGTGGCGCGCCGATACACGCAACAGGTCACGTGTACCGGCATGTCGGCAAGGATCAAAGCGGTCCTTATGGGACAGAAACATCCCAGGACCGCTGGTCCTTAAGGGGTTAAAATGAATGTGCAGTGGCTAACTCCTCCCCCCATAAAAGCATTCTAACTCACAATATATGCCAAATTGGAGCATATTACGTTCCTAAGGGTACATTTGGCAACATCTGTTGGTCACGTTGTATAACTAATTTGCTGCTATATTTGCATGTTTTGTGCCCATTTGGTGTCCAGTTCAGATTAATACAATGTGGCACAGATGTTAATATTTAGAATAATTTGGGCCAAATTATTCTAAATATCATCACCCACACCACATTGCTTAAATCTAGGCACCAAATGGATACACATACAAGTGGAGTGGCAAATCAGTTACACAATGTGACACAATGCTGTTGCCAGATGTAGCAATATGTGTATAAAATGTTCCAGTTTGGAATATATTGTTAATTATAATGCTTTTGTGGGAGGAAGGGAGGAGCTGTGGTGGCATATCATGCTGTATTACTCTGCTGGTGGCATAGAATGGTGTATTTCTCTGATGACGTATAACTATTGCTCTGGTGGTGTAAGCGCTACTCTTACTTTCTGTTCGGAGGGGAACCGGCCGCTCCGATGTTCAGGGGAAGGCCGGCCACCTCTACTTGCTGCCTCGTGGGGTTTGCTGCGTTCAGTCTCGCCTGTGAACCAGTGCGCCCTGGTGTTTCTCTGGGCGACCGGCTTCCTTGCTGCTGCCCCTTACGGCTCCTGCCACATCTGATGAGAGTCCCTTGCTGACAGAGAGTTGGGAGCAAGTCACTGGGGAATCCTACAGTGACGTCACATCCCGGCTCTTAAAGGGACAGACCCATTTAGTGCTCCACCTCCTGGGGGTGGGGGAAACCACATATAAACTGCCTGCTCAGCACATCAGTAGCCCTTTCGTGGTGTTCCAGTGCAGTTGTGTATGATCCTTGGCTTGTCTTCCTAGATTTCCCACTGTCCAGTGTTGTGGCTTGTCTGACTACCCGCTTGGTATTGGACCTTCGGCTCTGGTTGAATACCCGCTCTGGTACTGACCCTTGGCTTGTCTGACTACCCGCTTGGTATTGACCATCGGCTCTGGCTGACTATCCGCTCCGATACTGATCTCTGGCTTGTCTGTCTACCCGCTTGGTTTTGACCTTCGGCTCTGGCTGACTTCCTCTGGTTCTCCACCTTGGTTGCCTGTATCTACTGACACTGACTGTAGGCCTAAGTCAGTCCATTTATTCATTGATTGCCTTTAGCACTTGATACTGACATCAGTTTACAATCTATTTCTGGGTCCTAACCTCAGTATTGGTGCTATTGTAGCGATCTATTTCTGGGTCCTAGTCCCAGCATCGGTGCTATTGCACATTCTCCTATCTTTAGACTTGCAGGTACAGTCGACTATTTCTGGTAGTAGTTATTGCTCCCTGCTCCCTCTGCCTGAGCATATATTGATTTTCATATTATATTATTTTACAATAAAGGTGGTGTTTCTAATTACTGTACTGTCTCCTGTTTCCTCCTTTGGTTCCATGACAGATGGGCTGTATTACTGGGCTGGTGGCATATATGTAACCCTCTGGTGGTGACATATTACTCTGTATTGCTGTACTGGTGGCATATATGTATTGCTCTGGTGGTGACATATTACTATATATTGCTGTACTGGTGGCATATATGTATTGCTCTGGTGGTAACAAGTAATGATTGCTGTGCTGGTTACATAACTGTATTTTTCTGGTGGTGGCATATAACTGTATCGTTGTGTTAGTGGCATATAACTCTGTATTGCTGTGCTGATGGCATATAAATCTGTAGTACTATTTTGACTATATTTTGACTATATTAACCTAATGAACTACAGTTGAGTTGTATTAAAGTGATTCCTCTAGTCCTAGGTTCCCAATATTTTTCAAATTATAATGATTTGCCCTATGAAATAGCTTTTAATCTTTATATGATACACAACTTATTTATTCAAGGCCAATACAAATATCTCTCCAATTAATTATTTACATAAAGAGATAAGCTAAGAACAAGAGGTCATCCATTAAGACTAGAGGAAAGATGCTTTCGACTAAAACAAAAGCAGGGATTTTTTGCAGTACGGATGGTAAAGCTATGGAATTCTTTGCCTAGGGATGTTGTACTTGCAGATAATTCAAGTGCTTTCAAACAAGCAATGGATGCCTATCTAGAACAGGACAATATTGAAAGTTATGACAGATGGCTTCAAAGCAGGTAGGCTGTTGATCTAGGGAACTATCTGACTGCCATTTGGAGTCAGGAAGGAAGTTTTTTTACCCACTTGGGGCTAAATTGGAAATGGCTTCAGCAGGATCAACAGGGGTGTTTTTCACATGGGTTGGACTTAATGAATACATGTCTTTTTTCAGCCTCAACAACTATCTATGTATGTTACTCCCTCATGGTACCTTTAGAGCAATACCATCTAAATGCAAGAATTGTGTTCATACAAGTAAGCTGGATTAGTTTATCTTTTCTAAAACTAATGTTTAATTAAGTAAAGCATATACCTCTCATAAGTGGAGCACAGCTTCTATATTTCAGATAATGTTGGAATCTATGGCTCCATCGTGTCACTGCCAGTTCAGTTCTATATTAATATATATTATTAAAAATAGTATCTCAAACAGTTTATTAGCTTCAATTAGATATGTAGATGCAAAGTGACGTATCTGAAGCTGATTAAGACAGGAATTCAAATGAACCAGTGATGAGATGCATTGTGCTAGAGCTTTAACACTTGCTAGGAAAACAAATCAGTAATTTACCAGTCTACCAATGTTTTCTATTGATATAATGTGTGTAAACACATACCCACTGATATGAATGTCATTATTTTAGGTGTAGGATGTTGACATTGATCATTAAAGGGGCCCCCCTTTCATTTTTTCCACTGGCCCCATGTGCGACCCCCGAACAGAATTCCTAGAGTCGCCACTGTGTAGATATGTTTCTTAGTTTAAAAATCTGTATGTCAAATCGACATGTTTCTGAGCTACAATCGCTCTTTCCTCAGGATACAAGAAAATGTAAAAAAACATATAGAACTTTAAAACTTAGATTTTGTTTACATTATATTGTATCCTGAGAGAAAAGTGGATGTAGCTCAGAAACACGTCAATTTATATAAAGATTTTTTAAACTAAGAATCACACCTACAGTCTTTTTGTGGTGACCAATTGTCTGATCGTGGCAGAATTGATTCCCCTGAAGCGGTTATCCAGTTTGTCTTACAAACAAACCAGATAGACTAACATGTGAGTAAAGAAGTTTGGAGCTTGGTCCATACTAATAATAATGTATATATATTCAGAGCAGCCCTACCTATGTGCAATTTGTTGGTGGTTTTATCTCATCTTTTTAAGACAAACAGAACACTATTAGAGTGTGGAGCAGCTGTATGATCTGTGTGGAGGCAGTTTAATATCCTCCACAAGCATATAACCTGGTGTTCATTTGGTAGCAATTTTTAAATGTACCATTAAAATAGGGGCTTATTTGAATTCCCTTATATATAATGTTATTACCCTATTAGACACCCATTCTGTTTTCTTTTCCACTGAGTAGAGGACAGAGCAATCAGTGCAGTGTTATAGGTAGTTGGTTCGATGTACCTGCAATATATGGGTCCCACAAGGTTTAGGCCCCCAGTAGCAGGCACTGCCATGTGTAGTAGTGGAATCGGTGGCGTCATTGTTGTTGCAAGGCGCCTTCTCCATAGTATGCCGGAGGTCCAGCCATGAGGACAGGCCACAGTGTGGGCCTCTGCTAGGCCGCACCTCATGGCTATGAGTAAGATTCCCGCAGAGACAAATAAGTGGCACTGGCATGCTCCCCGCGACACAGGGTTGATGATGCACTGGGTTTGTCACAGTTAGGTAACATGGATGGTGGCGGATTTAGGTTAGCCACGCTAGGAGCCACCAGTTTCTGTGTCCTGCTTCCTTGGCTTCCAGCTCCCCCCCCCACACACACACACACACCCTTACACCCTTAGTGTGTATAAAATAATTATTTAACGCTTTGAGTGCCAAAGAGGTATCCAATGCATTCCACAGCAATGCGTTGGATACCTCTTTGGCACTCAGAGTGTTAAAGCATGACCAAATCATAATATTTTCACAGACTAATTATGAACTCACTACTGAGGTGTAACCCTCTGAGTGACAGAGCGGTATGCGGCAATGCAATGCAATGCACTGGATACCGCTCTGGCACTCAAAAGGTTTAACAAATATTCATGTGAGTTTTCTTATTGTGGAGCAATGTGGTACATGTAACACCACAAAAAAATTGGACACCAGGTAGGAAAGAGGGACATGGGTATTTTGGTGTCAGAGGGACAGTACCCCCATAAAAAGGGATATTTGGGAGGCATGACGACCGTTCATACCTTTTATTCAGTCGTTGTTAAAAAAGAGCACAAAGATAACAGGTAAAACCTATACAAATGTGTGTGTGTGGGGGGGGTTAACATTCTTTGGTATCCTTTTTAAACGTTGCCTGGTTTCTCTCTCCCCTGCTCCGTGGTGTTCTACAGGCAATCCACGGACAACAATTTAGGGTCCCACGGGAGCTCTATACAGGTGCTGAAAAGACAACTAAACCACAGAGCAAGGGAGAGAGAGAGAGAGAAACAGCCCAGAATGACAGGCGGAGCGGGGAGAGAGAGCCGGTGCATAGCTGTGCAAGGGGGTTGGGGGGCGTCTGAAGGGTCTTCATGTCCATTTTTTTTGGCAAGGTAAGAGCTTTTATTAATTATTATGTCACTTAAAATGAGCACTTCTGACCTACTGGTACCTCCATTACCTGCACAAACTGTATTTATCTCTGATCTTTTATATGAGTTGCACCATACCCATTTGGATTATGACTTGTCTAATATTTATATGCCACAGTGACATGCCACAACTTTGTACCTGGAACAACACCTTGTGTCCCTTTTTTTGGTAAGGTAAGAATGATGGGAGCTGTATGCGGGCACGACGGTAGCGACATTTAAAAAGGCAACATGAGAACCTTGCGCTTATATGCAGCGCGAGATTCTCATGTCACTATTTTAAACAATGTGATATGGTTAATCCAGCTTCTAGCTGCATGACATTTACCATGCAACATTTCAAATGCAAACCACATTTTTTTATGTTATCCAAAGCTATATGATGGGTTATACCCATAAATATGACACCACAAGAAAGCCCTACCCATCCTTTGAAAGATGGTATATAATTTGTGTGCCTGTACTAAAGCACTTAAAGAAGAAATATGTTTGAATAAAACAATAAGTTGACTACTCCCTGGCACTCAGTGGGTTAAAGCAGTTCAGGGTTTGGATAATACAGGATGACAAGTGCTTAGGAAAATGAAACAGTGGAAGTGTGTGCTTGAAGTTTACAGTCTAAAGTTGTGAAGGGAGATATACAGAGATCATAAGGGTTATGTACATTTTGCTGGTGGTTTGACTCTGGTAAAGGGTATAAAGAGCTGGGTGCTGTGGGGGCTTTTTAAGAGCAGGAAGGTGATGTCTGTGAGTACAGACTTTGTGTATGTGCAAGATTGTATGGGCAGTGGTCAGATCCATCAGGGGCACTGAGATCATTGGCTAATAAGTATTACATGCTTATTGAGTATTATATGCTCATTCATACTAAAATCTGTGATTGCCAATAAGACTGTGTCTCACTGTTTATTTACATTGGAATCCAAAAGAATCTTTGAAACACATGGCGTAGTCGGCAGTAGTCAATTGTAAATACCAGAGAGTAATCATGTTTAATAGCTTAGGGATCAGCTTTCAGAAAAAAAGACTGGGGGAGGGATGCTCCCCAGCTAGGTTGCTGGCTCAGGGCCATAGGCTCCAATAGCACATGAATGTCAAAAATATGTTGCTGGGCAGTGGCTAGCCGACCCTCATGCAGCTGCTGTCCACCTTGATCTCTTATGGTACAAAGGGGCGAGCAGAAAGTCACTGCCCACATAGGGTGGATTATGCAGTAAGATTTCCAGTCACTACAGGAACAGTATGAGGGCACTAACCTTGAATGCAAGTAGTCCAGGAGAAGTGTGCCATGTTGCAATGAACCCTGAGAGACCAGCAAAACAGGTTGAGGCAGGTAGGTGATAACTTTGCGTCGTACGTTGTTAATGCTGTAAAGAAACAGAGGTAGGGTAGGAGACAAACAGATTTTCCTCCCTCTAGTACAGTGCATGTACGCACCCTTGTTGAATCAGAACAGTGGGAGGATATTCAAACCTGGGATAGGTTTGTGTAACATGTAGTTTGACACATAGACACAGTGGTTTAGGATAAAACACAGTTTTATTAAAATAAATAACCGTCACAGGTCCTGTAGTATCTCAGCAGAATAGTACAGACACACGACACGTTATAGATACATAGGCCTACACAGGTCCAGCATAAACAATATGTCAATAACAATAAACAGCGATGGAAGTCGTAATGCCAAAAGCCAGATAAGCAGAACTAGCAAGAGCTGTTTAGGCAATACTGGGAACAGAGACATGTGAGGTACTGCCACAGCAGTAACGGAGACAACACATGCACACTGCTGAAGTCTAACAGAGGCAACCGGTGGCTCAACAGCCAGATTGGTAACGGAGGCAGACACTTGCTCTGAGCAGAGGCAATAACGGAGACTAGACCCAAGGTAAACTGCCGTAGCAGTAACGGAGACAACACTTGCACTCTGCACAAGTATAACCGGAGGCAACCGGTGGCTCAACAGCCGGAGTGGCAACGGAGACAGACACTTGCTCTGAGCAGAGGCAATAATGGAGACTAGGCCCAAGGTAAACTGCCGTAGCAGTAATGGAGACAACACTTGCATTCTGCACAAGTATAACGGAGGCAACCAGTGACTCAACTGCCGGAGCAGTAACGGAGACTGGCCGCTGATACTCTGCACAAGGAAATAACCTAATTGCCAGACAGTCAGAATGTCACCAAGGCGACAAGCACAGGAACGCCAACCAAGCCGGGTAGATACACAGAGCAGGAACGACAGCCACGCCGGGTCGGATCACGGAGCAGGAACGTCAGCCAAGCCGGGTCGAATCACGGAGCAGGAACGTCAGCCAAATTGGGTCAGAGTCACGGAACAGGAACGTCAGGCAAGCCGGGTCGAATCACGGAGCAGGAACGTCAGAAGAATAGTCAGGCAATCCGGGTCGGTACACAAGGGCAGCAGACAATATGCAGAGTAGTCAGGCAGGCCGAGTCGGTACACTGGGAAACACTGAGCAGCAATAAGCACTGGCACAGGAACACCACGAAAGGGCACCAGAGGGGTGCCCCTAGCCCAGTATATAAAGGTCATACTGGGCGGGACTAACACTCGGTAGCCAATGTGAGCATGGCACAGACTAGACTGACAGAAAAAAATTTTAAAGAGCATGGGCACCGTGATAGTACCCTCCTCTCAAAGACCCCCTCTCCTGGAAGAGGGGCCTGGTTTCTGAGGATATTTAGAGTGAAAACTGTGCAGAAGTCTTGGGGCATGAAGGTCGTTCTGATCAACCCAGGAACGTTCCTCAGGGCCATAGCCCTTCCAATGGACCAAATATTGCAATTTTCCTCTAAATCTGCGAGAGTCAATTATGCTTTGAACTTCGTACTCTTCCTGGCCCTGAACCTCCACAGGACCGGGCACCACAGGAGTGGTAGTGTAGCGATTGCATACCAGAGGTTTCAGTAATGATACATGGAACACATTATGAATGCGCATAGATGCTGGGAGCTCCAATGCATACAACACAGGGTTAATTTTATGAATCACCCTGAAAGGACCAATGAACCAGGGAGCCAACTTGTTAGACGGGACTTGCAAATTAAGATTTCTGGAGGACAGCCATACCCTGTCCCCAACCTGAAATGAGACCACTGGCAGCCTTCTACGGTTAGCGTGGCGCTGATGACGCTGGAATGACTGACTGAGGGCCCTCTGAATCTGTGCCCATATGGAGCGGAGTTGCTCGATGTGCTCATCCAGAGCTGAAATCTGTTGCGACTGGAATGAGTCTGGGAGCAAGCATGGCTGGAACCCGTAGTTGATGAGAAACGGGGAGCTCCCGGACAATGAATAAACCGCACAGCTCCTGGCCAACTCTGCCCATGGCAACAGGTCTGCCCAATTATCATGATGTTCGGTGACAAAACACCGCAGGAACTGTTCCAAACCCTGATTGGCACGATCAGCGGCTCCATTGGTCTGGGGATGGTAGGCAGAAGAAAAGGACAGCTGAATGCCCATCTGGTTACAAAATGCTCTCCAAAATCTGGACACAAATTGGCTCCCACTGTCAGACACCAGGACTCTGGGTACCCCATGCAACTGGAACACTTCCTTAGCGAAGACAACAGCCAACTCCTGGGCAGAGGGAAGAACAGAAAGAGGCACGAAATGAGCCATCTTAGAGAATCTATCGACCACCATAAGAATGAATGAGTAACCCCTAGACACTGGCAGCTCTCCCAGGAAATCAATGGACACGTGGGACCAAGGACGTTCACCATTAGGCACTGGTTGAAGTAGGCCCACCGGGAGGTGTCTAGGGGTCTTGGCATGGGTACAGGTGGTACAGGCTGCGGTAAAAGCAGAGCAGTCAGTCCGTAGGGAAGACCGCCAGAAAACTTGTGAGAAAGACCATATTAATTGATCCCTCCCAATATGTTCAGCAGCCTTAGAAGAGTGGTATGTCTCGAGCAACCGTGTACGAAATGGCTCATTCACAAAACACTTACCCACTGGGGTTTCTGGGGGTGCTGTAGCCTGGGTAGCCAGAATCTCTTCCCCCAGTGGTGAAGTGATATTAGTGCGTAGGGTGGCCAGGATGCGATCAGGCTAAATGATAGGTACGGGAACCTCATCCTTCTCCATCACTGGCCCAAATTGTCTAGACAGGGCATCGGCCCTAACATTCTTGGAATCCGGCAAATAGGATACTACAAAATTGAAACGAGATAGGAACAGGGCCCACCTGGCCTGATGAGACGACAATCTTTTAGCCTCAGGTTTTTGTGGTCAGTAATAATTAGTACAGGAGTTCTGGTACCCACCAGCAGGTGGCGCCATTCTTTCAGAGCCAGAATGATAGCCAGGAGTTCTCTTTTGCCAGTTTCATAATGACTCTGGGCACTGGACAGCTTTTTAGAGAAGAACCCACATGGTCTCAGAGCACCCCCGGCTACTGGACGTTGTGATAGTACTGCTCCATCCCCTATCTCAGAAGCATCAACCTCCAACGTGAATGGAAGGGAGGGGTTAGGGTGGGACTGTACCGGGGAAGATGCAAAAGCGGATTTTAGTGTCTGGAAAGCAAGCTCAGCAGCATCAGACCATTGGGAGGGATTAGCGCCCTTGTGCGTAAGGTCAGACAGAGGTTTAACAATGGTAGAGAAGTTATGGATAAACTTCCTGTAATAATTAGCGAACCCAAGAAAACGCTGAATTGCTTTTAATCCTTTGGGTTGTGGCCACTGCAAGACTGCTGAAAGTTTCTCCTGGTCCATGGCAATACCATCCTTAGATATCACAAAACCCAAAAAAGGCACTTGGGACCTGTGAAACTCACACTTCTCCATTTTACAATATAACTTACTTTTGCGTAAACGAAGCAAGACCTCGGACAAATCCTTGATGTGTTCGGACAGAGTGGCAGAGTGTATGAGCATGTCATCAAGGTATACCACTACACAGGACTGTAGTAAATCACGGAGGATGTCATTAATGAATTCTTGAAATATAGCTGGTGCGTTACAAAGACCAAATGGCATAACTAGATATTCATAATGCCCAGTTCTAGTATTAAATGCCGTTTTCCACTCATCCCCTGCTCTTATTCTGATCAGGTTATAGGCAGCATGTAGGTCTAATTTCGTAAAAATGGAAGAACCTTTTAACCTGTCAAATAGCTCAGAAATGAGTGGTATGGGGTATGTGTTCTTGGACATAAGTTTATTTAATCCCCTGTAATCAATGCAAGGTCTCAACTCGCCACTCTTCTTTTTTACGAAAAAGAACCCAGCACCAGCAGGTGAGGTAGACTTCCGAATAATCCCTCTATTAAGGACGTCCTCAATGTACTTATCACGGTGCCCGTGCTCTGGTCTGTCACTCTCTGTGTGGTGCGCTCCCATTGGCTGAGCTTAGTTTGGCCCGCCCAGTATGGCCTTCTTATACCAGGCCTCTGGCACCTGTCAGGTGGCCTTTCGTGGTGTTCCTGTACCAGTGCTACTGGGTTGCTGTGTTCCTGCGTTCCTGTGTACCGACTTGGCCCGTTTGACTACTCTTGCTGATTCCTGATCTGTGATTCGACCTGGCCTGGCTGACGTTCCTGCTCCTGCCAGCGATCCAGATCCTGTTCTCCGTGTCGCTTGGGCGACATTCCAACTTCCGCAAGTGCTGGTCTAGCAGACTGAGTATTGTGGTGTCCAACCCACTGAGCCCTCCGTTAACTCTTGCAGTGCACTGTTGCCTCCGGCACACTGAGCCTTTCGTTTGTAATTGCAGAGCACTGTTGCCTCTGTTACACTAAGCTTTCCGTTACTCTTGCAGAGCCCTGTTGCCTCCGTTACACTGAGCCTCCATTAAAACTTGCAGAGCACGTTGCCTCCGTTAACCCTGAGCCTTCCATTTACACTTGCAGAGCACTGTGCCTCCGTTAACACTGAGCCATCCGTTAACCATTACGGCGCACTGTTGTGTTCGTTACCACACGGTCGGGTGCTATTGGTTGTAAGTCCATCAGCTCTTGCAGTGTACAGTTTGTCCGTTACTGCACCGGTCGGGTGCAGTTGGCTTTAAGTCCATCAGCTCTTGCAGTGTACGATATTTCCGTTACCGCACCGGTCGGGTGCTATTGGCTCTAAGTCCTTCAGCTCTTGCAGTGTCAGTATTCCCGTTCTGCACCGGTCAGGTGCTCGTGGCTCACGGTAGTGCTAGCTCTAGCAGAGTATTGTGGTCTCCGTTTCTGCTCAGCACAGGGTAAAGTCTCAGTCCTGCTTACTACTAGGTGCCTCCACCTTCCACCACAGTCTCTTGATACATTTACCATCATACTGGGCATTGTCTAATACACCACATCAGAGACTGATTACTTTCTATGAACTTTAACCCATGTTGTACTGAGATACCCTGGATATGCCTGTCCTGTGACAGTATTTACTCTCTACATATGTATACTGGGCCTGAGAAGGCATATGTACATGACTGATAATTTCCTGTGATATTCCATAGCCCTGGTGGGCATTCTAATTGTGTCTTTTTTAATAAAACTGTGTTTTATTCTAACCTACTGTGTGTGAGTGTCATACAAACCGTTACTGTACTCCTCCATAGCCCAGTTCTCCTCGCATGACAATGGATACGTGCGACCCCTAGGGGGCACAACCCCAGGGGGCAAATCAATGGCACAATCGTATGCCCTATGCTGGGGCAATGTGCAGCCTCTCCCTTACTGAAAACGTCACTGAATTGATGGTATTCGGTTGGAAAGAGGGAGAGGCACACAAAATCTTAACCGGCTGCATCACACAATGCTTCATACAGTACTCGGACCAAGATGTGATCTCGCAACTCTGCCAGTCAAACTGAGGATTTTGCAAATGTAACCAGGGAAACCCCAGAATGACCGCATGATGAGGAGAATGGATAATCTGAAAACGTTGTTCCTCTGTGTGGAGGGCCCCAAAAGACATAGAAATCGGAATAGTCTCCATAGTTATCTGGGCTGGTTCTAGTGGTCTGCCATCAATGGCCTCAATGGCTAAGGGAGATTCCCTTCTGACCAACGGAATCTTATGTAACGCAACAAAAGAATTATCCATGAAATAACCGGCCGTGCCAGAATCAACCAGAGCCAGAACCTCCACAGAGTGTTCTGCCCAGGAAAACACCACCTGGATCGTGGGTTTCTGCATGATCGGGTCTAGGGACTGCTGAACACCACCTAGGACCTGTCCCCCAAGGTACCCTAGATGCGTTCGTTTCCCGGAATGCACAGGACAAGTACGTAATAAATGGCCAGCCTTGCCACAGTATAGACATAACCCCTGCCTCATGCGGTGTGCCCGTTCCTCCTTTATTAATTTGGTGAACCCTAGTTGCATCGGTTCACAGGGTTCTAGTTTACGCTCAGGAGGAATGGGAGGCGAGGGTGGGTTCAAAGAACTGCCATGCCCACAGTTTTTAGGCCATAACCTACGGTCCTTGGCCATAAATCTCTCACAAATACGAGAATCAATTAAAATGGCATAGTCAATATACTCGTCCAGATCACTGGGTAGTTCTCTAGCTGCCGTTTCATCCTTAATATGGTCAGCCAGTCCTTGAGCAAAGGCTGCCACCAGCGCCTCATTATTCCAACCCACCTCTGCTGCCAATGTACGGAATTCTATGGCATACTCGCCCACAGTACGATTGCCCTGTTGTATTTCTATTAATTGTTTGGCAGCAGAGGCGACTCTCCCGGGAACTTCAAATACTCTCCGGAAGGTTTGTGCAAACTCACTGAAGTTCCTGGTGCAAGGTTTAGCATTCTCCCACAAGGGTAGCCCACGCCAAGGCTCTGCCCGTTAATAGTGAAATCATGAACCCGACCTTACTGCGGTCATTCGGAAAGTCATGAGGGGTTAATTCCAGAAATATCTCCAATTGATTAATAAACCCTCTGCGCAGGGTGGGTTCACCATCGTATCTAAGTGGTAACGGGGCAGAAGCCATTAACCCCCTAAATGAGGCCGCCACGGCCACTGATTGACTCTCCAGTGTCAAAACTGGGGGGACCACCAGATTCTGAACTGGTTTATCGAGATGCACCATGCGCTCAAGAATAGTTTGTATAGCCAGTGCCAACTGGTCCAAACGCTTCTCATGTACAACCATCCTCCAGTGGATGTTCTGTGAATTTCCCTCACCTTTACTCTCTGAGGTCATGGCCCTTTCGTACTGTAACGGTTAGTTTGACACACAGACACAGTGGTTTAGGATAAAACACGGTTTTATTAAAATAAATAACCTTTAGTATCTCAGCAGAATAGTACAGACACACGACAGGTTATAGATACATAGGCCTGTACATAGTCTATACTGACACAGGTCAGGCAGAGTGATGGATTCCCAGGAGCAAGGACTTGCATGGGTTAAAGTTCTTCAGAGTGTAAACAGTTCCATGTGCAGAGAGGTCAGTGATGGGACTCCCTGCATATAAAAACGGTGGAAGTCGTAATGCCAAAAGCCAGATAAGCAGAACTAGCAAGAGCTGTTTAGGCAATAGTGGGAACAGAGACACGTGAGGAACTGCCATAGCAGTAACAGAGACAACACTTGCACACTGCTGAAGTCTCACTGAGGCAACTGGTGGCTCAACAGCCTGATTAGTAACGGAGGCAGACACTTGCTCTGAGCAGAGGCAATAACGGAGACTAGGCCCAAGGTAAACTGCCGTTGCAGTAACGGAGACAACACTTGCACTCTGCACAAGTATAACCGGAGGCAACCGGTGGCTCAACAGCCGGAGTGGCAACAGAGGCAGACACTTGCTCTGAGCAGAGGCAATAACGGAGACTAGGCCCAAGGTAAACTGCCGTAGCAGTAATGGAGACAACACTTTCACTCTGCACAAGTATAATGGAGGCAACCGGTGACTCAACTGCCGGAGCAGTAACGGAGACTGGCCGCTGATATTCTGCACAAGGAAATAACCCAATTGCCAGACAGTCAGAATGTCGCCTAGGCGACAAGCACAAGAAAGCCAACCAAGCCGGGTAGATACACAGAGAAGGAACATCAGCCAAGCCGGGTCGGATCACGGAGCAGGAACGTCAGCCAAGCCGGGTCAAATCACTGAGCAGGAACGTCAGCCAAACCGGGTCAGAGTCACGGAGCAGGAACGTCAGCCAAGCCGGGTCGAATCACGGAGCAGGAACGTCAGAAGAATAGTCAGGCAATCCGGGTCGGTACACAAGGGCAGCAAACAATATGCAGAGTAGTCAGGCAGGCCGAGTCGGTACACTGGGAAACACTGAGCAGAAATAAGCACTGGCACAGGAACACCATGAAAGGGCACCGGAGGGGTGCCCCTAGCCCAGTATATAAAGGTCATACTGGGTGGGACTAACACACGGTAGCCAATGGGAGCAAGGCACAGACTAGACTGACAGAAAAAAAATAAAAAGAGCACGGGCACCGTGATAAGTCTCCTCCTACCTACTTCCTCCTACCTACTTCCTCCCTCTGAGCTGCTCCTCCTACCTATTTCCTGTGGAGGGGTTTAAAGGGCAGTCTGAGTCCTGACTCAGTTGCCCTTGCGTTCATAGCAGTTCTATTACCTTGGTATCACGGTGCCCATGATTGCTGGCTTTTTCTGTCAGTTAGCTGTGGGGGCGCTCCATTGGTTGCCTGTGATTAGTCCACCCAGTATTGCCTATATAGACTGGGTTCCTGCACCCTTTCACTGCCCTTTCGTGGTGTCAGTGATCACCTGCATATGGATTCCTGTGTCTACTGGGGCCTGCTTTAATCCTCTACTGTTCCAGTGTCGGTGTACCTACCCTAAGAACCAGTATACACTCCAGAGTTGCTCCGGTGTGTTGATCCGGTTTGGCTGACGTTCCTGCCTACGTTCCTGATTCGGTTTGGCTGACGTTCCTGCTTCCGTTCCTGACCCGGTTTGGCTGTTGTCGCTGTTCCGTCATCCTGTTCTGGCCTGGCTGTCACTCCTGTTCCTGGATCCTGATTTGGATGCATTCTGCAAGACTACTACTGTGGCCTTGGCAACATTCTGACCGGTGGCTTCCTCCTGCGGTGATACTGCTGATTCCAGGCGTCTGGCCTCCGAGTTTGCACTGACTGTCTATGTTTGGTTGTCCAGTACGTGGTACTGGTTTGCTCCACTCTTTAACCGGTTGCTCGCTGCCTCCATTATAGCACCGGTAGGGCCTCCGTGTTGTCCAGTACGCGGTACTGGTGTGCTCCACTCTTTAACCGGTTGCTTGCTGACTCCGTTATAGCACCGGTAGGGCCTCCGTGTTGTCCAGTACGCTGTACTGGTTTGCTCCACTCTCTAACCGGTTGCTTGCTGCTTTCGTTTTAGCACCGGTAGGGCCTCCGTGTTGTCCAGTATGCGGTACTGGTTTGCTCCACTCTTTAACCGGTTGCTTGCTGCCTCCGTTATAGCACCGGTAGGGCCTCCATGTTGTCCAGTATGCGGTACTGGTTTGCTCCACTCGTACACCGGTTGCTTGCTGCCTCCGTTACGCACCGGTAGGGCCTCCGTGTTTGTCCAGTACTGGTTTGCTCCACTCTACACCGGTTGCTTGTGTTACCACCATTATAGCACCGGTAGGGCCTCCGTGTTGTCCAGTACGTGGTACTGGTTCGCTCCACTCTATCACCAGTTGCTGATGCTACATCCGTTATTGCACCGGTGGGGCTTTCAAGACTCGGCGTCACTTTGTCATAGGCTGCCTTACCCGGTATATTGGTAGGGCCGGTAAAGCCTCCTCTCTCCTCAGTGCTATTTCTAGGCTGCCTTGCCCGGTATGTTGGTAAGGCCGGTAAAGCCTCTTTCATCACGTTGTGCCAGCTTCCAGGCTGCCTTACCCAGTATATCGGCAAGGCCGGTAGAGCCTCCTCAGTCCTCTTGTGCTACTTCTGGGCTGCCTTGCCCGGTATTTTGGTAAGGCCGGTACAGCCTCCTTCATCTCGTTGTACCAGTCTCCAGGCTGCCTTACCCGGTATTTTGGCAAGGCCGGTAGAGCCTATATTTCTATTGTATCATTGTATACTATGCTACTTGAATCTGTCGTGTGTCTGTAACATATGTGTATGTTCAGGACCTGTGAGGGTTCATATTAAACTTTTCAATAAAGTTGTGTTTTTATCTTAACTCTGTGTCTGTGAGTCAAAACAAACCGTGACACTTGGGCTGTGTGTATGACCTGGCTAGTATTCCATCAACCTGGTGTTGTCCTGTGGCTTTGTCTATTTTTTTCTTATGCCTATAGTGGACACCCAACCTGATGCAGACCTGTGGCTCTGGATGACTACCTGAACTGTGTATGACCTGGCTTGTCTGACTACCCTCTCTGGTGCTGACTTGTGGCTCTGTCTGATTACTCTTACGTTTGTTCCTTGTACATAGCAGACCTGGGGTTCTGGTAGACCAGCTCTGTTCCTGACTGCAGGCATGAGTCAGAGTTTGCTCTCTTCTGACTGCAGGCGTGAGTCAGATATCGCTCCCTACTGACTGCAGGCTTGAGTCGGTAAGCCCACCACACCGGATCAAGATCCTTTGTTCCTGCTTCTGTTCCTGGTTCCTGCTGAGACTACCAGTGGCTATGGCCTAGTCTCTAGCATTGCGGTTTAGTCTCACATCCTATTATTTCTGATAGCAGGGTTGCTGGCTTTAACCCTTTGCCTGTGCCTTTGTATGTATATATTTTCTTTGTTCATATTGTATCACGGTGCCCGTGCACTAGGCCGCAGGCGGTGACATTATTATTCCTAATTCACTGCCTCTCTCTCTCTTATTGGTCTTATGATCCTGACTCCGCCCAGGGCCAGCCTTTATATACTCTGTCATGTCTATACTGAGGCACCCTTTCATGGTGTACCTGTTCCTGACGTTTGTTCCTGTGTTACTCTGATCGTGTATGACCTGGCCTGTCTGACGACATTCCTGCGCTTCCTGTGTTGGTGTTCCGTTGCTGACTGATCTGGCTGAAAACCCGCTCCGTTGCTGACTGATCTGGTTGAGAACCCGCTCTGTTGCTGACTGATCTGGCTGAAAACCCGTTACGTTGCTGACAGTATCTGGCTGAAAACCCGCTACGCTGCTGACTGTCTCTGGCTGAGAACCCGCTCCGTTGCCATCAGTGCCTGGTTGAACCCGCTCAGTTGCCTCTGTCTGGCCAGCGTTACACGCTGCTGCCTTCCTGTTGCGCTTGTCTGTAGTGTGCCGCGTGGTTCTTTCATTCTCTTGCCCACCGTAGGCTGAGCATTCGTGCTATAGCCGCTTACTGAATAACCGCCTCAGGCGGTGTACACATGCGAAGTTCCGGTACAGTGCTGTATAGCACTGACTGAGTTACTCTGATCTCAATATGTGTCCTCCTCCGTTTCATAGCTGGGCTCACTCCCTGTGGGAGTTGCAGTATTCACTCTGGGAGTTACCTATTGACCCTTTCAGTGCCTAGATCCTCTAGGTAGGGCCAGTGCTCCATTCCCTTCTGCAGTAGCCTTTTGGGCTCAAGAGCCAGCAGCTGCGTTACATCACACTTGCAAGTACACGGGGACACAAGTTGCCTTCGTGTAGTGTGCCTCAATCCAACCCTAGCGTTCTAGGGTTTGCCTACCAGAAGAGGTTGCCTTGGTCTTTCCGTGACCCTAGTCCTAGGGTCAGTGTTGCCTCGCTACTTCTGGGTTCAGTGTCTCCCAGTGTGCCAGTTACCTACTACTGGACTACTAGTCATCTAGAGTCCTGCCGTCAGCACCTGGGCTGCGTAGTCTCTGCTATCCCCTAGTCCGCTAGGGTTGGGTTGCCTATGGTCTTGCATGCCTCCAGTCATCAGTGTTCAAGCTCAGAACTCTCTCCAGCCAGCTGCTGCCTCCATTTCCTCCTATATCTCAAGGGACTGGCTTGTTATTGCTATATATATATGTTCTGTTATTGTGGGCTTGTGGGCCTAACTCAGTGTATGTACTTTATCCTAATAAAGTCATTTTAACCTTACCAATCTGGTCTGAGTGTTCATCAAAAACCGTGACAGTACGAAAGGGCCAATGACCTCAGACAGTTCTGGTGAAGGAAGCTCAGTGAGTATCCACTGGAGAATGGATATGTATGAACAACGTCTCGATCAGTTTTCAGTGGCGGTGCAAACTATTCTAGAGTGGACCGCACACTTGAACAGACCTGTTCAATCCTCGGTGGCCACCCCAGTTCAGGCACCGACGGTCCAAACTTCCAATGCCAACCCGCAATGGAAAGGGCTATCTGCTACCGTGCCACTACCGCTAAGATATGATGGAGAATCTACCCTATGCAGGGGTTTCCTCAATCAGCTCAAAATGTTTCTTGAACTAGCCCCCTCAAGCCTCTCCGACTGAGAGACGTAAGATTGGATTTATGATCTCGCTGTTGACAGGCAGAGCCTTAGCTCAGGCAAACCCTATTTGGGAGACGGCGAAACCTATCACTGCCAATTTCAGTGAATTTGTGAGGGCCTTTCATAGTGTGTTCGAAGTTCCTAGGTGCAACATCTTGGCTGCTAAGCAAATTATGAGTATCAGACAGGGCAATCGTACAGTCGCGGATTACTCTATAAAATTTCGCACTTTGGCGGACGAGGTGGGATGGAATGATGTGGCCCTTGTAGCTGCATTCACACAGGGTCTCAGTGACCGTATGAAATACGAAATAGCAGCCCGGGAATTACCTGACACTCTGGACAAATTTATCGAATTTGTTAATTTGATCGATACTCAGATCAGAGAACGAACACAAAATAGGGACCGCAAACCTAGGTCTCCTACTGGGCAGTGGCACAAAAATATTCTCCCACCCTTGCCTCCCTCTCCTCCCACGCCCCCTGGGTATGTCGAAACAGCTGAACCTATGCAGGTGGGCTTTACAAGACTAACAAGGGAGGAATGGTAATTTCGCCGAAAGAATGGCCTGTGTCTCTACTGTGGGAAATTTGTTGCGCAATTGTCCAACTCGGCCAGGAAACGCACGCACCTCGGTTTCCTTAGGGGACAGCTCCTAGGTGGTGTTCAGCAGTCCCCAGAAGATGTTCCTTCCAAACCAGTGGTTGATGTGGTAATTTCCTGCTCCAGCCTCTCCTTTACTGCATCTGCTCTGATAGACTCTGGAGCAGCGGGATATTTTATGGACAAGGAGTTTGCCGCATTATGTAATATCCTTTTGGTCGAGCTGGTTAATCCACTGCAAATCGAGGCTATTGACAGGCGACCTTTGGTGCCTCCTCAGGTCACCCACGAGACATGCCCACTCCCCGTGCAGACTGGAGCATTACATTTTGAGACCCTGTCTTTTCAAATTATTCAGTCACCACATTATGCGGTCATTTTGGGTTTTCCATGGCTGCAGACGCATAATCCTAGAATTGATTGGGGCTCATGTGAAATATTGGCTTGGTCTGAGCACTGTATAGGTCATTGTATACGACAGCCTACTAGGATTTTGTGTACCTCTATCATGGTGCCCGTGATTGTTGAGCGACATTCTTACTTCCTGGTTTACACTGGCTGTGCTCTTATTGGCTCTGGGCTATTGCTCCTCCCAGGGCTTGCCTTTAAATACGCCCTCCTATCACTATACCGGAGCTCTTTCGTGGTGTACCCGTATCTAGTGACTAGTTGTTATTGTTTCCTGTTTCCGTGTATGACCCGGCTCGCCTGACTACGCTTGTGCCTGACGCTCCTGTGATTCGATCCTGTTGCTGACCTGGACTGGCTGACTAACCCCTTGTGTACCGAACTTGCCTGGCTGAGTATCCGATTCCATTGCTGACCTGGACTGGCTGACTGTTACGGTTCAGTACACTCAGAAACGGAAGGTGTTGGTAAAAAACACAGTTTTATTTGCACACAATGAATAACACTAACCCTCGCTGGTCCAGCATACAGAGAAACGGTAACTGACACAGGACAGGTTACAAAGGAATGATTAACCCACACGGGTCCAGTATGTAGAGCAGAATACAATACTGACACAGGTCAGGTAAATCACAATTGATACAGTGTGATAATGACAAGAGACACCAGTGGAACCAATGACTGAGTCGGCTCTGATGTATGGAAGGCCCAATGTGACTCTCTAGGCTGAGAGTAACAACAGCGACTGACAGTATGTGACTGATATGCCAGCAGGTGTCTGGCAAGGCAACCAGGGAGGAAGGCTGCTTAAGTGGATGCCCACCGGAGATTACCAACAATGTGAGTCAGTGCTTAGTGCCTGTCACGGTTTGTTTTAACTCTCAGACACAGAGTAAGATAAAAATCAAACTTTATTGAAATGTTTAATAGGAACCCTCACAGGTCCTGAACATACATACATAACATGCACAAAATGGATTCAAACAGTAGCTTATGCAATATACAGTATGGTAGGCTCTACCGGCCTTGCCAATGTATCAGGCAAGGCAGCCTATGGTATGGTACAACAATATGACTAAGGCTCTACCGACCCTGCCAATATACCGGGCAAGGCAGCCTGAAAGATGACACAAGTGCAGGAATAAGGCTCTACCTGCCTTGCCAATATACCGGGCAAGGCAACCTGATGGATGACACAATAGAAGGAATAAGGGTCTACCGGCCTTGCCAATTTACCGGGCAAGGCAGCCTGGAGGATGGTTCGACAATCTGCTTGAGGCTCTACCGGCCTTGCCAATATACCAGGCAAGGCAGCCTAAGAAACGGAGGGACAGCTCCACTAGTGCTGTATAGTTGGAAACATCAGCATAGGGTGGTACAGTGAAGCAAACCAGTAATACATATAGGACAATCAGAGAAGCCCAACCGGTGCAATAACGAAGGCAACTTGCATCCGGTGAATCTGGAGTAAACCGGTACCGCTTACTGGACAACACTAGGAATGCCCTATCGGTGCTGTAATGTAGATGCTAGGAACCGGTGTGATGGAGTAAACCAATACCGCATACTGGACAACAGTAACGCCCTACCAGTGCAATAATGGAGGCGACAGCAACCGGTGTATTGGAGTAAACCAGTACCGCGTACTGGACAACAGGAACGCCCAGCCGGTGCAATAATGGAGGTGACAGCAACCGGTGTATTGGAGTAAACCAGTGTTGCGTACTGGACAACAGGAACACCCAACCGGTGCAATAATGGAGGCGACAGCAACCGGTGTATTGGAGTAAACTAGTACCGCGTACTGGACCACAGGAACGCCCAACTGGTGCAATAATGGAGGCAGCTAGCACCCTGTGAATATGGAGTAAACCAGTACAGCGTACTGGACAACACTACACCCTACCGGTGCTTGTAAAGGAGGCAGCTGCAACCGGTATAATGGAGTAAACCAGTACCTCATACTGGACAACGGAAACGCCCTACCGGTGCAATAACAGAGGCAGCAGCAACCGGTGAAATTGGAGTAAACCAGTACCACGTACTGGACAACAGTAACGGCCAACCGGTGCAAGAATGGAGGCAACAGCAACCGGTGAAATTGGAGTAAACCAGTACCACGTACTGGACAACAGTAACGCCCAACCGGTGCAAGAATGGAGGCAACAGCAACCGGTGTAATGGAGTAAACCAGTACCGCATACTGGACAATAGTATTGCCCAACCGGTGCAATAATGGAAGCAGCTGGCAACCGGTGAATTGGAGTAAACCAGTGATCAGAATGTCGCCCAGGCGACCCAAGTCGAGGAAGGCTGGCAGTCAGGATCCAGGTGCAGGAACAACAGATAGGCCAGGACAGTACTCTGGAACAGCAGGACAGCCAACCCAGGTCAGGAACGGAGCAGGAACAACGGCAACACCGGATCAGGAACGGAAGCCGGAACATCAGCCCAACCGGATCAGGAACGGAGGCAGGAACCACACAGGAGTGACACTGGTGTCTGGATGAATTGCTGACACAGGTAACTATAGCTGAACAGGCCCAGGGATAAAGGGTAAAGGCAGGTGACTATGACATAGAGACACCACGAAAGGGCAACCAAAGGGTGCCTCAACCCAGTCTATATAGGCAATGCTGGGTGGGCAATAGACAGCGGCCAATGGAGAGTACACACACCTGACTGACAGCAAAAGGCAGCAATCACGGGCACCGTGATAGTGCCATAGGAAACTTACACCCAACGGAGACTACAACCTCAATACATATGCCCAGCACCGCCCCCGAAGGGGTTAACGAACGCTATGGTCTTTAAGGGGAAAGTAACCTGAGGCACCCAACTGAACCCAAGAGCGGCAGACCGAGCAATCGTGGTGCTTATAGGAAAGATCGGAGGATAACACTGGTACTATGAGTGAGCGGATCACAGACAGGACTACCAAGCGCACCGGAGTACCGGAGCTCTGCCAGATCACAGAAGCATGAGCAACTGCAAGCGTAGAGGGACCAGCAAGCAGGAACAGCACAGGAACTTCACCCAGCCGGGTCGGTACACGGAACAGGAACGTCAGCCAAGCCGATTTGGTACACGGAGCAGGATCGCCAATCTCGCCGGTTCGGTACATTGAGCAGGAATGCCAGACAAGCTGAGTCGGTACACAGAGCAGGAATGTCAGCCAGGCCAGGTCAGAACAGAAAGCAGGAACATCAGCCAATCCAGGTCGGTACACAGAGAAGGAACGGTAACACACAGAGTAGTCAATCAGTCCGGGTCATACACTGGTATCCATAGAAAACGGAACAAGCGCTAGGCAACGGATAAACCACGAAAGGGCAACCCATAAGTGACAACCCAAGGTATATAAAGGCTGTCACTGGGAGAGCTATACAGCGCAGCCAATAAAAAGGCACCAGGAAGTAAACATGTCAAAATGTTGCTGGAATCACGGGCACCGTGATACTGACTAACTCCTTGTGTACCAAACTGGCCTGGCTGAGTATCCGATTCCGTTACTGACTGGACTGGCTGACTAACTCCTTGTGTACCGAACCGGCATGGCTGAGTATCTGATTCCATTTCTGACTAGGACTGGCTGACTATCCATTACACCGATCTGGCTGGGCTAGTGGTGGTGGTCCTCCCGACTGGCTGTGAATACCGTGTGTGCCGACCTGGTAATGCTGCTAGTTCCATTCCTTACTGGACTAGTCTATTACCTCCATTTACTATCTGGGCATACACCGATCCAGTACCGGTTACGTTACGTGCCTATCTCCCGCTCGCTCGCCACTGCGGCTGTTTCTGGGAGCTTGTGAGGATCCCTGTACTAACCAGTGTCTGTGTTGCCTCCGGTAACCCGATAATACCTGGGTCTAGCCAATGCCACACTGTTGCCCGTGTTGCCTCAGTTAACCCTAGGGATCTAGGGTCGTTACATAGCCAGCATCTGGTGTCTGTTGTCTCAGTTAACCCTAGCGTGCTAGGGTCCTGTTACTGCCAGAGTCCAGTCTGCGTTGCCTCCGCTCACCCTAGCGTACTAGGGTTCAGTCACCTTAAGTACCACTGCCGTGTTGCCTCCATTAACCCTAGCATTCTAGGGCCTAGTCTATGCCTGAGTCCATGTCATGTTGCCTCCGTTAACCCTAGTGATCTAGGGTTTTGCCACTGCCAGAGCACTGCCTGTGTTGCCTTAGTTAACTCTAGCGTTCTAGAGTCCCATTACTGCCAGAGTTCTGCCCCTGTTGCCACAGTCTACCCTACTCTGTTAGGGTCAGTCCTCTGCCAGTGTTTTGCCAGTGTTACCCACTTGAACCCTAGGGATGCAGCGGCTCAGTTCATAATAAGCCCCTGATGAAACCAGTTGATCTGGTGAAACGCGTTGGGCTATTTAGGGGCATTGTTATTTAGTGCCCCGGTGTGGCATTTTGATGTGTCTGTTGTGGCTTGAGAAAGGGTTACGATATTATAGCATTAGATCAGGGTTTTGTAGAATGTGGCTTACTCCACGAGGAGATTAGTTAGCGTGCATTTGGCACAATAGGAATCATAGCTAGCAGTATAGTAGTTATTGGTTAGGGTACTTTAGAATGTGGCTTACTCCACGAGGAGATTAGTTAGCGTGCATTTGGCACAATAATTAGAGTAGTAAGATCTTATGTTAAACATATTAGTCATTGGATACTTGTGTGTGGCTGTGTGCTGTTCGTGTAACTAGACACTGATAGAAAACTATCTGTTGTTACAATGTTGAATTTAACATAAATAACATCTTTACATTCGTTACATATTACATACTGAATAAACAATGAGTAATGGAGTCGCTCATACAATAAAGCGACATCAATTTATCTATGGTTCACACATATAAGAAGTATATAACTAGATTGAGTGTGTGATATATTGAATAACTATCCCTTTAACTACTATGGGCTGCTAACTAGTGGCGGCTCTACAGCGATTGATTTGAATAATTTTGTAATAGGGTATGTGTAGAGGAGTAATTGAAGCGCTGAGGTTTCGTTAACTAATAGCGGATTTTTTATAATATATCCGCAGTAATGCGTGTTTAGTGGATTGGCTATATTATCGCTAACTAGCAGTGAATTGGTAGTAATTAATCTGTACGAAATTAAAGCAGACCGGTCGCAGAGCAGCAGCTATAGGGTTAATTTGCCTATTGGTACGTGATGTACTTTTAAAGTAAGTTAAATAATGGCACAGTTGTAGTCGGTATTTGAGAATACAATCCTCCTTTATAAATTAACAGACCGCTTTAATAGTGGTTAGGTAAGGTGTATTAACATACAAGAGATATATACTTAGGCTACACAGAACCGTTACTGATATCTCTTTCAGGGATTGGTCACTGATTGAAATAGCGAGGGTAGCTATTCTTCGAACGTCATTTAGAATAACCATAAGATATGCTTTGTTTCCGCATATAGATGCGAATACCTTTCTTGAGATAATAAAATACCATATACAGATTCTTCTATGGAATGGTGTTTTTATTGATTTTTAATATATACAATAAAAGTTGAGTTTTTAGTCCCTTTTTTCCTCATACATTTATAGTACTGAACGAGTCTCTTTTATGTAGTCTCTCGCACTCCGGTGTGTTCCTGGTTAAATAGAATTGGCACATTCGGGGTAGTTTGCAAGAGACTTTTTGTGCTTTCTATCTTCTTTATTTTCTAATATAGTATACGTCATTTCTAAGCAGGGCATTTCCATGGATAAGGAGAAGTTGTCTGCTGTGTTACATTGGCCACGTCCCAACAGCCTCAAAGCCATTCAAAGGTTTCTTGGCTTTGCTAATTAATATCGAAAATTTATTCGTGACTTTTCTAGAATTGTCAAGCCTCTCACGGATCTGACACATAAGGGGGATAAGGCTTCAGCATGGTCAAAGGAGGCTGAAGAGGCCTTCGAGGCATTGAAAGCTGCATTTGCTTCGGCACCAGTTCTGTCCCACCCGAAAACAGACCTACCATATACGCTGGAGGTGGATGCGTCTGACACAGGCGTGGGGGCTGTACTATCACAAAGGTCTGGTCCTGGTCAGGTACTTAAGCCTTGTGGGTTCTTTTTGAAAAAAAACTGACCAAAGCACAATCTGTATACGAGATTGGTGATCGGGAATTGTTGGCCATCATCCTCGCGTTACGTGAATGGTGTCACTTGTTGGAGGGCACTAGGGCACTGATTCTTATTTTGACCGATCACAAAAATTTATTGTACTTGTCGGAAGCTATGAGATTATCGCCAAGACAAGCAAGATGGGCTCTCTTTCTTTCTCGTTTCAATTTCATCGTTTCCTATTGGCCTGGTTCCAAGAATGTGCGGGATGATGCACTGTCCAGGCAGCATGGGCCGGAGCTGGAGTCTAATGTGCAGCCAGTACCAATTATTCCTCAAGACAGCATCCTGGCCACATTGAGAACCAGCATCACTTCTCCTCTGGGCCAGGAGATCTTGGCAACTCAAGCTGAGTCTCCTCCCGAAAAGCCCATGGGCAAATGTTTTGTGGCTGAACCATTTCGGACCAGACTACTTGAGACCTATCATGCCTCTCGGGCTGCAGGTCATGTGGGCAGAGATAAATTATTTTGGTCATTGTCTCGAATTTTCTGGTGGCCCACTCTAAGATCGGATTGCGCCAACTTCACTGCCGCTTGTACTGTATGTGCTCGTTCTAAGTCACCAAGGCATCTGCCAGTGGGTCTTCTGCAGCCCGTTCCTAACAGCGACCGACCACGGTCTCATATATCCATTGATTTTCTGGGTGAATTACTTTTCTTGAAGGGCTACACATATATCTTGATGGCCGTAGACAGATTTTCTAAAATGGCCCATTTTGTGCCCCCCCTGGTCTGCCTTCTGCGAAGGAGCTGGTGGTAGTATTCGCCAAAGAGGTATTTAGACTCCATGGTGTACCCAAGGTGCTTGTATCGGATTGTGGCAGCCAATTTATATCCAGATTTTGGAGGGCTTTTTGCAGTCAAATGAGCATTCAATTGTCCTACTCTTCTGCTTACCAGCCTCAGACTAATGGGGCTGCAGAGCACTCTAACCAAGGGCTTGAACAATTTATTCATTGCTTTGTGTCCAACCACCATGACAACTGGGCTGAGCTGTTACCTTGGGCGGAGTTCGCTAGAAACTGTGCTATTAATACCTCATCCGGGAGCTCACCATTTCTTGCCAATTATGGGTTCCAACCATCGTTGCTCCCGGATTCTTTTCAGGCGCAGCAGATGCCAGCCCTTGACAAACATATACGGTAACTCCACTCCACGTGGGCACAAGTGCAAACCTCACTAGGTGAATCCTTCCAACGCTATCGACGGCATGCCAATAACAGGAGGTTGCCGGCTCCTGTTTTTCAGGTTGGAGACCGTGTGTGTATTTCTTCCAGAAATGTGCATCTGCAAACCCCTTGCAACAAATTTGCCCCACGGTTTGTGGGACCATTCAAAGTCCTCCGGCGGGTCAATCCTGTTTCCGATGCTTTGGAACTTCCCACAATGTCTTTCACGTATTTCTACTCAAACCCCTGGTGTGCAACCGTTACACCTCTGCTCCGGTGGTCCCTGGTCCTGTCCATATTCAGAACCATGATGAGTATGAGGTCCAAAGTATTTTAGACTCACGCAGGGTTCGTGGGCAGCTCCTGTACCTGGTTCATTGGAAGGGCTATGGGCCAGAGGAACGTTCATGGGTCAAGCAGACTGACGTACTTGCACCTGTGTTGTTGGATCGATTCCATGCTAAATTTCCCCCTAAGCCTGGTCCTCCTCCGCGGGGAGGGGGTCATTGAGAGGGGGGTACTATCACGGTGCCCGTGCTCTAGGCCGCAGACGGCAACACTATTATTCCTGATTCACTGCCTCTCTCTTATTGGTCTTGTGATCCTGACTCCGCCCAGGTCCAGCCATTATATACTCTGTCATGCCTTTACTAAGGCGCCATTTCGTGGTGTACCTGTTCCTGACGTTTGTTCCTGTGTTACTCTGATCGTGTATAACCTGGCCTGCCTGACAACGTTCCTGTGCTTCCTGTGTTGCTGTTCCGTTGCTGACTGATCTGGCTGAGAACCCGCTCCGTTGCTGACTGATCTGGCTGAGAACCCGTTACGTTGCTGACAGTATCTGGCTGAGAACCCGCTACGCTGCTGACTGTCTCTGGCTGAGAACCCACTCAGTTGCCATCAGTGCCTGGTTTAACCTGCTCGGTTGCCTCTGTCTGGCCAGCGTTACACGCTGCTGCCTTCCTGTTGCGCTTGTCTGTAGTGTGCCGCGTGGTTCTTTCATTCTCTTGCCCACCGTAGGCTGAGCATTCGTGCTATAGCCGCTTACTGAATAACCGCCTCAGGCGGTGTACACATGCGAAGTTCCGGTACAGTGCTGTATAGCACTGACTGAGTTACTCTGATCTCAATATGTGTCCTCCTCCGTTTCATAGCTGGGCTCACTCCCTGTGGGAGTTGCAGTATTCACTCTGGGAGTTACCTATTGACCCTTTCAGTGCCTAGATCCTCTAGGTAGGGCCAGTGCTCCATTCCCTTCTGCAGTAGCCTTTTGGGCTCAAGAGCCAGCAGCTGCGTTACATCACACTTGCAAGTACACGGGGACACAAGTTGCCTTCGTGTAGTGTGCCTCAATCCAACCCTAGCGTTCTAGGGTTTGCCTACCAGAAGAGGTTGCCTTGGTCTTTCCGTGACCCTAGTCCTAGGGTCAGTGTTGCCTCGCTACTTCTGGGTTCAGTGTCTCCCAGTGTGCCAGTTACCTACTACTGGACTACTAGTCATCTAGAGTCCTGCCGTCAGCACCTGGGCTGCGTAGTCTCTGCTATCCCCTAGTCCGCTAGGGTTGGGTTGTGTCACGGTTTATTATGACTCTCAGACACAAGTTTTAGGTAAAAAAAATCAATTTTATTGAAATAATAAATGATAACTTAGGATGGCACTAACATACATATATATATATACAGAATATAGCACAGACAGAAGGCAGACTCTACCGGTCCTGTCAATATACCGGACAGGACAGTCTTTAGGCTCTACCGGCCTTGCCAATACCGGGTAAGGCAACCTGCAGATGGAATAGCATAACGGTTTTACCGGCCTTACCAAATTACCGGGCAAGGCAGCCTCAATAGATACACAATGTAGGCTCTACCGGCCCTGCCAATACCGGGTAAGGCAACCTCAGATGGAATGTGGCAAAAGGTTCTACCGGCCTTACCAATACCGGGCAGGGCAGCCCAGAGATAATAGCAGCAGTCAGATGGAACTGGCAAATTAGCAGAATCGTTAAGCAGCAAGGCTTTGGAGCAAACCAGCGTCCGCACGCTGGAAACAACACTGAATAGTATAGCCGTTAGGCTTAGCGAGCAAACCAGTGACCGCACACTGGAGAAACAAGTGAGTAGTATAGCCGCAAGGCTTAGGAGCAAACCAGCGTCCGCACGCTGGGACCAACACAGATTTGTATAGCTGAAAGGCTTTGGAGCAAACCAGTGACCGCACACTGGTGTAACAAGTGAGTTTGTATAGCCGCAAGGCTTAGGAGCAAACCAGCGTCCGCACGCTGGGACCAACACAGAATTGTATAGCTGATAGGCTTTGGAGCAAACCAGTGACCGCACACTGGTGTAACAAGCGAGTTTGTATAGCCGCAAGGCTTAGGAGCAAACCAGCGTCCGCACGCTGGGACCAACACAGATTTGTATAGCTGAAAGGCTTTGGAGCAAACCAGTGACCGTACACTGGTGTAACAAGCGAGTTTGTATAGCCGTAAGGCTTAGGAGCAAACCAGCGTCCGCACGCTGGGACCAACACAGATTTGTATAGCTGAAAGGCTTTGGAGCAAACCAGTGACCGCACACTGGTGTAACAAGTGAGTTGTATAGCCGCAAGGCTTAGGAGCAAACCAGCGTCCGCACGCTGGGACCAACACAGAATTGTATAGCTGATAGGCTTTGGAGCAAACCAGTGACCGCACACTGGTGTAACAAGCGAGTTTGTATAGCCGCAAGGCTTGGGAGCAAACCAGCGTCCGCACGCTGGGACCAACACGGAATTGTAGCAATGTCACCAACGCGACCAGGCAGAAGGTCGCCAGGATACTGAAGACAGGTGATGAGATGACAGGAACCAGCAACGATCAGTCAGGTCAGAAAACAGCAGAGAAGTTCAGCAGGAACTGCAACACCAGAGACTAGGCCGGAACCAGGACTGGAAGTACTTCAGTATGCAGGAAACACTGGAACAGTAGAGATCAGGAACTCAGGAACACATGAGATCAGGAACTCAGGAACACTGGAACAGAGGCCCAGCTATCACTAGCATAGTGATAGCAAGAAGGTCAGAAACAACACGAAAGGGCACTCAAAGGGTGCCCAATCCAGGTTTAAATAGTCAATAAGAGGCGGGCTATCTGCAGACAGCCAATAGAAGCCCCCTACTGGTGACAGACAAGTAACTGCAGCAAATCACGGGCACCGTGATAGTACCCCCCTTTCAAAGACCCCCTCTCCTAGAATAGGGTTTAGGTTTCTGCGGGTAATTGGCATGAAAGGCCCTAGTTAACCTAGGTGCATGAAGGTCCGTACTATCCACCCATGATCGATCCTCAGGACCATACCCTTTCCAATGTACCAGGTACTGCACCCTTCCTCTAAGCCTACGGGAATCAATAATGCTCTGAACCTCGTACTCCTCCTGGCCCTCGACCTCAACAGGTCCTGGCACCACAGGTGTGGTAGTATAGCGATTGCAAACCAGAGGCTTAAGAAGGGACACATGGAACACATTATGGATACGCATGGATGCAGGTAGGTCTAGTGCATAGGAGACAGGGTTAATTTTGCGAATAACTCTGTATGGACCAATAAACCGAGGAGCCAACTTATTAGACGGAACCTGCAGCTTGAGATTTCTGGAGGAAAGCCATACTCTATCCCCAACCTGAAAGGAAACCGCTGGAAGCCTTCTGCGATTAGCATGGCGCTGATGACGCTGAAATGACTGACCAAGTGCCCTCTGAACTTGTGCCCATGTGAAACGGAGTTGCTCGATATGCTCATCCAGAGCTGGAATCTGTTGCGTCTGAAATGAGTCTGGAAGCAAACAGGGCTGGAACCCATAATTAATCAGAAACGGAGAGCTCCCAGATGAAGAATTGACCGCACAGTTCCTGGCGAACTCTGCCCAAGGCAACAAGTCGGACCAATTATCATGATGGTCAGTAACGAAACAACGGAGAAATTGTTCCAAGCCCTGATTAGCTCGTTCAGCGGCTCCATTGGTCTGGGGATGGTAGGCAGAGGAGAAGGACAGCTGTATGCCCATCTGTTGGCAAAATGCCCTCCAAAATCTAGACACAAACTGGCTCCCCCTGTCAGACACCAGTACCCTAGGCACTCCATGCAACCGGAATACTTCTCTGGCGAACACCATTGCCAATTCCTTCGCTGAAGGAAGACCACGGAGGGGCACGAAATGAGCCATTTTAGAAAACCTGTCCACCACCATGAATATAAAGGAGTACCCCTTCGACATAGGCAACTCTCCCATAAAATCAATGGAAACATGAGACCAGGGGCGTTCGCCATTAGGCACCGGTTGAAGCAAGCCCACAGGGAGATGTCTCGGGGTCTTAGCGCGGGCGCAGGTGGCACAGGCATTCGTAAATTCGGCACAATCGTTTCTCATGGAAGGCCACCAAAATAACTGAGAAAGGGACCATAACAATTGGTCTCTACCAATATGTCCCGCAGCCTTAGAGGAATGGTAGGTTTCGAGCAGCCTAGTACGAAATGATTCAGCGACAAAACATTTGCCCACTGGGGTTTCATGGGGAGCGGACCCCTGAGAGGCCAGGATCTCCTCCCCTAGAGGAGAAGTGATACTCGTGCGTATAGTAGCCAGTATTCTATCAGGTTGGATGATAGGAGCTGGTGCTTCCACTCTGTCACTGTCGGCCTCAAATTGTCTTGACAGTGCATCAGCCCTGATATTTTTTGACCCTGGTAAATATGATACAATGAAATTAAATCGAGACAGGAACAGTGCCCACCTGGCCTGACGAGAGGACAATCTCTTGGCCTCCGAGAGATAGGTCAGATTCTTATGATCTGTTAGGATTAAGACAGGATTCTTAGTACCTTCAAGCAAATGACGCCATTCCTTAAGAGCAAGGATAATGGCCAATAATTCTCTGTCACCTATCTCATAGTGGCTTTGAGTGACAGTCAACTTTTTAGAGAAAAACCCACAAGGTCTGAGAGTTCCACCTTTCTCGTGTCGCTGCGAAAGTACTGCCCCGACCCCAATATCTGAGGCATCAACCTCTAACGTAAATGGAAGTAAAGGATTGGGGTGGGATAACACAGGAGCCGCAGCAAATGCCAGCTTCAAATTCTCAAAGGCTTTCTCAGCAGATACCGGCCAACAAGAAGGATTAGCACCCTTGTGCGTAAGATCGGACAGAGGTTTGACAATGGAAGAAAAGTTCTTAATAAACTTCCTATAATAATTAGCGAAACCCAGGAAACGCTGTATGGCTTTAAGACCCTTGGGTTTTGGCCATTGTAGGACAGCTGACAACTTTTCTTTGTCCATGGCAATGCCATCATTGCCAATTATGAACCCCAAGAATGGCACACTGGTTCTATGAAACTCACATTTTTCCATTTTACAAAATAATTTGTTCTCACGGAGTCGTAGCAATACTGCGGATACATCTTTGATGTGCTGTGCCATGTTTTGGGAGTAAATCAGTATATCGTCGAGGTACACCACAACACATGTCTGTAACATATCTCTCAGAACATCATTTATCAGTTCCTGGAAAACTGCGGGTGCATTACACAGCCCAAAAGGCATTACTAGATACTCGTAGTGCCCAGCTCGAGTATTAAAGGCAGTTTTCCACTCATCACCTGCTCGAATGCGAACCAGATTGTAAGCGGCCCGTAGGTCCAACTTGGTAAATATCGAAGCGCCCTTAAGCCTGTCAAAAAGCTCGGTGATGAGTGGTATTGGGTATGCGTTTTTTGCCATTAGTTTATTCAAGCCCCGGTAGTCAATGCATGGTCTTAATTCGCCATTTTTCTTTTTTACAAAAAAGAACCCAGCCCCAGCTGGAGAGGTAGATTTACGTATGATCCCTCTAGCAAGGGCATCAGAAATGTAATCCTCCATAGCCTTATTTTCATCACAAGATAATGGATAAGTGCGTCCTTTCGGAGGTACTGCACCAGGCTGCAATTCAATGCAACAATCATAAGGTCTATGCTGGGGTAGCATACTAGCCTCTCCTTTGCTAAAAACATCGCCAAACTGTTGGTACACATCCGGCATAGCAGAGGAGGTGCACATGACCTTAATAGGCTGGATGACGCACTTGTCCATACAAAACTGGGACCAAGCAGCAATTTCACACTTTTTCCAATCGAATTGTGGGTTATGTAACTGTAACCACGGAAATCCCAATATCACCGCATGGTGCGGGGAATTAATCAGTTGAAACTGCTGCTCTTCTCTGTGAAGTGCCCCAATAGTCATAGACAATGGCATAGTTTCAAATATAACCTGAGGCGGTTCTAAGGGTCTACCATCAATCGCTTCAATAGTCAAGGGGTTTTCTCTTTCAATGCGTGGAACTCCGTGCAATTCAGCAAAGGTATTATCCATAAAATACCCTGCTGCACCGGAGTCAACCAAGGCCAAAACCTCCACAGAGCGTTGTGCCCAAGACAATACCACCTGTATGGTGGGTTTCATTATGCCCGACACTGGGGACGATTGTACACCACCTAGGGCCTGTCCCCCAAGATACCCTAGGTGTGTGCGTTTCCCGGACGTACCGGACAGTAATTTAGCAAGTGCCCTTTTTTACCGCAGTATAAACATAACCCTTGTTTTTTGCGATATAGTCTCTCTGCCTTGGATAGTCTAGTGAAGCCTATTTCCATAGGTTCACTTGTTTCCCGTACTGGTTCACTAGACTTCAATGCCAAGGGAGGGATGGGTGGGCAAAACATACTACTAGGCTCATTATTTTTTGACCGTAACTTACGATCTCTGGCAATTGATCTCTCACGTATTCTGGAGTCAATTATCATAACATACTCAATGTAATCATCTAGATCAATAGGTAGATCTTTAGCAGCAATTTCGTCTTTAATGTGGTCATTCAGGCCTTGAGAGAAGGCTGCCAATAATGCCTCGTTATTCCAACCTACCTCTGCTGCCAATGTGCGGAATTCGATGGCATAGTCGCCCACTGTACGCCTGCCCTGTTGTATCTCCATAAGGCGTTTGGCAGCAGAGGTGGTTCTACCAGGAGGCTCAAACACTCTTCGAAAGGAACGCACAAATTCACTAAAGTTCTTAGTACAAGGTTTAGCATTCTCCCACAAGGGGTTAGCCCAAGCCAATGCTCTGCCAGTGAGCAGTGATATCGTGAACCCCACTTTACTACGATCATTGGGAAATGCGTGTGCCGTCAATTCCATAAAGATTTCGAGTTGATTGATGAACCCTCTGCAGAGACTAGGGTCACCATCATATCTTAGCGGCAAGGGTGCAGAAGCCGTTAACCCTTTAACAGTACCCCCTAGGGGTCTGGTATCACTTTCCGGTGTCTGACTTGGCGAGACCACCGGGCTAGAGCTAGATTGGTCAGCAGGTACCGTGCGTTCAAGGATCGTTTGAATTGCAACTGCCAACTGATCCAAACGTTGCTCGAGCACATCCATCCTCCAATGGATATTCTGTGCGTTACCTTTACCCTTGCTGTCTGAGGTCATGGCCCTTTCGTACTGTCACGGTTTATTATGACTCTCAGACACAAGTTTTAGGTAAAAAAAAATCAATTTTATTGAAATAATAAATGATAACTTAGGATGGCACTAACATACATATATATATATACAGAATATAGCACAGACAGAAGGCAGACTCTACCGGTCCTGTCAATATACCGGACAGGACAGTCTTTAGGCTCTACCGGCCTTGCCAATACCGGGTAAGGCAACCTGCAGATGGAATAGCATAACGGTTTTACCGGCCTTACCAAATTACCGGGCAAGGCAGCCTCAATAGATACACAATGTAGGCTCTACCGGCCCTGCCAATACCGGGTAAGGCAACCTCAGATGGAATGTGGCAAAAGGTTCTACCGGCCTTACCAATACCGGGCAGGGCAGCCCAGAGATAATAGCAGCAGTCAGATGGAACTGGCAAATTAGCAGAATCGTTAAGCAGCAAGGCTTTGGAGCAAACCAGCGTCCGCACGCTGGAAACAACACTGAATAGTATAGCCGTTAGGCTTAGCGAGCAAACCAGTGACCGCACACTGGAGAAACAAGTGAGTAGTATAGCCGCAAGGCTTAGGAGCAAACCAGCGTCCGCACGCTGGGACCAACACAGAATTGTATAGCTGAAAGGCTTTGGAGCAAACCAGTGACCGCACACTGGTGTAACAAGTGAGTTTGTATAGCCGCAAGGCTTAGGAGCAAACCAGCGTCCGCACGCTGGGACCAACACAGAATTGTATAGCTGATAGGCTTTGGAGCAAACCAGTGACCGCACACTGGTGTAACAAGCGAGTTTGTATAGCCGCAAGGCTTAGGAGCAAACCAGCGTCCGCACGCTGGGACCAACACAGATTTGTATAGCTGAAAGGCTTTGGAGCAAACCAGTGACCGTACACTGGTGTAACAAGCGAGTTTGTATAGCCGCAAGGCTTAGGAGCAAACCAGCGTCCGCACGCTGGGACCAACACAGATTTGTATAGCTGAAAGGCTTTGGAGCAAACCAGTGACCGCACACTGGTGTAACAAGTGAGTTGTATAGCCGCAAGGCTTAGGAGCAAACCAGCGTCCGCACGCTGGGACCAACACAGAATTGTATAGCTGATAGGCTTTGGAGCAAACCAGTGACCGCACACTGGTGTAACAAGCGAGTTTGTATAGCCGCAAGGCTTGGGAGCAAACCAGCGTCCGCACGCTGGGACCAACACGGAATTGTAGCAATGTCACCAACGCGACCAGGCAGAAGGTCGCCAGGATACTGAAGACAGGTGATGAGATGACAGGAACCAGCAACGATCAGTCAGGTCAGAAAACAGCAGAGAAGTTCAGCAGGAACTGCAACACCAGAGACTAGGCCGGAACCAGGACTGGAAGTACTTCAGTATGCAGGAAACACTGGAACAGTAGAGATCAGGAACTCAGGAACACATGAGATCAGGAACTCAGGAACACTGGAACAGAGGCCCAGCTATCACTAGCATAGTGATAGCAAGAAGGTCAGAAACAACACGAAAGGGCACTCAAAGGGTGCCCAATCCAGGTTTAAATAGTCAATAAGAGGCGGGCTATCTGCAGACAGCCAATAGAAGCCCCCTACTGGTGACAGACAAGTAACTGCAGCAAATCACGGGCACCGTGATAGGTTGCCTATGGTCTTGCATGCCTCCAGTCATCAGTGTTCAAGCTCAGAACTCTCTCCAGCCAGCTGCTGCCTCCATTTCCTCCTATATCTCAAGGGACTGGCTTGTTATTGCTATATATATATGTTCTGTTATTGTGGGCTTGTGGGCCTAACTCAGTGTATGTACTTTATCCTAATAAAGTCATTTTAACCTTACCAATCTGGTCTGAGTGTTCATCAAAAACCGTGACAGTACGAAAGGGCCAATGACCTCAGACAGTTCTGGTGAAGGAAGCTCAGTGAGTATCCACTGGAGAATGGATATGTATGAACAACGTCTCGATCAGTTTTCAGTGGCGGTGCAAACTATTCTAGAGTGGACCGCACACTTGAACAGACCTGTTCAATCCTCGGTGGCCACCCCAGTTCAGGCACCGACGGTCCAAACTTCCAATGCCAACCCGCAATGGAAAGGGCTATCTGCTACCGTGCCACTACCGCTAAGATATGATGGAGAATCTACCCTATGCAGGGGTTTCCTCAATCAGCTCAAAATGTTTCTTGAACTAGCCCCCTCAAGCCTCTCCGACTGAGAGAAGTAAGATTGGATTTATGATCTCGCTGTTGACAGGCAGAGCCTTAGCTCAGGCAAACCCTATTTGGGAGACGGCGAAACCTATCACTGCCAATTTCAGTGAATTTGTGAGGGCCTTTCATAGTGTGTTCGAAGTTCCTAGGTGCAACATCTTGGCTGCTAAGCAAATTATGAGTATCAGACAGGGCAATCGTACAGTCGCGGATTACTCTATAAAATTTCGCACTTTGGCGGACGAGGTGGGATGGAATGATGTGGCCCTTGTAGCTGCATTCACACAGGGTCTCAGTGACCGTATGAAATACGAAATAGCAGCCCGGGAATTACCTGACACTCTGGACAAATTTATCGAATTTGTTAATTTGATCGATACTCAGATCAGAGAACGAACACAAAATAGGGACCGCAAACCTAGGTCTCCTACTGGGCAGTGGCACAAAAATATTCTCCCACCCTTGCCTCCCTCTCCTCCCACGCCCCCTGGGTATGTCGAAACAGCTGAACCTATGCAGGTGGGCTTTACAAGACTAACAAGGGAGGAATGGTAATTTCGCCGAAAGAATGGCCTGTGTCTCTACTGTGGGAAATTTGTTGCGCAATTGTCCAACTCGGCCAGGAAACGCACGCACCTCGGTTTCCTTAGGGGACAGCTCCTAGGTGGTGTTCAGCAGTCCCCAGAAGATGTTCCTTCCAAACCAGTGGTTGATGTGGTAATTTCCTGCTCCAGCCTCTCCTTTACTGCATCTGCTCTGATAGACTCTGGAGCAGCGGGATATTTTATGGACAAGGAGTTTGCCGCATTATGTAATATCCTTTTGGTCGAGCTGGTTAATCCACTGCAAATCGAGGCTATTGACAGGCGACCTTTGGTGCCTCCTCAGGTCACCCACGAGACATGCCCACTCCCCGTGCAGACTGGAGCATTACATTTTGAGACCCTGTCTTTTCAAATTATTCAGTCACCACATTATGCGGTCATTTTGGGTTTTCCATGGCTGCAGACGCATAATCCTAGAATTGATTGGGGCTCATGTGAAATATTGGCTTGGTCTGAGCACTGTATAGGTCATTGTATACGACAGCCTACTAGGATTTTGTGTACCTCTATCATGGTGCCCGTGATTGTTGAGCGACATTCTTACTTCCTGGTTTACACTGGCTGTGCTCTTATTGGCTCTGGGCTATTGCTCCTCCCAGGGCTTGCCTTTAAATACGCCCTCCTATCACTATACCGGAGCTCTTTCGTGGTGTACCCGTATCTAGTGACTAGTTGTTATTGTTTCCTGTTTCCGTGTATGACCCGGCTCGCCTGACTACGCTTGTGCCTGACGCTCCTGTGATTCGATCCTGTTGCTGACCTGGACTGGCTGACTAACCCCTTGTGTACCGAACTTGCCTGGCTGAGTATCCGATTCCATTGCTGACCTGGACTGGCTGACTGTTACGGTTCAGTACACTCAGAAACGGAAGGTGTTGGTAAAAAACACAGTTTTATTTGCACACAATGAATAACACTAACCCTCGCTGGTCCAGCATACAGAGAAACGGTAACTGACACAGGACAGGTTACACAGGAATGATTAACCCACACGGGTCCAGTATGTAGAGCAGAATACAATACTGACACAGGTCAGGTAAATCACAATTGATACAGTGTGATAATGACAAGAGACACCAGTGGAACCAATGACTGAGTCGGCTCTGATGTATGGAAGGCCCAATGTGACTCTCTAGGCTGAGAGTAACAACAGCGACTGACAGTATGTGACTGATATGCCAGCAGGTGTCTGGCAAGGCAACCAGGGAGGAAGGCTGCTTAAGTGGATGCCCACCGGAGATTACCAACAATGTGAGTCAGTGCTTAGTGCCTGTCACGGTTTGTTTTAACTCTCAGACACAGAGTAAGATAAAAATCAAACTTTATTGAAATGTTTAATAGGAACCCTCACAGGTCCTGAACATACATACATAACATGCACAAAATGGATTCAAACAGTAGCTTATGCAATATACAGTATGGTAGGCTCTACCGGCCTTGCCAATGTATCAGGCAAGGCAGCCTATGGTATGGTACAACAATATGACTAAGGCTCTACCGACCCTGCCAATATACCGGGCAAGGCAGCCTGAAAGATGACACAAGTGCAGGAATAAGGCTCTACCTGCCTTGCCAATATACCGGGCAAGGCAACCTATTGGATGACACAATAGAAGGAATAAGGGTCTACCGGCCTTGCCAATTTACCGGGCAAGGCAGCCTGGAGGATGGTTCGACAATCTGCTTGAGGCTCTACCGGCCTTGCCAATATACCAGGCAAGGCAGCCTAAGAAACGGAGGGACAGCTCCACTAGTGCTGTATAGTTGGAAACATCAGCATAGGGTGGTACAGTGAAGCAAACCAGTAATACATATAGGACAATCAGAGAAGCCCAACCGGTGCAATAACGAAGGCAACTTGCATCCGGTGAATCTGGAGTAAACCGGTACCGCTTACTGGACAACACTAGGAATGCCCTATCGGTGCTGTAATGTAGATGCTAGGAACCGGTGTGATGGAGTAAACCAATACCGCATACTGGACAACAGTAACGCCCTACCAGTGCAATAATGGAGGCGACAGCAACCGGTGTATTGGAGTAAACCAGTACCGCATACTGGACAATAGTATTGCCCAACCGGTGCAATAATGGAAGCAGCTGGCAACCGGTGAATTGGAGTAAACCAGTGATCAGAATGTCGCCCAGGCGACCCAAGTCGAGGAAGGCTGGCAGTCAGGATCCAGGTGCAGGAACAACAGATAGGCCAGGACAGTACTCTGGAACAGCAGGACAGCCAACCCAGGTCAGGAACGGAGCAGGAACAACGGCAACACCGGATCAGGAACGGAAGCCGGAACATCAGCCCAACCGGATCAGGAACGGAGGCAGGAACCACACAGGAGTGACACTGGTGTCTGGATGAATTGCTGACACAGGTAACTATAGCTGAACAGGCCCAGGGATAAAGGGTAAAGGCAGGTGACTATGACATAGAGACACCACGAAAGGGCAACCAAAGGGTGCCTCAACCCAGTCTATATAGGCAATGCTGGGTGGGCAATAGACAGCGGCCAATGGAGAGTACACACACCTGACTGACAGCAAAAGGCAGCAATCACGGGCACCGTGATAGTGCCATAGGAAACTTACACCCAACGGAGACTACAACCTCAATACATATGCCCAGCACCGCCCCCGAAGGGGTTAACGAACGCTATGGTCTTTAAGGGGAAAGTAACCTGAGGCACCCAACTGAACCCAAGAGCGGCAGACCGAGCAATCGTGGTGCTTATAGGAAAGATCGGAGGATAACACTGGTACTATGAGTGAGCGGATCACAGACAGGACTACCAAGCGCACCGGAGTACCGGAGCTCTGCCAGATCACAGAAGCATGAGCAACTGCAAGCGTAGAGGGACCAGCAAGCAGGAACAGCACAGGAACTTCACCCAGCCGGGTCGGTACACGGAACAGGAACGTCAGCCAAGCCGATTTGGTACACGGAGCAGGATCGCCAATCTCGCCGGTTCGGTACATTGAGCAGGAATGCCAGACAAGCTGAGTCGGTACACAGAGCAGGAATGTCAGCCAGGCCAGGTCAGAACAGAAAGCAGGAACATCAGCCAATCCAGGTCGGTACACAGAGAAGGAACGGTAACACACAGAGTAGTCAATCAGTCCGGGTCATACACTGGTATCCATAGAAAACGGAACAAGCGCTAGGCAACGGATAAACCACGAAAGGGCAACCCATAAGTGACAACCCAAGGTATATAAAGGCTGTCACTGGGAGAGCTATACAGCGCAGCCAATAAAAAGGCACCAGGAAGTAAACATGTCAAAATGTTGCTGGAATCACGGGCACCGTGATACTGACTAACTCCTTGTGTACCAAACTGGCCTGGCTGAGTATCCGATTCCGTTACTGACTGGACTGGCTGACTAACTCCTTGTGTACCGAACCGGCATGGCTGAGTATCTGATTCCATTTCTGACTAGGACTGGCTGACTATCCATTACACCGATCTGGCTGGGCTAGTGGTGGTGGTCCTCCCGACTGGCTGTGAATACCGTGTGTGCCGACCTGGTAATGCTGCTAGTTCCATTCCTTACTGGACTAGTCTATTACCTCCATTTACTATCTGGGCATACACCGATCCAGTACCGGTTACGTTACGTGCCTATCTCCCGCTCGCTCGCCACTGCGGCTGTTTCTGGGAGCTTGTGAGGATCCCTGTACTAACCAGTGTCTGTGTTGCCTCCGGTAACCCGATAATACCTGGGTCTAGCCAATGCCACACTGTTGCCCGTGTTGCCTCAGTTAACCCTAGGGATCTAGGGTCGTTACATAGCCAGCATCTGGTGTCTGTTGTCTCAGTTAACCCTAGCGTGCTAGGGTCCTGTTACTGCCAGAGTCCAGTCTGCGTTGCCTCCGCTCACCCTAGCGTACTAGGGTTCAGTCACCTTAAGTACCACTGCCGTGTTGCCTCCATTAACCCTAGCGTTCTAGGGCCTAGTCTATGCCTGAGTCCATGTCATGTTGCCTCCGTTAACCCTAGTGATCTAGGGTTTTGCCACTGCCAGAGCACTGCCTGTGTTGCCTTAGTTAACTCTAGCGTTCTAGAGTCCCATTACTGCCAGAGTTCTGCCCCTGTTGCCACAGTCTACCCTACTCTGTTAGGGTCAGTCCTCTGCCAGTGTTTTGCCAGTGTTACCCACTTGAACCCTAGGGATGCAGCGGCTCAGTTCATAATAAGCCCCTGATGAAACCAGTTGATCTGGTGAAACGCGTTGGGCTATTTAGGGGCATTGTTATTTAGTGCCCCGGTGTGGCATTTTGATGTGTCTGTTGTGGCTTGAGAAAGGGTTACGATATTATAGCATTAGATCAGGGTTTTGTAGAATGTGGCTTACTCCACGAGGAGATTAGTTAGCGTGCATTTGGCACAATAGGAATCATAGCTAGCAGTATAGTAGTTATTGGTTAGGGTACTTTAGAATGTGGCTTACTCCACGAGGAGATTAGTTAGCGTGCATTTGGCACAATAATTAGAGTAGTAAGATCTTATGTTAAACATATTAGTCATTGGATACTTGTGTGTGGCTGTGTGCTGTTCGTGTAACTAGACACTGATAGAAAACTATCTGTTGTTACAATGTTGAATTTAACATAAATAACATCTTTACATTCGTTACATATTACATACTGAATAAACAATGAGTAATGGAGTCGCTCATACAATAAAGCGACATCAATTTATCTATGGTTCACACATATAAGAAGTATATAACTAGATTGAGTGTGTGATATATTGAATAACTATCCCTTTAACTACTATGGGCTGCTAACTAGTGGCGGCTCTACAGCGATTGATTTGAATAATTTTGTAATAGGGTATGTGTAGAGGAGTAATTGAAGCGCTGAGGTTTCGTTAACTAATAGCGGATTTTTTATAATATATCCGCAGTAATGCGTGTTTAGTGGATTGGCTATATTATCGCTAACTAGCAGTGAATTGGTAGTAATTAATCTGTACGAAATTAAAGCAGACCGGTCGCAGAGCAGCAGCTATAGGGTTAATTTGCCTATTGGTACGTGATGTACTTTTAAAGTAAGTTAAATAATGGCACAGTTGTAGTCGGTATTTGAGAATACAATCCTCCTTTATAAATTAACAGACCGCTTTAATAGTGGTTAGGTAAGGTGTATTAACATACAAGAGATATATACTTAGGCTACACAGAACCGTTACTGATATCTCTTTCAGGGATTGGTCACTGATTGAAATAGCGAGGGTAGCTATTCTTCGAACGTCATTTAGAATAACCATAAGATATGCTTTGTTTCCGCATATAGATGCGAATACCTTTCTTGAGATAATAAAATACCATATACAGATTCTTCTATGGAATGGTGTTTTTATTGATTTTTAATATATACAATAAAAGTTGAGTTTTTAGTCCCTTTTTTCCTCATACATTTATAGTACTGAACGAGTCTCTTTTATGTAGTCTCTCGCACTCCGGTGTGTTCCTGGTTAAATAGAATTGGCACATTCGGGGTAGTTTGCAAGAGACTTTTTGTGCTTTCTATCTTCTTTATTTTCTAATATAGTATACGTCATTTCTAAGCAGGGCATTTCCATGGATAAGGAGAAGTTGTCTGCTGTGTTACATTGGCCACATCCCAACAGCCTCAAAGCCATTCAAAGGTTTCTTGGCTTTGCTAATTATTATCGAAAATTTATTCGTGACTTTTCTAGAATTGTCAAGCCTCTCACGGATCTGACACATAAGGGGGATAAGGCTTCAGCATGGTCAAAGGAGGCTGAAGAGGCCTTCGAGGCATTGAAAGCTGCATTTGCTTCGGCACCAGTTCTGTCCCACCCGAAAACAGACCTACCATATACGCTGGAGGTGGATGCGTCTGACACAGGCGTGGGGGCTGTACTATCACAAAGGTCTGGTCCTGGTCAGGTACTTAAGCCTTGTGGGTTCTTTTTGAAAAAAAACTGACCAAAGCACAATCTGTATACGAGATTGGTGATCGTTGGCCATCATCCTCGCGTTACGTGAATGGTGTCACTTGTTGGAGGGCACTAGGGCACTGATTCTTATTTTGACCGATCACAAAAATTTATTGTACTTGTCGGAAGCTATGAGATTATCGCCAAGACAAGCAAGATGGGCTCTCTTTCTTTCTCGTTTCAATTTCATCGTTTCCTATTGGCCTGGTTCCAAGAATGTGCGGGATGATGCACTGTCCAGGCAGCATGGGCCGGAGCTGGAGTCTAATGTGCAGCCAGTACCAATTATTCCTCAAGACAGCATCCTGGCCACATTGAGAACCAGCATCACTTCTCCTCTGGGCCAGGAGATCTTGGCAACTCAAGCTGAGTCTCCTCCCGAAAAGCCCATGGGCAAATGTTTTGTGGCTGAACCATTTCGGACCAGACTACTTGAGACCTATCATGCCTCTCGGGCTGCAGGTCATGTGGGCAGAGATAAATTATTTTGGTCATTGTCTCGAATTTTCTGGTGGCCCACTCTAAGATCGGATTGCGCCAACTTCACTGCCGCTTGTACTGTATGTGCTCGTTCTAAGTCACCAAGGCATCTGCCAGTGGGTCTTCTGCAGCCCGTTCCTAACAGCGACCGACCACGGTCTCATATATCCATTGATTTTCTGGGTGAATTACTTTTCTTGAAGGGCTACACATATATCTTGATGGCCGTAGACAGATTTTCTAAAATGGCCCATTTTGTGCCCCCCCTGGTCTGCCTTCTGCGAAGGAGCTGGTGGTAGTATTCGCCAAAGAGGTATTTAGACTCCATGGTGTACCCAAGGTGCTTGTATCGGATTGTGGCAGCCAATTTATATCCAGATTTTGGAGGGCTTTTTGCAGTCAAATGAGCATTCAATTGTCCTACTCTTCTGCTTACCAGCCTCAGACTAATGGGGCTGCAGAGCACTCTAACCAAGGGCTTGAACAATTTATTCATTGCTTTGTGTCCAACCACCATGACAACTGGGCTGAGCTGTTACCTTGGGCGGAGTTCGCTAGAAACTGTGCTATTAATACCTCATCCGGGAGCTCACCATTTCTTGCCAATTATGGGTTCCAACCATCGTTGCTCCCGGATTCTTTTCAGGCGCAGCAGATGCCAGCCCTTGACAAACATATACGGTAACTCCACTCCACGTGGGCACAAGTGCAAACCTCACTAGGTGAATCCTTCCAACGCTATCGACGGCATGCCAATAACAGGAGGTTGCCGGCTCCTGTTTTTCAGGTTGGAGACCGTGTGTGTATTTCTTCCAGAAATGTGCATCTGCAAACCCCTTGCAACAAATTTGCCCCACGGTTTGTGGGACCATTCAAAGTCCTCCGGCGGGTCAATCCTGTTTCCGATGCTTTGGAACTTCCCACAATGTCTTTCACGTATTTCTACTCAAACCCCTGGTGTGCAACCGTTACACCTCTGCTCCGGTGGTCCCTGGTCCTGTCCATATTCAGAACCATGATGAGTATGAGGTCCAAAGTATTTTAGACTCACGCAGGGTTCGTGGGCAGCTCCTGTACCTGGTTCATTGGAAGGGCTATGGGCCAGAGGAACGTTCATGGGTCAAGCAGACTGACGTACTTGCACCTGTGTTGTTGGATCGATTCCATGCTAAATTTCCCCCTAAGCCTGGTCCTCCTCCGCGGGGAGGGGGTCATTGAGAGGGGGGTACTATCACGGTGCCCGTGCTCTAGGCCGCAGACGGCAACACTATTATTCCTGATTCACTGCCTCTCTCTTATTGGTCTTGTGATCCTGACTCCGCCCAGGTCCAGCCATTATATACTCTGTCATGCCTTTACTAAGGCGCCATTTCGTGGTGTACCTGTTCCTGACGTTTGTTCCTGTGTTACTCTGATCGTGTATAACCTGGCCTGCCTGACAACGTTCCTGTGCTTCCTGTGTTGCTGTTCCGTTGCTGACTGATCTGGCTGAGAACCCGCTCCGTTGCTGACTGATCTGGCTGAGAACCCGTTACGTTGCTGACAGTATCTGGCTGAGAACCCGCTACGCTGCTGACTGTCTCTGGCTGAGAACCCACTCAGTTGCCATCAGTGCCTGGTTTAACCTGCTTGGTTGCCTCTGTCTGGCCAGTGTTACACGCTGCTGCCTTCCTCTTGCGCTTGTCTGTAGTGCGCAGCGTGGCTCTTTCATTCTGTTGCCGACCGTAGGCTGAGCATTCGTGCTATAGCCGCTTACTGATTAACCGCCTAAGGCAGTGTGCACATGCGAAGTACCGGTACAGTGCTGTATAGCTGGGCTCACTCCCTGTGGGAGTTGCAGTATTCACTCTGGCCGTTACCTATTGACCCTTTCTGCAGTAGCCTTTTGGGCTCAAGAGCCAGCGTTGCTTTACATCACATGTGCAAGTGTGCAGGAACACAAGTTGCCTTCATGTAGTGTGCCTCCATTCACCCCTAGCGTTCTAGGGTTTGCCTACCATTAGCGGTTGCCTTGGTCTTTCCGTGACCCTAGTCCTAGGGTCAGTGTTGCCTCGCTACTTCTGGGTTCAGTGTCTCCCAGGCGTCTGGGTCTCATGCCAGTTACCTACTATTGGACTACTAGTCATCTAGAGTCCTGCCGTCAGCACCTGGGTTGCGTAGCCTCTGCTATCCCCTAGTCTGCTAGGGTTGGGTTGCCTAGGGTCTTGCATGCCTCCAGTCATCAGGGTTCAAGCTCAGAACTCTCTCCAGCCAGCTGCTGTCTCCATTTCCTCCTATATCTCAAGGGACTGGCTTGTTATTGCTATATATATATGTGTTATTTTATTGTGGGCTTGTGGGCCTAACTCATTGTATGTACTTTATCCTAATAAAGTCATTTTAACCTTACCAATCTGGTTTATCAAAAACCGTGACATATATACCGTACTGACTCCTGAACTTTTCCGGGTATCTGTGACAGTACCCAATGGCCATGATTTCAGACAGTGATGGCAATGCAGTTTTCCAAAGCATCTTAGAGAGGATGGAGACAATGAGTCAGCGGCTGGATCAGTTGTCTTTGGCCATGCAGACGGTTTTGCAGTGCACTGCTCATCTTGAGCAAATTTATACCCAATTGGTGGCCCCCTCCGAGACCTCCCAGACACCATTATTTCCAAACCCTCCTGGTGCAGGTATGGTCAAGAGGTTGAAGCGCTCCGCTCAGCTCCCACATCGGGATAGTGGGAATCCAGAAGGTTGCCATGGGTTACTGAACCAGCTAGGCATATATTTTGAATTGGTACCATACGCCTTTCCCAATGGGCGAAGTAAAGTTGGTTTCCTTATCTCCCTCCTCAGGGGCAGAGCACTCGCATGGGCCAATCCGCTATGGGAGACTAATAAACCCATCGTTCACAATTTCTCGGATTTTGTGAGGTGATTCAGACAAGTCTTTGATAGTCCAGGCCATGTGGCCTTGGCATCCAAGCATCTTATGACTGCGCCAGGGTAATCGCACGGTGGCCAACTATGCCATTGAGTTCCATATCCATGCTGCCAAGGTAGACTGGAACAACGAGGCCCTGATGGACATTTTTTTCAGGGGCTTGGCAACACCATGAAAGACGAGAACGCAGCACGCGATCTACCCAACAATTTGGACTTACTGATCGAATTCTGTATTCTGGTAGACACCAGAATCAGAGAGGCCCTCTTTTACAGAGTACCTGTGGAGGTCCTCAAAAAGAGGGTCGGCCAATTACTCTGCTCCACCCTACCCTCCCTCCCCTCCCAGTCCTCTGGGACTTGTATATAACAATACCGAGCCTATGCAGGTGGATGCCATTGTTATGGTCTTGTCCCGTTCGTCCGGAGAGACGGCCCAAATGCTAAAATGGGCCGGAGACAGATGATAGGGGGCATTTCTGTGTCTCCAGTGCACCTTTCGGATAAGCCCGTGTTGACGGCTTGTGTTTATTGGGTTAATCAATACGCTTCAGTTCCAGCGTTACTGCATACTGGGGCAGCTGGCTGCTTTATGGATGCAGAGTTTGCTTCCAGTAAAAACATTCCATTGCTTCCTCTTGCCTCACCGTTGGCCGTGGAAGCCATTGATGGCAGACCACTACAACCCTCTCACATTACACATGAGACCGCCTTGTTAACCTTGGGAGTGGGAGACCTACATACGGAAACCGTGATGTTTCAGGTAATTAACTCTTCACACCATGGCATGGTCCTGGGGTTCTCTTGGGTCCAGAAACTTAACCCCAGGATAGACTGACACACGTGTGAGGTCGTGGATCGGTCCCCACTATGTAAAAACTCTTGTCTATCATGTCTCGTAAGAGTTACGCAGGCATCAAATTCCCTCCTTCCAGAGGATTACATGTCTTTTATAGACGTATTTAGTGAAACCCAAGCTGAGCTCCTGTCACCTCATAGACCTTATGATTGTACGTTGGAATTGCTTCCTGGGACGACACCCCGAGGGGTCGGGTCTATCCCTTGTCTGTGGAGGAGAATAAGGGTATGGAGGAATATGTGACTGATGCGCTGGCTAGAGGCATCATACGTGAATCCACATCTCCCGCTGGTGCTGGATTATTCTTTGTCAAAAAGAAGGACAGGGAGCTTCATTCATGTATTTATTTTCGTGGGTTGAATAAGATTTTGGTCAAGAATGCTTATCCTATCCCTTGATCACCAAACTCTTTGACAGAGTCAAGGGTTCAAAGATTTTCACCAAACTCGATCTGAGAGCCTACATACAATTTAGTACGGATTAAAGAGGGACACAAATGGAAGACAGCCTTTAATATCCGGAGTGGGCATTATGAGTACCTGGTCATGCCCTTCGGATTGTGTAATGCTCCAGCTGTCTTCCAGGAGTTCATAAATGATGTATTAAGAGAACTCCTTCAAAGTTGTGTGGTGGTATATTTGGATGATATCCTCATCCACTCTCCTACATTGGAGACTCATCAGGCTGACGTTTCAAGGGTTCTTAGCTTACTACGGGAGAATAAGTTGTTCTGTAAACTTGAAAAGTGCGAGTTCCACAAATCGCAAGTGACATTCCTAGGCTATATAATTTCCACTGCTGGATTTGCCATGGACCCCCAAAAATTGTCTGTGGTTGTGGGTTGGCCACGTCCTAAGGAACTCAAAGCTCTCCAAAGGTTTCTAGGTTTTACGAATTACTACTGTAAATTCATCAAGAATTTTTCAATTATTGTCAAACCTCTGACTGACATGACTTGGAAAGGGGCTAATCCTTCTGAATGGTCACAGCCAGCTATTCTGGCTTTTGAGAATCTCAAGGCAGTTTTGCTGCAGGGCCCATACTGGCGCATCCCAATCCCTCCCTACCCTTTACCTTGGAGATAGATGCATCAGAGATTGGAGTGGGAGCCCTGTTGTCCCAGGGCACTTCCCCGGGCGAGTCCCCACGGCCTTGTGGGTTCTTTTCCCGAAAATTTCCAAAGCAGAAATGCTTTATCAAATTGGTGACAGAGAGTTACTGGCCATAGTCCTGGCCTTGAAGGAATGGAGGCATTTGCTTGAGGGCTCTAAGGTGCCAATATTGATTCTAACAAACCACAAAAACCTCATCTACCTTTCTGAACCCAAACAGTTGTCTCCCAGACAGGCCAGATGGGCGCTATTTTTGTCTCGCTTAAATTTTGTGGTTTCATATCTTCCGGGCTCTAAGAATGTAAGGGCAAATGCGTTATCCCATCAATTCTGTGCCTTATCATGAGAGGAGGTTACCCCCTCCCCGATCATTCCAGCTGATCGGATACTTGTAACGATTCATACTTGTATCACATCCCCGCCCGGAAAGCAGATTTTGGCAGCCCAAGATTTGGCCCCCTCGGAGAAACCTGAGGGTCGTTGTTTTGTCCCCGCTCAATTATGTACAAAACTGTTGGAGATGTATCATGCCTCGAAAGTGGCAGGTCACATTGGTCGAGACCAACTAATCTGGTCCGTGTCACATGTATTTTGGAGGCCTAGCCTCAGGGCTGATTGTACTGCTTTCACGGCTGCCTGTACAACTTGTGCTCAAAACAAGTCTCCCAGACATCTGCCAGTGGGTCTGCTTCAACCCATGGCTAATGGGGAAAGCCCCTGGTCTCACCTATCCATTGACTTTATGGTCGACCTTCCAAATTCCATGGGTCATACAGTCATTCTAATAATTGTAGACAAATTTTCCAAGATGGCACACTTTGTGCCAATGAAAAGATTACCATCCGCGCAGGAATTGGATGTGGTTTTCACTAGAGAAGTCTTCCGGCTCCATGGTGTCCCTAAAGTGATTGTGTCAGATAGAGGAAGCCAATTTGTATCCCACTTCTGGAGGTGCTTCTGTGCGCAGATGGGTATTCAATTGGCATTTTCCTCCTCGTATCATCCACAGTCCAATGGTGCGGCAGAAAGGTCTAATCAAGCCTTGGAGCAGTTCCTCGGCTACTATATCTCTGATCATCACGATAACTGGGCTACCCTGTTACCTTGGGCGGAGTTTGCATGGAATAGTGCTGTTAACTCTTCCACTAAGACATTATGTCAATTATGGGTTCCAACCCTCGGCTCTCCCCGAGACCTTCCAAGCAGAAGAAATTCCGGCTGTGGACGAGCATTTAAGGGCACTCCACTCCTCGTGGGTACGGGTACAGCATACCATACGTGATTCTGTGCAGCGACAGAAAAGGCAGGATGACCGTAGGTGACAGCCGGCACCTACCTTCCAAGTAGGAGACAGAATGTGGTTGTCTTCCTGCAACTTGCACCTCCAGGTCCCTTGTAACAAACTGGCTTCTCGATTAATTGGTCCTTTCCGTGTGTTGCGCAAAATTAATCCAGTGGCCTATGCCTTGGAGCTTCCTGCCAATATGCACATTCATAATGTCTTCCATGTTTCCCTGTTAAAGCCCTTGGTCTGCAATCGGTATACCTCAGCTCCTGTCCGTCCTGCTCCCGTGAGAGTTGCAGATCACAAGGAGTATGAAGTACAAAATATTCTGGACCCCCGTTTGGTTCGAGGGCGCCTACAGTACCTTATTCATTGGAAAGGCTATGGTCCTGAGGAGCGCTCCTGGATATCTGCCAGTGATGTCCACGTTCCTGTATTGGTTTGCAGGTTTCATGCTCTATTCCCTGACAAACCCAGGCCGGATCCGTGGAGGGGGGACCTTTGAGGGGGGATACTGTTAGAGCTTACCTTAGTTTCAGCGTCATCCACAGACGCGAGGCTTCAAGCATGCAGCAGGCCTCTGTTTCATGTGTTTGCTTCCTGTAGTCTCCTCCTACCTACTTACTCCCTCTGAGTTGCTCCTCCTACCTACTTCCTGTGGAGGGATTTAAAGGGCAGTCTGAGTCCTGACTCAGTTGCCCTTGTGTTGTTGTCATAGCAGTTCTATTACCTTGGGCTCTGTGTATGACCTGGCTAGTCTTCCATCCAACCTGGTGCTGACCTGTGGCTCGGTCTATTTTTTTGCTTATCTCTTTAGTGGACACCCAACCTGGTGCAGACCTGTGGCTCTGGCTGACTACCTGAACTGTGTATGACCTGGCTTGTCTGACTACCCCCTCTGGTGCTGACTTGTGGCTCTGTCTGACTACTCTTATGATTGTTCCTTGTACCTAGAAGACACCCAATCTAGTGTGGACCTGGGGCTCTGGTAGACCAGCTCTGATTCTGACTGCAGGCGTGAGTCAGAGTTTGCTCCATTTTGACTACAGGCGTGAGTCAGAGTTCGCTCCATTTTGACTGCAGGCGTGAGTCAGAGTTCGCTCCATTCTGACTGCAGGTGTGAGTCAGAGTTCGCTCCATTCTGACTGTAGGCATGAGTCAGATATCGCTCCCTACTGACTGCATGCTTGAGTCGGTAAGCCCACCACACCGGATCAAGATCCTGTGTTCCTGCTCCTGTTCCTGGTTCCTGCTGAGACTACCAGTGGCTAAGGCCTAGTCTCTAGCATTGAGGTTTAGCCTTACATCCTTTTATTTCTGATAGTAGGGCTGCTGGCTTTAACCCTTTGCCTGTGCCTTTGTATGTATATATGTATATATTTTCTTTTTTCATATTGTTAATAAAATTGCATTACCTATACAGTACTGACTCCTGAACTTTTCTGGGTATCCGTGACATATCCTTGGGTGAGACTTTAACATAATTTCAGACCCATTCATGGACCAAGTGGATGCCCACTTAGCTTTAATCCTAGCAGGCACAATATGGTACAATAATAAAAACAGAAGATCACAAAGAGGATGTCACGGTTGTGACTTACCCGGCAGCCAGTAGCGAGAGAGCCGGCCGCATCCATGTCACCTTGCGGCGGTTTAATCCGAGTCTGTAATGCTGGCCGCTTCCGCATCCCATGTTCTTCGGGTAGGCGCGCATCAGCTGGCAGCCGTCCATTGATGTGAAGGGCCAGTTGTGTGCTCCATCTCCCTGCTCAATCATGTATATTAACTGCTTGGACATCATCTCAGTTGCCCTTTCGTGGTGTTCCAGTGCAGTAGTGTTTTGTCCGGTATCTGACCAGTTTGACCCTTGCTTGGCTGCCTTTGACTCCTGTATCTTGACCCTTGGCTTAGTCTGACTACCCACTCTGGTGCTAACCTGTGGCTCTGGCTGACTATCTGCTCTGTGTATTACCCTTGGCTTAAGTCTGACTATCCACTCTGGTGCAGACCTGTGGCTCTGGCTGACTAACCGCTCCATGTGTGACCCCTGGCTAAGTCTGACTACCCACTCTGGTGCTGACCTGTGGCTCTGGCTGACAACCTGCTCCATGTGTGACCCCTGGCTTAGTCTGACTACCCACTCTGGTGCATTCGTGTGGCTCTGGCTGACTACCCACTCTGGTTTGACCTTAGGGAAGTCTGACCACTGCTTGGGATCCTATTTTCCTTTATTATGCAGGTTTTTTCCCTGAAGTAGTATTCCAGTATCTGTGGAAATTGCTGTTTTGGTTCTGATGCCTGTGCATCCAGGGATCATATTGGGGTTGCTTACATTCATACCTGTACTACTATTTCAATAAAGGCGGTGTTCATTTTACTAGACTGGTGTATTGTTCTCATTTGTACTGCTACTGTGACAGAGGAGCCCTAGTGCAATGAAATCACCACCACCATTAGTCACTCCAAACGTGGGTACTCACGAAGGACTTGGCTATTAGTCACATATACGACAGACAGCAGGCAGGCTCTTCTGGGATAGAATTCCTGACCCAGCTACAAGCAACATAATATCTCTGGCTGTACCTCCTTCCTCTGTTCTATCCCAAAATGGCAACACTCATAAACTACTCCAAAAAAGAGAAAGAAAGGGGGCGCCCAATAGGGTAATACAATATATATTATATAAATGTAACTATAAACATGTACACTCAAATAAACATATGTTCAGCAAATAACATAACATATATTACAGCTGACAATAATATCGTCTCCACTCGATATCACTCACTTAAATCCAATCCAACTCATGTAGGTCTGTCTAGGTGGATGAGTGAGCTGACAATCTCACTTGTGGAGAATATAATATCGTCTCCACTCAATATCACTCACGCAAATCATATCCAATTCATGTCCGTCTAGGTGGCTGAGTGAGGCTTGGTTTGGGGTGTGATGGAATCCACAAGATGACTGGATATGGGGAAATTTTTTTTTTTTTTTACTTTTTTTTTTTTTAGTGTTTTTTCCTACTCCCTTTCCTAATTACATATTAACAGATCTCAAAAACTGGAAGCAATTTCCACTTTCCTTTATATGGCGACAACTCTTCTTAGACTTTTTCACACCTGCCAGATGCTCCCCATATACCTATCTAACGCAGGCATTCATCTGAAATAATAAAAGGCCCGAAATCAGCCTGGTCAAATTAGAACCAAAATTAAAGGGAGGATCACACTATATAATGTGGCTTGCTTGCTTTGGTTTGCAAAGGATAGGATTAGGGCTGCAACTAACGATTATTTTGATAATCGATTAGTTAGCCGATTATTTTTTCGATTAATCGATTAAAAAAAAACAATATGCTAATTTTTCATAATTTAAAATGATTTAATGAACAAACAGTGTTAAAAACAAACAGCAGAATAAAAAACTTTACACATTAACATGTGTCATTGTTATTATTTTACTATGGGGTCTATGTACCTCTCTCCCCCTTGCACCTCTATTTCTCCCCCATGTACTTTTTTCTCCCCCCCATGTACTTCTTTCTCCCCCCATGTACTTCTTTCTCCCTTCTGTACCTCACTTTCTCCCCCATGTGCCTCTCTTTCTACCCCATGTACTTCTTTCTCCCCCTTGTGCCTCTTTCTCCTCCATGTACTTTTTTCTCACCCCTTTTGCCTCTCTTTCTTCCCCATGTGCCTCTTTCTCTCCCCTTGTGCCTCTTTCTCCCCCCTTGTACTTCTTTCTCCCCCTTGTACTTCTTTCTCTCACATGTACTTCTTTCACCCTTTTGTACCTCTCTTTCTCTCACATGTACTTCTTTCTCCCTTTTGTACCTCTCTTTCTCCCACATGTACTTCTTTCTCCCCCCTGCCCTTGGACCTCACTTTCTCCCCCCTGCCCTTGTACCTCACTTTCTCCCCCCTTGTAACTATTTCTCCCGCCATGTACGTGTCTCCCCCATACCTCATTTTCCCTTGTGCATCTCTTCTTCTTCTCCCCAGTGCCCGCACTGATGAGGAACCACGTCAAACACATGCTCCACTCGGCGTCTCCGTGCTGTCATCAGTGCGGGCAGTGGGAAGACTGTAGCATCCATCCGGCAGACAGTAAGGCGACGTACGGCGGCTGGGGGGCTGCTGGGCGGCACAACTAATCGCTGTACAACTAATCGATAATGGGAATCTATCACGGTCCCTGTGATTCCCTGTCAATCTTTAACTGTATTACCTTTGCATTGGAGGAGGCTGATTGGCCCACCCAGGATGTTCCTTTTTATACTGGCTCTTGGGCACTTGTCAGTTGCACTTTCATGGTGTTCCTGATCCTGCGCCTTGTTGCTGAGTTCCAGTGTCTCCTGTGTACCAACCCGGCTTGTCTGACTCCTCTTCTGATCCTGCTCCGTGATTGACCCGGTTCTGGCTGACGACCCTGCTCCGTGATTGACCCGGTTCTGGCTGAGGACCCTGCTCCGTGATTGACCCGGTTGTGGCTGATGACCCTGCTCCATGATTGATCCGGTTCTGGCTGACGACCCTGCTCCATGATTGATCCGGTTCTGGCTGACGACCCTGCTCCGTGATTGATCCGTTCTCCGGCTGATGTTCCTGCTGCTGTATCCATCCGGTTCCGGTTGACGCTCCTGTCCGGTGTGCTGTTCCGGTGTTCCAGTGTTGCTCCTGTCGCTCCGGAGACATTCTGAACTGTATAGTATCTCGCTGATCCTCTCTCGCTCTTCTAGCTGTAGCCTGTGGTTGCTTTGCCATCCGCTATCTGCTGAGCTGTGCTCGCCTGTATGTACCAGATTAACCCGTGCAGTGCCTGTAGTCTCCGGTTACGTGCCTCATATATTGCTTGCCAAGCCTCTGTTTACCCTTTGAGCCGCTACACTCTGAGCCTTCAATCCAAGCCATACTATTACTTGCAGAGCTCTGTCTGTCCGGTGTTCAGGGTGCACCGTGACCTCGCCGGCTGGCGCTGGTAGTCTGTCCGCTCTTGCAGTAAGGATTCTGTGCGACACTGGGTGTCCTGGCTCTGGCTCACATACGCTCAGGGTGTACGTTATCTCCTGCACTTCCCAGTGCTTCGGCTCGTTGTAGCTTGTGCAGCAACCGTCTATCTTTGCATCCTAAGGGTGTCTTGGCACAATCCAGTTGGCACACGCAGGGTTACTACCAATTCACGTTAAGGGCGATTCCAGTTCTGGTTACTTCAGCTCTGGCAGTAGCATTCCTCCTAAGCCCACGGTGGGGGTATTGGTTCAGCTCAGTGCAATAGGGGTGCTCCCTTTTTCTACCTTGAGTGTGATTCAGTGTAGAGACTTTACTCCTTTCTCTACATTCAGAGACTGTTATCCAGAGACTGTTATCATATCCTGGGCGTTGGCCAATCTAGACTGAGTTACTCCAGTTGCTCCTGTTAACCCTGTGGGGTTATCCCCAGTCTATATTTTTACATATATTCCTATATATTGCACTTACTTTGTCTGTATTTGCCAATACTGTTTATACCTGTGCTGGCCCCTAGGGGCACTGTTCTATTATCCTGATTCAATAAAACTGTGTTTTTACTTCATACCCTGGTCTGAGTGTCAGAAAACCGTAACAGTATGAAAGGGCCATGACCTCAGATGGGAAAGGTGACAGTAATACACCGAACCTACACTGGAGGATGGATGTTCACAATGAACGCCCAGACAAGTTGGCACTGGCCATGCAAACCTTGCTAGAATGTACGGTACACCTTGGTAAACCAAATCAAAATCCGGTGGTCCCCCCAGTTATGACACCGGATAATACTGCTGGGCAAATGTTGGCTCCCTCTAGAAGTTTAACGGCGGCGGCACCGTTACCGCTAAGATATGATGGCGAACCCACACTATGCAGAGGTTTCCTGAACCAACTAGAGATATTCTTAGAACTCACACCCCATGCCTTTCCGAATGACCGTAGCAAGGTGGGGTTCATGATATCTCTATTAACTGGCAAAGCCCTGGCATGGGCTAATCCTTTATGGGAGCAGGCTAAACCATGTACTCTGAGCTTTAACGAATTTGTCAGACAGTTTCGCAGAGTATTCAAGACACCTGGGAGAGCCACTTCTGTGGCCAAAAGACTGATAATACAGATGGGCGATTGTACTGTGGCTGATTATGCAATAGAATTTCGGATTCTAGCTGCAGAAGTGGCCTGGAATAATGAGGCATTCCTGGCAGCCTTTGCCCAAGGGTTATCGGACCCCATTAAAGATGAGATTGCGGCCAGGGAAGTACCTACTGATTTGGATGAGTATATAGATTACGTGATACTCATCGATAGCCGCATGCGCGAAAGGCGCCTGGCAAAAAGGGCAAGTTCCAAGACCCATGGGCACTATAGGCCTTTTAACCCACCCTCTCCTCCCATTCCTCCTGACCGGGTACCTGAAACAGGGGAGCCTATGCGCATTTACTACGCACATATCCGGTACGTCCGGGAAACGCACGCACCTAGGGTACCTTGGTGGACAGGCCCTAGGTGGTGTACAATCGTCCCCAGATCCTTGTTCTAAGAAACCCACCATACCGGTGAGTTTTCTCCTAGGCGACCAAGCTGTGGAGGTACTAGCCCTGGTAGATTCTGGCGCAGCAGGATATTTCATGGACCGGGCATTCGCTGAAAGACACAATATTCCTCTGTCTAAAAGAAATACTCCGCTAGCCATTGAGGCTATTGATGGCAGACCTCTAGAACCAGCCCTTATCACCATGGAGACTACTCTCCTTACTATGTCTATTGGGGTCCTCCACAAGGAGGAGGTGTGTTTCCAGATTATACACTCACCCCATCATGCGGTCATTCTGGGGTTCCATTGGTTGATGTTGCACAATCCCCAGTTTGACTGGCAAACGTGAAATTAAGTCATGGTCTGATTACTGCACTGGTCACTGTCTGTCACGGTTTATTATGACTCTCAGACACAAGTTTTAGGTAAAAATCAATTTTATTGAAATAATAAATTGATAACGTAGGATGGCAAACACATACATACAGATACATACAGAATATAACAAGATAGAATGCAGACTCTACCGGTCCTGTCAATATACCGGACAGGACAGTCTGAAGAAGCAGAATGTTAGGCTCTACCGGCCTTGCCAATACCGGGTAAGGCAACCTGCAGATGGAATAGCCTAACGGTTCTACCGGCCTTACCAAATTACCGGGCAAGGCAGCCTCAACAGATTCACAATGTAGGCTCTACCGGCCCTGCCAATACCGGGTAAGGCAACCTCAGATGGAATATGGCAAAAAGGTTCTACCGGCCTTACCAATACCGGGCAGGGCAGCCCAGAGATAATAGCAGCAGTCAGATGGTAATGGCAAATTGACAGGATCGTAAGCAACCCAGTGTACATACACTGAGACCAACAGGGAGTAGTGAAGTCGCAAGACTTTGGAGCAAACCAGCGTCCGCACGCTGGGACCAACACAGGATAGTATAGCCGATAGGCTTTGGAGCAAACCAGTGACCGCACACTGGTGTAACCAACGAGTTTGTATAGCCGCAAGGCTTAGGAGCAAACCAGCGTCCGCACGATGGGACCAACACAGGATTGTATAGCGGATAGGCTTTGGAACAAACCAGTGACCGCACGCTGTGACCAACACAGGACTGTATAGCCGATAGGCTTTGGAGCAAACCAGTGACCGCACACTGGTGTAACAAGCAAGTTTGTATAGCTGCCAGGCTTTGGAGCAAACCAGCGTCCGCATGCTGTGACCAACACAGGACTGTATAGCCGATAGGCTTTGGAGCAAACCAGTGACCGCACACTGGTGTAACAAGCAAGTTTGTATAGCCGCAAGGCTTCAGAGCAAACCAGCGTCCGCACGCTGGGACCAACACAGGACTGTATAGCCGATAGGCTTTTGGAGCAAACCAGTGACCGCACACTGGTGTAACAAGCGAGTTTGGATAGCCGCAAGGCTTTGGAGCAAACCAGCGTCCGCACGCTGGGACCAACTCAGGATAGTCTAGCCGATAGACTTTGGAGCAAACCAGTGACCGCACACTGGTGTAACACACAAATAGTATAGCCGCAAGGCTTTGGAGCAAACCAGTGACCGCACACTGGTGTAACAAGCGAGTTTGTATAGCCGCAAGGCTTTGGAGCAAACCAGCTTCCGCACGCTGGAACCAACACAAGACTGTATAGCCGCTAGGCTCTGGAGCAAACCAGTGACCGCACACTGGTGTAACAAGCGAGTCTGTATAGCTGCAAGGCTTAGGAGCAAACCAGAGTCCGCACGCTGGAACCAACACCGGATAGTACAGCCGATAGGCTTTGGAGCAAACCAGTGACCGCACACTGGAGTAACTGACAATGTCGGCGACGCGACCAAGCAAGAGGTCGCCAGGATACAGGAGACAGGCGACGAGATGACAGGAACCAGCAACGATCAGTCAGGTCAGGAAACAGCAGAGTTGAAGAACCGCAGGAACTGCAACACCAGAGACTAGGCCGGAACCAGAACTGGAACAACTCAGCAGGCAGGAAACACTGGAACAGTAGTGAACAGGTACTCAGGAACACATGAGATCAGGAACTCAGGAACACTGGAACAGAGGCCCAGCTATCACTAGCATAGTGATAGCAGGAAGGTCAGAAACAACACGAAAGGGCACCCAAAGGGTGCCCAATCCAGGTTTAAATAGGCAATGAAAGATGGGCTATCTGCAGACAGCCAATAGCAGCCCCCTACTGGTGAAAGACAAGGAACTGCAGCAATCACGGGCACCGTGATAGTACCCCCCCTTCAAAGACCCCCTCTCCTAGAAGAGGGTCTAGGTTTCTGTGGGTAATTGGCATGAAAGGCCCTAGTTAGCCTAGGTGCATGAAGGTCCGTACTATCCACCCATGATCGATCCTCAGGACCATACCCTTTCCAATGTACCAGGTACTGTACCCCTCCTCTAAGCCTACGGGAATCAATAATGCTCTGAACCTCGTACTCCTCCTGGCCCTCCACCTCAACAGGTCCTGGCACCACAGGTGTGGTAGTATAGCGATTGCAAACCAGAGGCTTAAGAAGGGACACATGGAACACATTATGGATACGCATGGAAGCAGGTAGGTCTAGTGCATAGGAGACAGGGTTAATTTTACGAATAACTCTGTATGGACCAATAAACCGGGGAGCCAACTTATTAGACGGAACCTACAGCTTGAGATTTCTGGAGGAAAGCCATACTCTATCCCCAACCTGAAAAGAAACCGCTGGAAGCCTTCTGCGATTAGCATGGCGCTGATGACGCTGAAATGACTGACCAAGTGCCCTCTGAACTTGTGCCCATGTGGAACGGAGTTGCTCGATATGCTCATCCAGAGCTGGAATCTGTTGCGTCTGAAATGAATCTGGAAGCAAACAGGGCTGGAACCCATAATTAATCAGAAATGGAGAGCTCCCAGATGAAGAATTGACCGCACAGTTCCTGGCGAACTCTGCCCAAGGCAACAAGTCGGACCAATTATCATGATGGTCAGTCACGAAACAACGGAGAAATTGTTCCAAGCCCTGATTAGCTCGTTCAGCGGCTCCATTGGTCTGGGGATGGTAGGCCGAGGAGAAGGACAGCTGTATGCCCATCTGTTGGCAAAATGCCCTCCAAAATCTAGACACAAACTGGCTCCCCCTGTCAGACACCAGTATCCTAGGCACTCCATGCAACCGGAATACTTCTCTGGCGAACACCATTGCCAATTCCTTCGCTGAAGGAAGACCACGGAGGGGCACGAAATGAGCCATTTTAGAAAACCTGTCCACCACCATGAATATAAAGGAGTACCCCTTGGACATAGGCAACTCTCCCATAAAATCAATGGAAACATGAGACCAGGGGCGTTCGCCATTAGGCACCGGTTGAAGCAAGCCCACAGGGAGATGTCTCGGGGTCTTAGCGCGGGCACAGGTGGCACAGGCATTCGTAAATTCGGCACAATAGTTTCTCATGGAAGGCCACCAAAATAACTGAGAAAGGGACCATAACAATTGGTCTCTACCAATATGTCCCGCAGCCTTAGAGGAATGGTAGGTTTCAAGCAGCCTAGTACCGTGCGTTCAAGGATCGTTTGAATTGCAACAGCCAACTGATCCAAACGTTGCTCGTGCACATCCATCCTCCAATGGATATTCTGTGCATTACCTTCACCTTTGCTGTCTGAGGTCATGGCCCTTTCGTACTGTCACGGTTTATTATGACTCTCAGACACAAGTTTTAGGTAAAAATCAATTTTATTGAAATAATAAATTGATAACGTAGGACGGCAAACACATACATACAGATACATACAGAATATAACAAGACAGAATGCAGACTCTACCGGTCCTGTCAATATACCGGAGAGGACAGTCTGAAGAAGCAGAATGTTAGGCTCTACCGGCCTTGCCAATACCGGGTAAGGCAACCTGCAGATGGAATAGCCTAACGGTTCTACCGGCCTTACCAAATTACCGGGCAAGGCAGCCTCAACAGATTCACAATGTAGGCTCTACCGGCCCTGCCAATACCGGGTAAGGCAACCTCAGATGGAATATGGCAAAAAGGTTCTACCGGCCTTACCAATACCGGGCAGGGCAGCCCAGAGATAATAGTAGCAGTCAGATGGTAAAGGCAAATTGACAGGATCGTAAGCAACCCAGTGTATATACACTGAGACCAACAGGGAGTAGTGAAGTCGCAAGACTTTGGAGCAAACCAGTGTCCGCACGCTGGGACCAACACAGGATAGTATAGCCGATAGGCTTTGAAGCAAACCAGTGACTGCACACTGGTGTAAACAACGAGTTTGTATAGCCGCAAGGCTTAGGAGCAAACCAGCGTCCGCACGCTGGGACCAACACAGGACTGTATAGCCGATAGGCTTTGGAGCAAACCAGTGACCGCACACTGGTGTAACAAGCAAGTTTGTATAGCCGCAAGGCTTCAGAGCAAACCAGCGTCTGCATGCTGGGACCAACTCAGGATAGTCTAGCCGATAGACTTTGGAGCAAACCAGTGACCGCACACTGGTGTAACAAACAAATAGTATAGCCTCAAGGCTTTGGAGCAAACCAGTGACCGCACACTGGTGTAACAAGCAAGTTTGTATAGCCGCAAGGCTTCAGAGCAAACCAGCGTCCGCACGCTGGGACCAACACAGGACTGTATAGCCGCAAAGCTTTGGAGCAAACCAGTGACCGCACACTGGTGTAACAAGCGAGTTTGTATAGCCGCAAGGCTTTGGAGCAAACCAGCGTCCGCACGCTGGAACCAACACAAGACTGTATAGCCGATAGGCTCTGGAGCAAACCAGTGACCGCACACTGGTGTAACAAGCAAGTTTGTATAGCTGCAAGGCTTAGGAGCAAACCAGCGTCCGCACGCTGGAACCAACACCGGATAGTACAGCCGATAGGCTTTGGTGCAAACCAGTGACCGCACACTGGAGTAACTGAATGTCGCCGACGCGACCGAGCAAGAGGTCGCCAGGATACAGGAGACAGGCGATGAGATGACAGGAACAAGCAACGATCAGTCAGGTCAGGAAACAGCAGAGTTGAAGAACCGCAGGAACTGCAACACCAGAGACTAGGCCGGAACCAGGACTGGAACAACTCAGCAGGCAGGAAACACTGGAACAGTAGTGAACAGGTACTCAGGAACACATGAGATCAGGAACTCAGGAACACTGGAACAGAGGCCCAGCTATCACTAGCATAGTGATAGCAGGAAGGTCAGAAACAACACGAAAGGTTTAAATAGGCAATGAAAGGCGGGCTATCTGCAGACAGCCAATAGCAGCCCCCTACTGGTGACAGACAAGGAACTGCAGCAATCACGGGCACCGTGATACTGTCTATCTCGTCCAGTCAAGATTATGTGTACCTCTCCTTCCATGCCAGCTGAATACAGCAAGTTCAGCGACGTATTCAGTAAGGGTGAGGCTAGCGCACTGCCACAGCATCGGCCATATGATTGCGCTATTGATTTGCCCCCGGGAGTGGTGCCACCGAGGGGTAGGATGTACCCATTGTCCTGTGAGGAGACTAGGGCCATGGAGGAGTACATTGAGGATACTCTCAAACAAGGAATTATTCGTAAATCATCCTCTCCGGCAGGTGCAGGGTTATTTTTTGTGAAAAAGAAAAGTGGCGAATTACGACCGTGGACTCAATAAGCTGATGTCCAAAAATGCGTACCCCATTCCGCTCATCAGAGAGTTATTTGATAGGTTGAAAGGCTCCTCTATTTTTACAAAACTCGATTTACGTGCCGCCTACAACCTAATAAGGATAAGGGCCGGTGATGAGTGGAAGACGGCATTCAATACTAGGTCAGGCCACTACGAATATCTAGTTATGCCATTTGGTTTATGTAAAGCACCTGCCGTATTTCAGGAGTTCATCAACGATATCCTCCGCTATATGTTACAGTCTTGTGTAGTTGTGTACCTGGACGATATATTGATTCACTCTGCTAATTTAACCCAGCACATCCAGGATGTTTCTGAGGTATTGCTTCGATTGCGCAAGAACAAATTGTTCTGCAAATTAGAAAAATGTGAATTTCATTGTTCCAAAGTACCCTTCTTGGGTTTTGTCATATCTAAGGATGGCATAGCTATGGACCAAGAGAAGTTGGCTGCAGTCTTACAATGGCCACGACCCAAGGGGTTAAAAGCTATCCAAAGGTTCCTAGGCTTTGCCAACTATTACAGGAAGTTTATTCAGAACTTTTCTACCATTACTAAACCTCTTTCTGACCTTACTCATAAGGGCGCGAATCCCTCTCAATGGTCTGAGGCAGCTGAGAAGGCCTTCGAAACCCTCAAAAAGGCGTTTGCATCTGCTCCTATACTATCCCACCCTAATCCCACCCTGCCTTTTACGCTAGAGGTCGATGCCTCCGAGGTTGGGGTAGGGGCAGTTCTCTCCCAACGCCCCAAGGAAGGGGGTAACTTGAGACCGTGTGGGTTCTTTTCCATCTTTTTCCAAGAAACTTTCTAGTGCCCAAAGCCATTACGAAATTGGTGATAGGGAATTGTTGGCTATCATCTTGGCATTAAAAGAATGGCGACATCTTCTGGAAGGCACAAGAACCCCAGTTTTAATCCTCTCGGACCATAAGAACTTGATATATCTATCTGAGGCCAAAAGGCTGTCATCTCGCCAGGCTCGATGGGCCCTATTTTTGTCCAGATTTAACTTCATAGTCTCATACTTGCCAGGGTCCAAGAATGTTAGGGCAGATGCTCTTTCTAGACAATTTTGCACAGACATTGAGAGGGATGAGGCCCCGGTTCCCATAATTCAGCCAGATAGGATTCTGGCTACTATTCGTACCAGCATCACTTCGCCACTGGGAGAGCAAATCTTGGCATCACAAGATTGGGCACCTGCTGAAACCCCAGTTGGCAAGTGTTTTGTGGATGAGCCTTTCCGTACCCGGTTACTCGAGACCTATCACTCATCTAAGGCAGCCGGGCATATTGGCAGTGATCAGTTGGCATGGTCATTGTCACGTACATTTTGGTGGCCCTCTCTGAAAGCTGACTGCTCTGCATTTACTGCTGCTTGTGCCACCTGTGCCCGTGCTAAAACTCCCAGACATCTCCCAGTGGGGCTGCTCCAATCAGTGCCTAATGGTGATCGTCCCTGGTCCCACATATCTATTGATTTTTTGGGAGAGCTGCCGATATCCAAGGGCTATACGTTTATCCTGATGGTGGTAGATAGGTTCTCTAAAATGGTGTAATGCCAACCGCGCACAAGCACCCGAAGGGAGCTCTCACCAAGACCCCCCTCCTACCTCCCCGGGGAGTAGATGAAGATCAAGCTCCTCCAACAAGGGATATGATAGCTAGAGGCTGGGCTGAGCTGGACAAGCTGAGCAGGACAGAGCAGAGCAGAGAAGTACTGAGCACAGCTGAGCAGAGCAGGACACAGGAACAGCACTGAGACGCTATACAAACGCATCCCAGTGCTGAACTTACCCCAATATAAGGCTACCGAACCGGAAAGGGCAAGGCTGGGCTGTAGGCAAAATGCTAGGCGCGCATGCGCCCGAACAGGGAGAGAGAGACCAGAGAGAGAGGACGGCGCATCATCACAACGCTCCGCACAAGACGGCGAGACCCGGAACAAGCGGCACCCGACGGAGGTATGACACTGCCCCCCACCCAACGGCCGCCTCTGGAGGCCGCTAAGCAGGGCGAGGCGGATGCAGCGCATGAAAACGGCGACGGAGGGCAGAGGCATGGACATCCCGTAAGGGTACCCAAGAGCGCTCCTCTGGACCGTACCCCTTCCAATTGACCAGATACTGGAGACGACCCCGCACCCGGCGGGAATCGAGAATATCGTCAACTACGTACTCATCCTGACCCTGAATGGAAACAGGAGCAGGAACGGACACCTGGGGATGGGGAAAACGAGCCGGAACCCAGGGCTTGAGACGAGAGACGTGAAAGATGGGGTGAATACGTAGGGAACGCAGCAGATCTAATTGGTAAACAACCGGAGATAACCGTCGAGCGATCCGAAACGGTCCAAGAAACCGAGGACCCAACTTGGCTGATGGCTGTCTGACGTGTGTGTCTTGGGCAGACAACCACACCCGGTCGCCGGGAACAAAGGAAGGACCTGCGGAGCGGTAGCGATCCGCGGCCGTCTTCTGATGCCGTTGAACGGCAAGAAGAGTGGAACGAAGACTCCGCCAATGGTTTACCAGGGAACGGACTCGGGTCTCTGCTGAGGGCACCAAAGCCGATCCGGGAGCCAGAAAAAGCACTCGGGGATGATACCCGAGAGCAGCAAAGAAGGGGGAGCAACCCAAAGAGGTCTGTAAGAGAGAGTTATAAGACAGCTCCTCCAATGGAAGAAGGGATACCCAGTCATCCTGCCTGTTGTTGCAATGGGTTCGTAAGTACGTCTTAAGCGACTGGTTAAGCCGTTCTGTCTGGCCGTTGGTCTGGGGGTGGTAACCGGAGAAAAACTGCAGACGAATACCCAATCGAGAGCTGAGGGACCTCCAGAATTTGGAGGTGAACTGGACCCCCCGATCGGAAGTTATAGTCAAAGGAACACCATGAAGGCGTACCACATGAAGGAGGAATAGGTCGACCAAAGCGGAAGAAGTGGGTAAACGGGGTAAGGGAACAAAATGACCCTGCTTCGTAAGGCGATCTATGACAACCCAAATAACAGACATGCCAGAACAAGGAAGATCCACAATAAAGTCCATCGCAATCTCGGTCCAAGGTAGGGCCGGAATGGGTAGGGGTTGCAGAAGACCGAAGGGTCGAGTGTGGGAGTTCTTCATGCGGGCACAGACCGGACAGGACATGATATAGGAAGCTATGTCGGAACGACAACCTGGCCACCAAAAGTGACGGGTAAGGAGCTCATAGTTCCGAGCCACACCAGGATGGCCCGCAAGTAAGGAGTGGTGGGACCATTGCAATATCTCGGTCCGGAACTGAGGAGGCACAAAAAGAGCCCTACTGGATCGTGAAGTAGAAGAGGATGGTGGAGCCAGGTGTTGAGAGGCACGGATGTCTTGGAGGGTGCTAGTAGATAAAGAGGCCACAAGACAAGAAGGAGGTAGGATCGTGTCTGGAGCGACAGGACAGGCGGGAGGAAGAGGCTCAGACAAGGAGACAAAGCATCAGCCTTAGTGTTCTTACTACCAGGAATATTAGTAATACGGAAATTAAATCTAGAGAAAAACAGAGACCAACGTGCTTGCCGGGCGTTCAGTCTTTTGGCAGAAGCCAGGTACGCCAGGTTCTGATGGTCTGTGAGGATAGTCACAATATGAGGAGAGCCCTCTAGAAGATATCGCCATTCCTCGAGAGCCATCTTGATAGCAAGAAGCTCCCTATTACTGGTGTCGTAGTTCCGTTCGGCCTCTGTAAACCGTCTAGAGAAGAAGGAACAAGGGTGTAAAGCACCGGTCTTGGGACATTGCTGAGAAAGAATGGCCCCGGCGGCCGTTTCAGAAGCATCCACTTCTAAGGTGAACGCACAATGTGGATCCGGGTAAGACAAAATGGGAGCCGAGACGAAGGCCTCTTTCAAGTGATCGAAGGCAGACAGTGCTGGAGAAGACCAGTTGCTGGGATCAGCTCCCTTTCGAGTAAGGGACACAATGGGATGGATTATCCTGGAGAATCCACGGACAAATTTGCAGTAATAGTTAGCGAACCCTATGAAGCGTTGTATAGCCCTCAGGGTCCGCGGAACCGGCCATTCCTTAACCGCAGAAACCTTATCAGGGTCCATGGGGAGACCCCTAGGAGACACTATATAACCCAAAAATAGCAGAGACGTCTGCTCAAAAGAGCATTTTTCTAATTTGGAGTATAGGTGATTCACCCGTAGACATTCCAAAACCGTAGAGACATGGACATGATATTCAGCCAAGGTTTTGGAGAAGATGAGAATGTCATCTAGGTACACCAAGACATAAGTAAGCAAAAGATCCCGGAACACATCGTTTATGAGGGCCTGGAAGACCGCCGGAGCGTTTCGAAGACCAAAAGGCATCACTAAGTATTCGTAATGACCGAATCTAGTGTTAAAAGCGGTCTTCCACTCTTCACCCTCCCGCATCCGGATGAGGTTGTATGCACCGCGTAGATCTAGCTTGGTAAAGATAGTAGCACCCCGCAAACGATCAAGTAACTCAGGAATAAGTGGCAGTGGATAACAATTCCTGCGAATTATGGCATTTAAGCCTCTGTAGTCAATGCAGGGTCTCAGGGAACCGTCCTTCTTGGAAACAAAAAAGAAACCAGCCCCAGCGGGAGAGGTGAAAGGACGGATAAAACCACGTGCCAGATTGTCCTTGATATAGTCCTCCAGAGAGGCCGTCTCTGGTATGGACAAAGGGTATGTGCATCCACGAGGGGGTACAGCTCCGGGCATTAAGTCAATGACGCAATCATATGGGCGATGGGGAGGCAGAACACTAGCCTTAGTCTTGCAAAAGACGTCTGCGAAAGGCCGGTAGGGTTCAGGTATACCCACTGTAGCAGAAGGACAATCGGAGTCAGCACACAGGGTAACTGGAGCCACAGCCGTGGTTGCAGGAAAGGACAAGGAACCCGCGGACCAGTCTATGGTGGGGTTGGTTCTCCGCAACCATGGAAACCCAAGGATAACAGGGGTAAGAGGAGACGAGATGATATCAAAGACAACGGTCTCAGGGTGGTTCTGACCCACCTGCAAGCATACTGGCACAGTAGAAAAGGCAATGCTACCGGTCCCGAGAGGTGGACCGTCAACAGCGATCACACGAATAGGAGGGTGTCGTCTCTGAAGAGGAATACCATGCTTCTTGGCCAAGCCTGAGTCCAGAAAAAGGCCAGAAGCCCCAGAGTCGATAAAAGCAGATATACGAAGAGAGGAAGAAGACCAAGACATAGAGACAGGAATCATAAGTCGGTCAACAGGGGATATGGGGACAGGAACAAGACTTAGAAGGGGTCCCCTACCTCCTAAGTCCTGGCGTTTCCCGGCTTGTTTGGACAAAAGCGGGCTATGTGCCCGGATCCTCCACAGTACAGGCATAGGCCCTGGTTGCGTCGCCTGTTCCTTTCCTCATCGGAGAGGTGAAAGACACGGACGACTTCCATAGGCTCTGCGCTGACCTCAGGACGAACGGCAGGAGCCTGGAACCTGGGGGCTAAGCGGACTGGTAGACGTGGAGGTTGATGACGACCCCGATCCCTCTCGTGACATCTTTCAACTATGCGGTGCTCCAGGGAGGAACACAGAGTGATGAGACCCTCAAGGGTCTGGGGAATCGGACGCGTGGTCAACTCGTCTTTGGTCCGCTCATTGAGCCCACGCCGGAATGCAGCCTTTAGGGCGTTATCCCCCCAAAAGGTGTCATAGGCGTGTGTACGAAACTCGATCGCATACTGGCTCAAAGGACGTTGTCCTTGCTGCATATCCAAAATAGCAGCCTCGGCTTGTTCTTGACGCCCTGGGACATCGAAGGCTGAGCGAAGCGCTGAAAGAAAGTTGTCCAGATCATCCAGGATAGGAGACTGATGGTCAATAAGTGGAGACACCCACGCCAGAGACTGGCCACGAAGGAGCGAGATCACAAACGTAACCCTAGTCTGCTGAGTGGGATACGCTGCAGGTTGACAGCGGAAGTGCAAAAGGCACTGGTTGAGAAAACCCCTCAGATCCTTAGGGCTTCCATCAAACCGCTCAGGCAAGGGTAAACGAGGACCGGGGGCTGCCATCAGAGGAGGTGCCAACACCGAAGAGCTGGAGGTGGAAGCGCTTGCACCCTGTAGACTCTGTTGCAGCTGTTGTAGCAAACCAGAGATGGAGTCCAGCTTGTGATCCAGACTCTGGATCTGGGACGCATGCTTCTCCAGAATTGCGCCTTGTTGGACAACGGCCGCGGACAACTCCTTAGGGTCGGTCGACATAGCAAAAAGAAAAGTGTGGCATTTGTATAATGTAATGCCAACCCCGCACAAGCACCCGAAGGGAGCTCTCACCAAGACCCCCCTCCTACCTCCCCGGGGAGTAGATGAAGATCAAGCTCCTCCAACAAGGGATATGATAGCTAGAGGCTGGGGAGCGGCGCTGGGGCGCGATGCTAGCGGGCGGTGGTTGCCTAGAGGGAGTTGCGCTGCAGCCGAGGCTGAATAGAGTTGCTAGCCGCAAAGCTAGATTAGCCCCCTTCAGTTGAGCCAAAGGGGACCCTCGATAACTGCCCCTAGACAAACTATACTACCCTATCCCCAGGGAGAAACACTAAGACTCCAACAGGAACCAGTACTCACTCAGGTAGCAGGTGGAAGGCAGTGAGAGCTACTGGGCACAGGAACAAGGACAGTCAGCCAAGGTGACACAGGGAACCCTTGACCACGGAGCAGGCAGGAGAGAAGTCAGGATCCAAGCCAGGTCATACACGAAGCAGTCAGGAACATCACCAGGAACCACAGGCAGAAGAGGTGTCAGGAACGGACCGGGTCATACACAGGAGATCTGGAGGGCTAAGGAGCAAGACAGGCAAGGGTCAGAAAGGCTAGTCTTACTATACACAGACCCAGGAACAGAAAACAACAAGACAGTCCAGCCAGGACAGGGCTGAGCTGGACAAGCTGAGCAGGGCAGAGCAGAGCAGAGAATTACTGAGCACAGCTGAGCAGAGCAGGACACAGGAACAGCACTGAGACGCTATACAAATGAGTCCCAGTGCTGAACTTACCCCAATATAAGGCTACTGGAAAGGGCAAGGCTGGGCTGTAGGCAAAATGCGAGGCGCATGCGCCCGAACAGGGAGAGAGAGACCAGAGAGAGAGGACGGCACGGCATCAACGCGCCGCACAAGACGGCGAGACCCGGATCAAGCGGCACCCGACGGAGGTATGACAAATGGCTCATTTCGTGCCCCTCTCTGGCCTTCCTTCGGCCCAGGAATTGGCAATAATTTTCGCCAAAGAAGTATTCCGCTTGCACGGGGTTCCCAGAGTGATAGTGTCGGACCAGGGGAGTCAATTCGTGTCAAGATTCTGGAGGGCATTCTGTGGCCAGATGGGCATTCAATTGTCATTTTCCTCCGCCTACCATCCCCAGACCAACGGGGCCGCTGAGCGTGCCAATCAGGGACTGGAGCAGTTTTTATGCTGCTTTGTGACTGATCATCATGATAACTGGGCCGACCTGTTGCCGTGGGCGGAGTTCGCCAGGAACTGTGCGGTTAATTCATCTTCTGGGAGCTCTCCGTTCCTTGTTAATTATGGGTTCCAACCCTGTCTACTCCCAGACTCATTTCAGTCCCAACAGATTCCGGCTCTGGATGAGCACATGGAGCAGCTCCACTCCACTTGGGCACAGGTACAAAGGTCCCTCAGTCAGTCCTTCCACAGATATCAGCGGCATGCCAATCGCAGACGGCTGCCAGCGGTTTCCTTTCAGGTTAGGGACAGGGTATGGCTGTCCTCCAGGAATCTCAACCTGCAAGTGCCTTCGAACAAACTGGCCCCCCGGTTCATTGGGCCATTTAAGCTTATTCGCAAAATCAATCCTGTGGCATACGCATTGGAGCTTCCTAATACTATGCGTATTCACAATGTGTTCCATGTGTCATTATTGAAGCCCTTGGTTTGCAACCGCTATACTACCACTCCGGTGGTTCCTGGGCCGGTGGATGTGCAGGGCCAAGAGGAATACGAAGTTCAGAGCATTACTGACTCCAGGTGATTTAGAGGCAAGCTGCAATATTTGGTCCACTGGAAAGGGTATGGGCCTGAGGAGCGCTCTTGGGTAGACCATAAGGAACTTCATGCTCCACGATTGCTACGCAACTTTCATTCTAAATATCCTCAGAAACCGAGACCCTCTGTCAGGGGAGGGGGTCTTTGAGAGGGGGGGTACTATCACGGTCCCCGTGATTCCCTGTCAACCTTTAACTGTATTACCTTTGCATTGGAGGAGGCTGATTGGCCCGCCCAGGATGTTCCTTTTCATACTGGCTCTTGGGCACTTGTCAGTTGCCCTTTCGTGGTGTTCCTGATCCTGCGCCTCGTTGCTGAGTTCCAGTGTCTCCTATGTACCAACCCAGCTTGTCTGACTCCTCTTCTGATCCTGCTCCATGATTGACCCGGTTCTGGCTGACGACCCTGCTCTGTGATTGACCCGGTTCTTGCTGACGACCCTGTTCCGTGATTGACCCAGTTCTGGCTGACGACCCTGCTCCATGATTGACCTGGTTCTGGCTGATGACCCTGCTCCGTGATTGATCTGTTCTCCGGCTGATGTTCCTGCTGCTGTATCGATCCGGTTCCGGTTGACGCTCCTGTCCGGTGTGCTGTTCCAGTGTTCCAGTGTTGCTCCGACGACATTCTGAACTGTATAGTATCTCGCTGATCCTCTCTCGCTCTTCTAGCTGTAGCCTGTGGTTGCTTTGCCATCCGCTATCTGCTGAGCTGTGCTCTCCTGTATGTACCAGATTAACCCGTGCAGTGCCTGTAGTCTCCGGTTACGTGCCTCATATATTGCTTGCCAAGCCTCTGTTTACCCTTTGAGCCGCTACTCTCTGAGCCTTCAATCCAACCCATACTATTACTTGCAGAGCTCTGTCTGTCCGGTGTTCGGGGTGCACCGTGACCTCGCCGGCTGGCGCTGGTAGTCTGTCCGCTCTTGCAGTAAGGATTCTGTGCGACACCGGAAGGGTGTCCTGGCTCTGGCTCACATACGCTCAGGGTGTACGTTATCTCCTGCACTTCCCAGTGCTTCGGCTCGTTGTAGCTTGTACAGCAACCGTCTATCTTGGCATCCTAAGGGTGTCTTGGCACAATCCAGTTGGCACACGCAGGGTTACTACCAATTCACGTTAAGGGCGATTCCAGTTCTGGTTACTTCAGCTCTGGCAGTAGCATTCCTCCTAAGCCCACGGTGGTGGTATTGGCTCAGTTCAGTGCAATAGGGGTGCTCCCTTTTTCTACCTTGAGAGTGATTCAGTGTAGAGACTTTACTCCTTTCTCTACATTCAGAGACTGTTATCCAGAGACTGTTATATCCTGGGCGTTGGCCAATCTAGACTGAGTTATTCCAGTTGCTCCTGTTAACCCTGTGGGGTTATCCCCAGTCTATATTTTTACATATATTCCTATCTTGTATTGCACTTACTTTGTCTGTATTTGCCAATACTGTTTATACCTGTGCTGGCCTCTAGGGGCACTGTTCTATTATCCTGATTCAATAAAACTGTGTTTTTACTTCATACCCTGGTCTGAGTGTCAGAAAACCGTAACAACTACCCACTCTGGTGTTGACCTGGGGCTCTGTCCACTACGCATCCCTCATATTAACGTATCAGTGGATATCCTATCTGGTGCAAACCTGTGGGTCTGGCTGACTACCCCCTCTGTGTATAAATCCTTGGTTAGGCCTCATCTAGAATATGGAGTACAATTTTGGGCACCTGTTCTAAAAAAAGACATTATTGAACTGGAAAAGGTGCAGAGAAGTGCAACAAAACTGATAAAGGGATTGGAGGATCTGAGTTACAAAGAGAGACTAGCCAAACTGGGTTTCTTTATATTAGAGAAGAGATGTCAAAGGGGTGATATGATTACCATTTACAAATACATTCAAGGTCAATACAAAGAACTATCCAATGAATTATTTATGCAAAGAACTGAACTAAGAACAAGAGGTCATCCATTAAGACTATAGGAAAGGTGCTTTTGACTAAAACAAAGGCAGGGATTCTTTACAGTAAGGGAGGTAAAGCTACGGAATTCTTTGCCTCGGGATGTTGTGCTTGCAGATAATGCAACTGCATTCAAAGAAGCAATGGATGTCTATCTAGCACAGAACAATATTGACAATTATGACAGATGGCTTCAAAGCAGATAGGATATTGATCCAGGGAACTATTTGACTACCAATTGGAGTCAGGAAGGAATAATCCCCCCCACACACACTTGGGACTAGATTGGAAATGGCTCCAGAGGGCTTTTTTTTTGCCTTCCTCTGGATCAACAGGGGTGTTTTTGGAATGGTCTGGACTTGATGAACGCATGTCTTTTTTCAGTCTTATCTACTATGTTACTATGATTTGCGACATAAAACCTACTGAGCTAGACAGCGAGAAGAAGAAGAAAACTCCTGTGAGCATGGACCCAACAGGACTCCCATGTCTAGCCACAAGAAACAAAGCATGGTCCCTTTCCCTGGGTAGGAGACCTGTAGGCTATAAGGACTAAGAGAAAAAGATTTAACAGGTAAGACCAAAATCATATTTTCTCTGTCGTCCAATATAGCTTACAGGTACCATGGGGATGTACCAACATTGAGGTCCCAGGGTGAGAAAATGAAGGAAAGGACCAAGTACCGATCCCCATACCAGAGCACCCATGGACTATACAGACATGGAACAGCCCAAACTAACAGTGTCAATGAACACTGAATAACAGGCATAGACATAGACAGGCAAAACTGCCTCCAGGACTTTCCTGCCAAAGCTGGCTTCAGCCAAAGCCAGAACATCAACAAGGTAGTGTTTGGCAAATGTGTGCACAGAAGACCAAGTGGCCACCTTGCACAGCTGATCAGCAGAGGCCTGATTCTTGTAGGCCCAGGAGGCCGCAACAGACGTAGTGGAATACTCTGTGATGCGAAAGGGAACAGGTTTCTTCCCGAGTTCATAAGCCTTGCAAATGGTAGACTTGATCCAAGATGCAATGGTCACCTTGGATGCCGCCTTACCAGCTCTGGGACCCTCAGGGATGACAGAAAGTGCATCAGTCTGATGGATAGTGCAGTGCACATAGAATTTAAGGCAGCGCACGACATCCAACAAGATCCCTCTCCTTGTCTAATTTAGGTTCAGGACAAAAGGAAGGCACAACAGTATCCTGATTGATGTGGAACACAGACGACCTTAGGAAGAAATTCCTGGGAGGTAAGGAGAACAGCCTTATGCTTGTGAAACACCAGGAAAGGCAGTTTGCAGGACAGAGCCTACAACTCAGCCACCCTGTGGACAGAGACCACAGCCAAGAGAAAAGCCATCTTCCATGTAAAAGGACACATAGGAATGGTAGCCAAGGGCTCAAAAGGAGGCTGCTGCAAAACTCCCAAAACAAGGTTAAGGGCCCACTGCAGAGCAGGAGCGTTAAAGCAGGGAAGGCATGAGTGACACCCTGGAAAAAGACCTTGACATCTGGTAAGGAGACATACATAGTAAATTAGGTTGAATAAAGACACAAGTCCATCAAGTTCAACCTTTGCCTCATACCCCAGTGACTGAGAATTTTATAGCTTGCTTGCTACCAAATAAGTTAGTCTTTATCAGACCTTCCTGCTAATAAACAGTATAATTCTGTATGTTCCCTTTGAAAGAAATGTTTCTAATCTTCTCTTAAATGTATCCATTGTATGTGCCATAATCACCTCTTTGGGCAAGGAATTCCACAATTTAACAGACCTTACTGTAAAAAAAAAAACCTTCCTCTGCTGTAGTCTAAACCTCCTTTCCTCTAATCTCAAGAGGTGTCCCCTGGTCACCTGATCAGGCCTTGGAATAAATAGCTCACCGCAGAGATCCTTGTATTGACCTCTCATATACTTGTACAATGTGATAAGGTCTCCTCTTAGTCATCTTTTCTCTAGAGTAAATAAACCAAGTTTATCTAGTCGTTTCTCATACGTCAAGTCCTCCATTCCCTTAATTAATTTTGTTGCTCTTCGCTGTACCCTCTCTAGTTGTAGTATATCCTTTTTCAGATCTGGTGCCCAAAACTGCACTGCATACTCAAGGTGAGGTCTTACCAATGATTTGTACAAAGGCAAAATAATGTTATCCACTCATGCAAGACAGGATTTTGTTTGCCTTTGCTACTGCTGTTTGACACTGGTCACTGTTTTCAAGTTTGTAGTTGACAAGGATACCCAGGTCTCCCCTAAAATGATTCCATTAAAGGGATAGTAATACTTAAAATGTACAAAAAAAAAAAAAAAAAAAAAATATTATATATATATATATATATATATATATATATATATATATATATATATATACACACACACACATATATATACATATATATATATATATATATATATACACACATACATATATATACACATATACATACACACACACACACAGCTGTATTATATTAATTGTAAGAATCAATTAACTTGTTCTATGCTACTGAATGAAATTATTGTTATTATACCTCTGAATATACCTATGTGTGGTTAACCCTTGCACCGCTGGTAATCCTCATGGTAATAAGTGTGGTTTGGTTTTCTATATACCTATTATAATTGCTAATCACTTATATATTTCATTGTTGCTGATACTTGTATATATATATTGTATTTTAATAAAATATATATTTTTGCACAAATTTGAAGGATTGATTCTTGTGATCAATTCGTTACTGTGAAGCAGCGTGTCAATACATATTAAAGATAAAGTTCTCGAATTATTTTATTGTCAATTGCCTATTTAAGTGAAGAAATCCAACCTGAGTGGTTCTCTGTTTTAATCCTTTGGATACCTTCATATAAATAGCCCGACAGATTTTTGGAGGTTCCACCGAGATCTTTATATAGGATTGACACATTTGTCAAATAATTTTATTGGCAGATATATTACACAGTAACATATTTGTGCTTAAACATGTCTCAGTCAAATTATTCTGTATCTGATCCAATGGAACAGAGACCAGAAGAAGACATGAAATGGGCTGTAGAAGGGAGGATAATTTATGCCATACATTCTCGCCTCAAAATTAAAAGTGATGCACAGCAATGATGTAATGATATAGAGCTAAGGGTGGAATCCCAATCTGATAAAATGTGGCAGCCTGATAGCTTCTATTATCGAGCATTGAATAGGTGTATAGATCAAACTAAGGCAAGTGATTTGGATATCCAGATTTTATTAATTGTGCCCGAATTGTTAACTATTATAGGCTTCCAGAGAAACAAATTGGAGGCTAAGCAAAAAGGTATAGAGCCACTAAAACAAGCACTAAAGGCTCAGACTGAAAATATCTCTGAGTTAGAGGAAGAGGTGCATAAATATGTTAAACTTGCAAACGCACAGGAAGAGCAAATTAAGTCTCTCCAGCACCAGGCAAATGGGCTAGAGAGCAGGCATAAAACAGCTCTTGAGGAAATGTGGTCTACAAAAGCACAGAATACTGCCATTAGTGCTAAGATGTATGATCTACAAGGTGAGATATACATTTTGCAAGAACACATTAGGCAACTCCAATCCCATTTAGACAAGCGGGTTGAGGACAATATAAAATTGCAAGAGCAAGTGTTGGTATATCAGGCCAGAGATAATGCCCTTAAAGGGGATAAATCAGTAGATCTAGATATGTTTAATGTCTTGTCCAGCCAGATCCAGGAATTGTCAGAAAGAATGCAGGCCCTTACTGCTTCTGAGTCTGACCATACCCCCTCTGAGATGGGACAGGATATTAGTCCTGACAAGGTAGTTCAGGCCCAACCAGCTATACCTAGCAGTCACCAGGATTACTCACCTGGGGAGGAGGGGGCTGTCAGTCCTCAGAAGTCACACTTCTTGCTGAAGTGTGATGATGAGGGTAACATCCCAGAGCAAGTCACACACCCTGCACCACGGAGCCTTTTAACAGGGCACAGATTACCCTCTAACAGGGAGTCAATGATCAAACCTAGCAGGAGGACAATGCCCACACTGAGTAGGTTTGAACAGGAGGAACAGTCACCTTTAGTTGAAGGAACTAAAATAATAGGATTTTAGTCTTACCTGTTAAATCCTTTTCACTTAGTCCATACAGGTCACTGGTACTCTGGGAGGTGATCCGCCCCTTTAATAGGCAGGAACAATTATTCAAATGTGTGCAGGGGGCGGAGCCTCCCCTCCTACTTAAGCTGCCTTCAGGCCAGAGCCACTAGATTGATTTGAGACACTAAAACTGACCAGAGGTAAGCAAGAAGGAAGACTCCTGTGAGCATGCCCCGAAGGTCTCCCACTAAATGCCACAGGAGAGCCAAGCATGGTCTCTTGACAGGGTGGGAGACCAGTGACCTGTATGGACTAAGTGAAAAGGATTTAACAGGTAAGACTAAAATCCTATTTTCACTGTCGTCCAGTACAGGTCACTGGTACTCTGGGATGTACAAACATTGAGCTGACCCAGAGGCGGGAAGTAAGGCAAGGACCAGGCGCAAGGCCCAAGTCACTAGAACTGCTATGAACCAGTTAATCACATAGCCCATTAATAGAAGTGTCAACGGACACCAACCAGGGGAAAACAACCCCTGAACTAACACAGCACACTGAACTAGAGCCAACTGGGCTCAACAGTAAAGAAGCACTAAGAATCACAGAGTAGAAGTCCTAAACAGGCAAAACTGCCTCCAGGACCTTCCTCCCAAAACTGGTATCAGCCGAAGCCAGTACATCAACTCGATAGTGCTTTGAAAATGTGTGCACAGAGGACCAAGTGGCCGCTCTGCACAGTTGATCAGCAGATGCCTGATTCTTGCAGGCCCAAGAGGCCCCGATAGATCTGGTGGAATGGGCAGTCACCCGGAAGGGAACATGCTTATTCCGCAACTTATAGGCTTCATGAATAGTAGCCTTAATCCAGGAGGCAATAGTCACTTTGGAAGCCGGTCTCCCTGCCCTGGGCCCCTCAGGAATGACGAATAGAGCGTCAGACTTCCTGATAGACTTGGTGCGATGAACATAAAACTTGAGACAACGCACCACATCCAACAAATGGAGATCTCGTTCCTTGTCAGATGAAGGATTAGGGCAGAAAGAGGGAACCACAATCTCCTGATTGATGTGAAACTCGGACACAACCTTGGGTAAGAAATCCTCGGTAGTGCGAAGCACAGCCTTATCCTTGTGGAACACCAGGTAAGGAGGTTTACAAGACAACGCTTGTAACTCTGCCACCCGGCGAACTGAAACAATAGCCAAAAGAAAGGCCATCTTCCAAGTCAAGAGACGTAATGGAATGGAAGCCAAGGATTCAAACGGGGGTCGCTGGAGAACTCCCAGCACCAAATTGAGGTCCCACTGGGGAGTAGGACTCTTGAGTCACGCCCTGGAAGAAAACTTTAACATCAGGAAGGATAGCAATCCGTTCCTGGAAAAATACAGACAAAGCAGAAGTCTGAACTTTGAGGGTACTCAGACTGAGCCCTTTCTCAACACCATCCTGCAGAAAAGCCAGGACAGTGGGAAGATGAAAATCTAGAGACATCTTCCGATCAGTACACCAAGCCACAAAGGTGGCCCAGATACGATGATAGATCTTGGAGGACACAGGCTTGCGAGCACTAAGCATCGTCGACACCACTGAAGGATAAAACCCTTTCTTCTCTAGAATTGAGGATTCAACCGCCAGGCCATTAAATGGAGATGCTGAACATCCTCCTTCCACAGATATCCTTGAAGAAGTAGATCCGGACGGGCAGGAAGTGGAAACGGTTCCGCCACTGACATGGCCATCAACTCCGGATACCAGGACTGGCGAGGCCAGTTCGGAGCGATCAGGATGACAGGACAACGCTCCAGCTTCAACTTCTGGATGACTCTGAGCAATAGAGGAAGAGGAGGGAAGATGTAAGCCAGAGGAAAATCCTAAGGGATTGACAAGGCATTCACTGCTAGAGCAAGAGGGTCCCTCCACCGGGAGTAAAACGCCGGCACCTTCCTGTTGTGTCTGGTAGCCATCAGGTCCACTGCAGGTACCCCCCATCTCTGGGTGATTAGGTGAAACACCTCTGGATGAAGAGCCCACTCTCCGCTGTCGACTGTGTGACGACTGAGAATGTCTGCCATGACGTTGTCTACGCCTGGAATGTGAACCGCTGAAATGACAGGCACGTGATCTTCTGCCCAAGATAAAATATCCTTGACCTCCAACCAGGCGGTGAAACTTCTTGTGCCGCCTTGCCTGTTGATGTAGGCCACTGCGGTGGCGTTGTCGGACTCCACTCTGACAGGGCAACCTTCCAGCTGAGATTCTCAGTGCCTCAGGGCAAGCAGTATGGCACGCAGTTCCAGAACATTGATGGGAAGAAGAGATTCCTCCAGTCCCCATTTCCCCTGGGCACTGAAACGACCCAGCACTGCCCCCCATCCCCGGAGGCTGGCATCCGTTGTGAGCGTGGTCCAATAGGGAACTCGAAAGGATCTCCCTTTCAGGAGATGAGAGAGATCCAACCACCAGTGCAGACTCGATTCGACATGAGGAGGCAGAGGGACTGACAGATGCTGATGATCTGGATGATTCTTGCACGTCTGGATCACAAACCTCTGAAGTTCCCTGGTGTGAGCCATGGCAAAAGGCACAGCTTCGATTGTGGAAATGAACTTCCCCACCAGAGACGTCAACTTCGGTACCGGAACCCTGTCCAGTTCCAGGATCCCGGCTACTCGGACGACTATCTGATGAGCCACTTCCTCTGGCAGAAACACCATGCACTGTTGAGTGTCGAACAGGAGACCCAGGAAAAGGAGTCTTTGAGATGGGACCAAGTCTGACTTGTCCAGATTCAAGATCCAGCCGTGACTGTTCAGAGTGTGTATACACAGCTGCATCTGCTGGTGGAGAAGCTCCGCTGAGGAGGCTTTCAGGAGGAGATCGTCCATGTAGGGGGTCACTCTGACACCTTTCCGATGAAGCACAGCTATCAATGATCCCAATACCCTCTGAAAAACCAGAGGGGCTGAAGTCAGTCCAAAGGGAAGAGCTGAAAACTGAAAGTGTCCCCTGTGGCAGGCAATCCTGAGATACCGTCTGCTCTCTGGATGAATAGGGATGTGAAGATATGCATCCTGAAGGTCCAGGGAGGCAAGGAACTCCCCTGGAGACATTGCGGCAATCACAGAGCGCAGAGATTCCTGGCGGAAGTGGGAACTCACAACAAAGGAATTTAGATCCTTTAGATCCAAGATAGGACGAGCACCTCCGTCCTTTTTGGCCACTACGAACAGGTTGGAATAGAATCCTGAACCTGTGTCCTCTGGAGGAACCAATTCCAGGACCTCTTTGTCCAAAAGATCCTGAATAGCGTCGTCGAACAGACGCCTTTTTGTAGGTTCCTGAGAAGGACGAGTAAAATGGAACCGAAAAGGAGGAAGGGAAGAGAAAGGGATCCTGTATCCCTCTGACACTACCTGAATAACCCATGGGTCCGTCACAGACTCCTCCCAAATCCGGCGAAAGATGCGGAGACGTCCACCTACTGCCGGATGCGGACCCGGGTTCGGTGAGTCATGCCGAAGCAGTCTTGGAGGTCTTGGCCTTGGGGGCAACTTTGGGCTTCCAGGACTGTTTGGGCTTGGAGGAGGGACGCGCAGAGGATGGCCCCGTCTGGGACGTGGAGCGTGTCTCAGTCTGAAAGGAACGAAAGGACCGGTTGCGTTTGGCTGGAAACTTTTTCCTGAAGACTGAAGGCAGAAGAGTACTTTTACATCCAGTAGCCTCACTGATCATCTCTTTGAGTTCAGAACCAAATAGCAAGTTCCCCTGAAAGGGCAAGGAAAGCAAGGCTTTCTTAGAGGCTGTATCAGCAGACCAAATTTTCAGCCAAAGGGCACGTCTAGCCACCACAGAAGAAGTGGAGGCCCTCGCCATCATGCGCACAGCATCAAAGGCAGCATCAGCAACATAATTCTGTGCTTCCGTAATATTAGCAAGGAGCTGCAACTGCTCAGATACCGGTGCATCCTGGCGGACCGCTTCAGTCAGTCATTCAGTCCAGGCCGCAATAGCTCTATTAACCCACGCCACTGCAAAGGTTGGACGCATGGCAGTGCCAATGGAGGCAAAAATAGACTTAAGAGAAAGTTCTAGCTTTTTGTCCGTCCAATCCTGCAGGGCAGAGGCATCAGAGACAGCTAAAGTAGTAGATTTGGACAACCTGGAAACAGGAGCATCCACTTTAGGAGGATGAACCCATTTTGCCAGTTCAGTCTCAGGAAACGGGTAAAGTTTAGCAAACTTTTTGGACACAGAAGAGGACTTGTCAGGATTCTTCCACGCCCCAGAGACTAGACGGGCAAGAGTAGGGTTAGTTGGAAAACATACAACCGCCTTAGATGGTTTTTGGAAAACGTCAGTTGGATCATGAGTAGATTCCTGAGTCAGAGGAAGGTTGAGCGTAGTTAACACAGCTCTAATCAAACCCTCAGCAGAAACCTCAGGGTCACATTCATAAGGGTCCCCAATGGACCTGTTAGATTCAATAACAGTGCCTTCCTCAGCATCAGAATCCTGCAATAGTTCTTCTTCAGAAGAATCAGACACATCAGGAGCCCCCTGTGGCTTAGGCAGGGAAGTCCTGATTATAGAGGGGGTCTGCCAAACCTGGAGAGCCCCCTGTACCTGAGAGGGAAAGAGTTGGAGAGTAGATCTGAGATCCCTAGTGGCAGCTTTAAACTCTTTCACCCAAGTTGGCTCAATAGCATGGCTGGGAAGCCCAGGGTTGCTATCATGACAATCAGTGCATTTTGGGCATAAACTACCAGAACAATCTCTAGGCAGCCCAGAGTGACAAGAGGAGCAAAGCGCAATGGGGGGAACAGACACCCCAGCCTCCTTAGTCTTGGGTCTAGCCCCTGGCTCCAGTGGAGTAGACATGCTCACAGCGTCAATATATACCACTTAACAAATATCACCCAGTAAAAGTGTGAAAGATTAAAGTTTCACCCCAGAAATGCCTAAAAACAGACTTATCTGGCCAGCGAAGCGTTAATCTGCTAAGAGGAGAGAAGGCTCGGTCCCTGCGTAGTATACTCGCTGAGAAATAACACCACAAAATGGCTGCCGTCAGGTCAACCAATCAGAAAACGAGCGCGAAACGGCGCTCATGGGAAATGTAGTTTTCTCTCAGAAGTACCCCAAACAGTGCCCGAAGCCCCCCTGAACTCCCCACACCCCGAAATCAGACACCGGATGATAGAGCAGGAGCATAGTAACAAAATGAGCCATCTCTGAAGTTGCTGTGACAAGCGGTTCCAGAGATATGTCCCACACTGTGTAATCTCATAGAGAGTAAAGGAGCAATGGCGTCTATGCGGGAAAAGGCGCGCTTAAAGGCGCGGAACACTAAAATTTAATAAAGTTCAACTGAAACAGAAAATGCCCCAAACACATGAGAAACATAAGAAAAACAATACCCAATGCTCCAAAACCCAGAGAATACCACAGAAATTGCATAAATATAAGAAATGCAAATAAAAACACCCTATGAGTGCTGGAGTGCAATGCAAACTCCCAAATACAAGCCCATCAAAGGGACACTGTGGGTACAAGTGGACCTTCAGCACTCAAGGGGTGGCTCACCTTTCTGCAGGACTTCTGTCTTCAGGTGACCATGATGAAGTAGGAATAGACCACAGGTAAATTCCCCAGCAGGGAAGCTGCTTGACTCAAGCTGTTCCCTCTTCAGGGCATAAGGTCCACAGAAAATCCCTGGAAGCTGCACTAGCCACTTTAGAGAGGGCAATTCACAGCCATGGTCACCCTCCTAATGGTGGTATTCCATATTTGAATAAAAATAATAAAATACTAAGTTGAATGTATAGATGTTCTCCACCTGGTGTGCACAGCACACAGGAACAAATCAATCTAGTGGCTCTGGCCTGAAGGCAGCTTAAGTAGGAGGGGAGGCTCGGCCCCCTGCACACATTTGAATAATTGTTCCTGCCTATTAAAGGGGCGGATCGCCTCCCAGAGTATCAGTGACCTGTATTGGACGACAGTGAAAATAAGATTTCTTAGGGATACCGTGCCAGTTTTCCACAGAAAATCTAAAATATCCATTGTGAATCATTTAGACCGTTATACTGAAACACTTGCATCTCTAGGCCTTCATTCTGACCGTTATAAAATGTATTACGTGCCTTGGGTTTTTGATGTTGCAGAGAATTTCTTTTTCAGTTCTTTAGCTGAGATGGATATCACTACCTGGGAGGAAACAGTGGAACAGATAATTCTAGCGTTTGGTCCTTATAAAACTCGCCATGAGGCTAAATGTGCTATATATGCACTAAAATGTAGGCCAGACCAGGACCCCAGGCAATTCTTGTCAGAGCTCAAATGTGCCTATATCCTTGCAGATAAGGATGCAGATTTTCACTCATATGAGTTTAGGGAGCTATTCTTTAATGCTCTGCTTAGGTACATGAAAACTAATCTAGCTAGGGATTATTCACCCCTGTTATCACTAGATTGGTTACTCACTCAAGCTATTAAGCTGTATAATGCCCAGCAGAGTGAGAATACCCCAGCTAGGGACAAGAAGCCTGCCTCCCAGTGTGTAGCAGAAACATTGGTTGAGGAAAGTTTGCCCTTTGAATCTGGCAATAGAACCTATGCAGAGGTGTTAAAATCTACACAGGTTCATAAACAGGCACCAGGACAGAAGGGACCTGCCTCTGTTAGTTCCCAGGGGTCTAATAATTCAAATGGTCAGAAACCATTTTTCAAGAGATCCCAGGGATACAACAAAAACCAAAATAGATCCAAGTTTCCCAGGAGGTTCAAAAAGAGTAAAAACTCTAATAATCAGGGGGCCCAGCAAAATCAGCAAAATAATAAGTCTGATTCTGGGAACCAAGGTCAGAAGCAAGAAAGTCTTAAGGTCCAGGTTAACAACCTAACAGATATGATGGCAAAAATAATGACTACTATGGCACAACTAGGCCCAGCAAGGATCTAACCCTTTTTTAGGGACAGCCCCAGGAGTGGCGACTGCCAATCAATAACAGAACAGGGTAATGGTAACCAGGCCTTAGGGGAAAAGAATAACTTTGCTTTACCCTATGTAAGTCCTACAATAACTGATAATGTTTTAACCAACAGGAATGCTAACACATTTTCTTTACAGGACATAAATGCTTTGTGTGACTCTAACATTTCTTCCTTATCTCACCCACAGCCAAGTACACACAAGTCCATCCCTGATGAAGTCACTTCTTTTCCCTGCATTTCTTCAGAACAGGTTGGAGGAGGAGTGAAGGGGGAGGCTGCAGCTGTACAACATGACCCAGTGGTCAGCAAGTCTGCTCCTGTAAATTCAGGAATTAACCCTTGCAGGCAGGAGAGGGATTCTCAGGCATCTGAAGGAAGATTTGTTTACAGAATCTCAAGCTACGCTATTAAGTACCTCTTAGATACAGGGTCTAGTTCCCATTAGTATCATATTATGGAGTGTACTCCTATAAAGCCTGTGTTGAAAGCATTTGATGGATCCCTAATAAGCGTAGGAGTTAACCCCTTAAACATATTGGGAGCCATATGGCTACAATTTAATATCGGTAATAAATCATTCACACATATAGTCATAGTAATTGGGATCCCCTATAACAGGTTAATTATAGGTGCTGATTTACCACAGCAATTAAAGCCCATTATAGACTAAGTGAATGCTATACAATTGTCTTTTACCCAGATAATTCTGGAGAAGGTAGTGGTAAGTAATAAGACTTACCATGACCTAAAGAACACCACAGGGAATCTGCCTATAATGTTTCTATCCCTATTAATGGTGAAATTGTAGAGAAGTGGGTTCATATAAACCAATTGCGTGCTTGTCACCCTAAATCTCAGTTACAGATCATGGAAGGAGAAGCGAAAGAAGAACAAGGATCCTAATAAATCATCGGATGGATAAGTATCCATGATTATCCAAATGATATTGTCATATTTGGTTCTCTTGTCTTTTTTGTTTCAGTAAAACGTCGCTCTCTCTTTTGTCTGTCTGTGTGGCATGTATGTTCCCCACTAACACTCTAACATATCTCGTCAACAAATGGTTTGATGCTCTATGATTCTCTGAAAATGTTTGTTGTTATGCTAATTTTATTTTTACTTTTGACAAGGTTTTGTTTGTAGCATACAGCTGAGGGTCATTCCTCTATAAAAGAGGGAAGAGTAGAGACAGAGAGTGTTAGTTTATGATAGTTTAGCTTAAGGCTAGCAAGGGCCACAAGCAAACTGGTGCAAAAATAATATACAGTAATCATAACAGTACCATGGTCATAGGGATACTGATTGGAACCGTATTGTCATGTATGTATGCATGCAACAAATGTTTCAATATGAGATCACTCATGTGTCATTTCTTTTAGACCAAAGAGTCCTTAAAAGAGTGAGATCAATTGACAGTTAAGATGGTTATGGACGTCAAGATCAAGGCCGTGATGTGGATCACCCTCTTTCGATAACAGGAGTTCCAGCCAAAGCCAGATACCATGATGTGAATCATCCTTCTTCTGTGACAGGAGTTCCGGACACAGCCAAGCGTGGTTCCAGTACCTTTATCGAGAACCATTGGGCAAGAGATGCCGGAGTCAATCCTAACAGAGAAGAATCTGGATCCTAAAGGAGTTCTGCCAACCTGTTTACATAAATCGCCATCTAAGAAGAATTTGCTATTTCTCCCACCACCTGTTTCCAAAACTGGGAGTCTGATATGATCTGCATGCCTTTTCAGCTCAAGCCAAAACTATGGAGATCCTTGAGAAGACCAAGCAACTATTCGTATTAGACACGTCTTCCTATCAACAAAATTGGTATATGGATTCCCTAATCAGAGAGATTGTTCCAATTACTGAAGAGAACAATAAGTGCCCCGTCTTTTGGGAACAAGCCGATGCCATTAAGTAGTTGATGAACTGAAGCGAACTGTATTAACTTCAGAGACGATCCCAGTCACAGGAAGAAGATGACAACAGTCTCCTCCAGTTTAGCAATAATATTTTAGAATTTTTATCAAGTTAGAAATTTTTTTGCTACAAGGGGGATTATGTCAGAGACTTTGTCCTGGGGGAGCATAGAGGGTTAACTCTAATACTAGAAATTAACTGAAATTGTGTTTAAAATGTGTTCAGATTCTCTCCTCTTTAAGACAAATAAATAACGAACTGACAGTAATGGTGATTAATTGAGTTTGCTAGACAGCCATAGTGTCTAGACAGTGATTTTACCTTATGAGAAAAATCCTCCCCTATGAGAACGTCTAAAAAAAAAATAGCAGATTTATATGACATTTAATGCCCTCTTACATACATCACTGATGACATAAAAACTGATTATATGTAAGATGTTAAGTAGAGTAAGAGTGCCATCTAGAGTCTTGAGAGCATCATGACTGGGGTATCCACATTCCTTGAATAATTAGGGATATATTAATATCCAATCAGGGCAGACTGGTGATGTCACGGTATAATGAGATGGATCTTTGTCCAATCATTTGAAAAAGGTGGGGATTACTGATAAGGCAAAAATTGCCAATATAATGCCAAGATACTCTTAGTTCAGGGTCCTTCATTTCCTGAAAAAAAAGAAAAATCCAGGGTATGCCTGACAAAAGAAGGCTCTGACAACACATGATCCTGCCATCTCACAGAGAAATACAAAGAAATCTTGATTGGTAACTATATCATTTATTCATTTACATTAATTTAATCCAGAATTTCATAATTTTTCTTCTGTTTGAAGAAACTTAAATAGTCTTATAATTGTCTTAAGTGGACTGGCCAACCATTTGGGATAATTTATAATAAGCTAGATTTAGCTTTTAAATTCTGGAAGTAATAGAATCTATATATATATATAATTATTGGGAATTTATTATATTTTGCCAATCAGTGTAATACAGTATATAGCGTGGGTTATCTATATTAGTTAATATAAGTCTTGGTATTCCTTGAGTAATATTTTGTGGTTCTGGGAAGATTATAATAGTTAATATTTGATACAGGATATTCTTTGAATCCAGTTATTAACCCTTTAACCGCTATTTGTCTGTTAGTGGTGTTTTCTTTGGAATTCTCTGTATATGTGCTAGGCTTATATTTTTTTATTTGAAGGTATTGACTTTTATAGACAAAATAACTTCTGGGTGTGGCATCTATTTTAAACGAGTGGATTAACCCTTGGAGTGCCTATAGGTTTTATATATGTTGCTGTAGTCAAAATTATGATAAATGTTGCATGAAGTAATTTTAAGTAGATTATTTGTGTGATTTTGATTGACTATATTAATTGCAATTTATATATTTTATTCAGAGGTATTCAATATTGAATTCAGTAGATAATTAAATTATAGTGATTTAAATCTGGGATTTTATTCCAGTTTTTCCCTAAATTTGATTATTATTGATATACGATACAAGGAATTATTAGAGGAATTATTTAATTCATCTCACAATACCCCTTACATCATAATTGGCATAGTCTATACAGTTTCTGGGGCAGAGGTATTAAGAGACACTGCGGCCAACTGTATTATATTAATTGTAAGAATCAATTAACTTGTTCTATGCTACTGAATGAAATTATTGTTATTATACCTCTGAATATACCTATGTGTGGTTAACCCTTGCACTGCTGGTAATCCTCATGGTAATAAGTGTGGTTTGGTTTTCTATGTACCTATTATAATTTCTAATCACTTATATATTTCATTGTTGCTGATACTTGATATGTGGTCACTCTGCAAACATGGATCACAAACCTCTGAAGTTCTCTGGTATGAGCCATGGCAAACAGGACCACTTTCCTGGTGGATATCATCTTCCCCACCAGGGAGGAGAACTTCATCGCTGGAGCAAATGTCCTAGACAGAACTGAAGATACCTTGTAGGTGAGCTGTTGAATTGAGTCCTCCGTCAGGTAGAACATACTCTGTTGAGTATGAAGAGGAGACTGAGGAACAACAATTCTTGTGAGGGCATCGGAGCTGACTTGTCCATATTCAGAAACAGTGTTGGCGGAGGATCTGTGCACAGACTTTGACTTGGCAGTCCAGGAGGTCCCTATAGTGTGCCTTGAGGAGAAGGTTGTCCATGTAAGGCGTTACCTGAATCCCCTTGGTGTGCAGGAAGGCAATCAATGCACCCAGAACTCAATTGAACACCTGAGAAGCTGTTGTGAGCTCGAAGGGGAGAGCAATGAACTGGAAGTGACCCAGTTCGCAGGAAAAGCCTTCTTACCCCAAGCCTGATGTGCACAAATGTTTCCCAGTGGCGGCACTATAGATTTAAAAAAAATAAATTATATATATATATATATAGAAAAAAATAAATTATATATATATAGAAAAATGGTACCCCATTGGTATGAGTTGGCTTACCTTAGGGGTGCCAGAAGCACATTACTACACATACCTGATTTCTTATTTGAAAATGGCTGCTTGTACGAAAATGTTCATTTTCCCCTCATCAAATGAGGGGTCACTTGCCTTTCTATCCCTGGGCTGCAGTGACAAATATTTATAGAATTTGGCACTCAAGGAATAAATTCATGTTTTTTTTCCACCACTTTAAAAGATACTAAAATATTTGAAACCATAAAATGTCCTACTGTATTCAGTACCTGCTACTGACATGAGAAAAATAGTACCCATTTGTGTGGGATAAGATACAACATGGGGTGCCAGGAACACTTACCTAAACCTGAAACTTTTGTTTTATTATCTGCCTGCACAAAAATGGTCATAACTGCAGGAAAGATAGAGAAAACAATACCATTTTGGAAAGAAGATAACCTGCCGCATCTAATGAGGGGTCACTTTCCTTCTTAACCCAAGCCTGGTGTGCACAAATGTTTCCATAATGTGGAGCTAAAGGGGGGGGGGGGTTGGCATTTTCTTACATTTCTGCCCATTCAAATGTACTGAAACCTGTGAAAGCCATGGAATTTTCAACTGTATTCGTTAGCTAGCACTCTTAGGAGTAAAATGACACCCCACTGGTATGAGTTGACATACTGTAGGGGTTGCTAGAAATACAAAGTTACACCTACAACAACCTCTGATTTTTCTAACATTTTCTCAAACATGACTTGCCAGTACACAAAATGGTTATAAACAGCTACAGAATCTCAATATATTATTGCCGCTCAACACTATTCATTGATTTGGTGGTGCCTCCAACCTTAGATGCATAACACTTTCTCAGAAAATATTAATCGGGCCACACTCCTTCCATAAGACTTAACGTTCATTTAAAAACACAAAGAATTCGACATTTCAGTCGCACATCTAGACTTATCAGGGACATTAGAAATTACATTATAAATATATTACCAGCTTTAAATAGCCCTTCCGTTCCTACATGGCTCCAAATTAGCCCGTTGGGTCGTCATAGCAACCCCACAGCGTCCATCCGGCTCCCATGCAATATTTGGCTTCTGTTTGATCAGTTATATATAGAATATTGATTTTGTAATATTGTTTTTAAGTCAAATATTGCAACATTGTTTTTCGCTATGGGGGAATCATTTTATGCATGGGAGCCAGATGGACGCTGTGGGGTTGCTATGACGACCCTACAGCGCTAATTTGGTGTCAGGTAGGAACGGAAGGGCTATTTAAAACTGGTGATATATTTATAATGTATCAGTCACTTCAAAGATAGAAAAATGGTTCAACGCCATGGGATTTCCTAGGAGGAACTCCTGCCAGCCTAAGAAAAATGGTACTCCACTAGTGTGGGTTGATATACCATATTGGGTGCCAGCAGTGTGGCTACCAGTGGAACAAGGATGGGGAAGAAAACAGTGTATGTGCAATTTTATGGCTACCAGCTGAAAGAAACTAGGGGGGTCAGCCAGTTTGCATGTGGACCTATATAGGGCTGCAACAACTAATCAATATTATCAATAAAAATCGATTATGAGAATTGTTGTCAACAATTCTCATAATCAATTAGTTGCAGCCCCATACTGCCGCCAGTGTCAACCTGCACTTCCCAATTCCATCCATTATATGTGGCTGCCAGGACAAGATCCATCCGCCCGCATCAGCATCTGCCCCTGCGGGCCGTGATGACATACAGACAGAGAAGAGGAAGAGGGCAGTGGCACCGGAAGAGAAGCACTTCTCTTCCGGTGCCTCTGCCCTCTTCCCCTTCTCTGTATATATGTCATCACGGCCCGCAGGGGTGCGTGATGATGCAGGCGGGCAGGAGGGAACTTGGAACCAGCCAGCTGCAGGGGACTGGATACCACTCAAATTACCCCCTAGCCCACCAACTCAACACAGCAAGAGGAGTGCAGCAGTGACAAGGAGAGCAACAGTCTAGAGGAAGAGAGGTACAAAGGGGAGAAAGAGTTGCAAGGGGGAAGAAAGAAGTACAAGGGAGGAGAAAGAGAGGCACAAGTGGAAGAAAGTACATGGGGGAGAAAGATGCACAAGTGGGAGAAAGAGAGGCACAAGGGGCAGAAAGAAGTACATGGGGGAGAAAGAGAGGCACAAGGGGGAGAAAGAAGTACATGGGGGAGAAAGAGAGGTGCATAGACCCCATAGTAAAATAATAACAATGACGCATGTTAAATGTGTAAAGTTTTTTATTCTGCTGTTTGTTTTTAACACTCAGTTTGTTCATTAAATCATTTTAAATAATGAAAAATTAGCATATTGTTTTTTTTTATCTGATTAATCGAAAAAATAAATCGGCCAACTAATCCATTATCAAAATATTCATTAGTTGCAGCCCTAGACCTATAACTACCATTGTAACCAAATGTGGTGGGGTTGAGGGTTCAGTGTATATGGTTTTGTCTACTAGTGGGCAGCAGAGCAAGCATCGTGGCAGTGGGTTCTGGAACCAGGAAGGGGAATTGGAGACATTTGGCGTGCATACCACGTGGGTGCCCAATGCACTGCACATTTTTTTTTTTTTTTTTTTGTTATTTTTAGTCATACCTTGTTGGGTTGGGGGTGGTATCAGGACCACACCTGGTGCCCCCCAACAAGGTCTTAAAAGTGTGTGTGTGTGTGTGTCACAGAGGGTCCAATGAATTGCAAAGCACCGAGTTGGATCCCCTATGACACATGCAGGTTTTTTGCCCCCCCAAATAATTTTGTGTAGACCTTGTTTGGGTATCATAAGCACCCCCTATGGCACACACAGGGTTTTATCACTGGGGGGCATCAGGACCCCTAAAGATCCCACTCCCCCAATGAGGTCTTAAAAAAAAGATTTAGATTATTCATTTTTATAGTCAGACCTTGTGGGGGAACATCAGGACCCCTCCTGATGTCACCCAGTTATTGATCTCCCAGCTGATAGTGCTGGAAGATCAATATGGCAACCTCAAAAGCTCTCCTGCCCTTCTCTCCTACCTTTGGTAGTAGTGAATGGGACGTTAAGTCTTCCCCCGATCCCGCCCACTCCTATCCGCAATCGGCTGGAAGATCAATAACTGGGGGAGTATGAGGAGTGATCCTCATGCCCCCCCTCCCCAACCGAGGGCCAGATAACATTTCTTGTAAAAAGCCAGTTATACCTGCTTATGCAGTGACCACATTTTAGATGTGCAATGTACAAGCTTGGCACAGTAGATACAGCTGTCCAGACTCATACATTGTATACAGCGAACAGTCCTCAATAGTTACAGCACAGTAATGTGCATTAAGCCACCATGTTTCAGAAAGAAGTAGTGTCAAAAGTGCCCATTATCAGCATTTCCGCCTCTAACTTTGCCTATAATTTGCATTCACCAACATACCATTCATTTTTATGTATCAGCTACAATCCTTTTTCTAGATCTGAATTTAGTAGTGGTTTCTCTGTTCTTAACTACATTTACCCCCTTTTCCACTCCCACAAGCCTTCCCCCTGTAACGGATGTTATCCGTTACTTAGGCCCTTGTCTGGACCACGAACAGTTTCCTCAAAGACTATTGCCCTGTGGCCTTATTTGAACTTTGGTAGGGGTCTCCCTATCATTATGTTAAAAGATTTTATGTCGAATGTTGTACGTTTTGTATATTGTCGAAGGTTTGATGTATTGTATAGTATAAGGTACGAGGGATACACGAACACCGAAGCCGGTGGTTCCCCGGTTCCTTTGTTCGAGGCATCAATGCCGTGTCGAACACGGGAAACCGGTGACAGTGAGTCGATGCCGGATTGGCCGACGTACGACTCACTGTACACACTGATTGGCCAGGGTTGAAGCCGCATATTCAAACTAGTGTGTACGTGCTTCAACCCCTGGCCCAGTTCTCAGATGTGTATTCCCTCTGATCAGTCCATTGTCTTTGTCCAGACGTTAATCAAGCATAACCTTGTCAACATTGTGTTCAGTAGCTCGACTGCCATTGGCCCGTTTCCATTAGCTACTATTGGTCCCTTTGTTCCCCCTGCCATTGGTCCATTGTTCCCCGTCACCATTGGTCTGTTGTGCCCGTGTCATATGCCCATTGTGTCGGATTGGTCCCTGGGCCAAGCCTGCATTAGAATGCCTGGCCCTTCCCCTCCCTATTGTGGTATCATGTTGTAACTGTATAAAAGATGTGTTGTGTGTTCAATAAAGAGTGTTACTTTTGGAGTGAACCAGAGTCCTGGAGTCTGTTTGTTCCCATGGTTAAAGTGGCCACTCTGCCGCACATTCGAACCAGGTTCCTGTACGTTCGTCCGTCTGCTGCCAGGATCCCGCTACCGAACTTCGTATCCTGTCAGGCGGCAACGTGGACTCTGCCCTTTGGTTTCCTGTACAAGGTTCAACCTTCGAGTCGAGCACCGGAGTGCTCGAACGGGTGGGGATACAGTCTGTGGTTCCTGCTACACTTTTCCTGATTCGTTCCTGTGCTTGTTTGACGGTGTTCGAGCGCCGTGACCCCTCCAGTAGCCACATCCTTCGAGGCAGAATCGGTCTTCCCGAGGTTCGACGCCACTTTGAGTCGACCTCCGGAACGCTGGTTTGCTCGACCGGTGCACTCGATGGCGCCAGTCCAGCATCGAGAAGGAGAGACCCGGGAACTACGACGGAAGGCAGACGGGCCCCTCTCCGACTATCCGTTATATTGGTGGCACAGCGGTGGGATTTCTCCTTCTTTCATCGGGTGTATTGAATGAGGAATGGCGGCACGCGGATCCGGCGGAGCAGTATTGCCCGAATGGGGTTTCCCGGACTTTTTGTATCTAATCAAATCAGTTGGACCCGCATGGGGTCTCAGAGACTTCCGCAAGCACCTCGGAGCTGTAGAGCCCGACTGGGAGTAGAATGACTTTTTAGTGAAGGAAAAGTGGACCATTATTGGTATTGGACCGAGTAATGACCCAGTGTATCGGAGGATGGTGAACCTTATGCCGCTTCTGGGATACAAGCCATCGGTGGCCAAGATTGATAGGCTGATGGATATTGTACGTGGCCGGTACATGCGCGAACTGTGTGCAGGAGAAGAGGAAGAATGTTGGGGGGGACCCTCATCTGAGGAGGACCTCAGTGAAGCTGAGGACTTGGATGGAGCTGGCCCTGTTCACTCCACACTGGTGAGTGGGAATACGCTCCTCACCAGTGCCCCTGTTGCCCCGCCTGATACCCCTTTTTCCCTGGACTGTCTGTTGCCTGAGCTGAGGGGTGGGAATTCGTTCCCCCTCAGTGAAGAAGATGCCTCGGCATCAGGGGATGGGACGGACGTCTCCCCTGAGAGGCCAGTTGCCCCTTTCCCTGTTTTCCCAGCTGCGGTGGACGAGACGCAGGTCCCCACCAGCAGCAATTGTGTGCCCCAACTGATGGGTGGGAGCGAGCCCATCAGTCCTCATGAGCCCCCTGCTGTAGTGGGTGTGAGAGAGCCCAGCAGCAGCCCCAAAATGTTGCCCCCTGTGGGGTTGGAAGATGCCCTGGGAGCGGAGCCGTGCACGCTCCCCAGGATTACAAGTAATGTCGCCTGGAGGGATGGGACTGCGGTCTCCCTCCAGGCAGAAGAAAGGCCTGTGTATGATGGCCTACAAGAGGAGGACACCAGCGGGCTGGGAGAAAGCAGTGCCGCTGGCCCTCCTGAAGATATGGACTGTGAACTGATGGGTGGGAGCAAGCCCATCAGTCCCCCTGAGACCCCTGCTGTAGTGGGTGTGAGAGAACCCAGCAGCAGCCCCAAGATGTTGCCCCTGGTGGGGGTGGAAGATGTGCTGGGAGCAGAGCCGTGCGTGCTCCCCAGGATTACAAGTAATGCCACCTTGAGGGATGGGACTGCGGTCTCCCTCAAGGCAGAAGAAAGGCCTGTGTGTGATGGCCTACCAGAGGAGGACCCCAGTGGACTGGAAGAGAGTAGTGCTGCTGGACCTCCTATGGATGTGTTGTATGACCTGATGGGTGGGGAAGAGTGCCCTATCAGTCCCCCTGTAACCCCTGACTTGGTGCGTGGGAGCAAGCGCACCAGGTCATGTGAAGTCCTGGCTGGGATGAGTGGGACAGCAGTCCTCATCCCCAAGCCCAGTGTTTGTCCCGCCTTTCCCTGAGACCCCTGGCCTAGTGAGTGGGGCCCCGGTCATCATTAAGGAGCCTGTTATTACCCCTGCACTGGAGATCCCCACCTTGGTGAGTGGGACCACGATCCTCACCAAGGACATTTGTGTTGCCCTGTCCCCTGTTGACCCCAGCTTGGTGGTTGGGAATGTAGTCCCCACCAGGCCCCTACCTGATTTGGCCCAGGAGACTGGGACAAACATCCTCTCCTGTTCGTCTGGGGCAGTGACCCAACTAAAAGGGGGAGATGTGCCTCTCTCCCCACACTCTGATGCCCAGAATCCAGAGACACAATGGCCCCAGGGAGATCCCCCTTATAGACTGGCTCTTGATCCTGAGCCACTGGCCCCAGATCCAGGAACATTGAACTTCCGCTCTGCATGGAGCCTGGCCCAGGGAAGGCCACCCCATTTGTTGACTGCCAGGACAAACAGGCATCAGTTCCCCTGGCCCAGGATTAAGGACAAAGGAGCTTGCATTTTCTTCACTGGCCCAGGACAAGGGCCTTGTTCCCCACTACCAGGCCCGGACAAAGGGCTCATGTTTTCCCCTGGCCCAGGACAAAAGGACTACTCTAACCCCTGGCCCAGGACAAGGGGCCCCTCAGTGAAAACTGGTCTAGGACCACGGCCTCCGGACTAGTGTACTGTCCGGACAAGTGCCTCACCACCTCCATGCTCTCCTACAGCTCCAAGCCAGCATTTACTACTGCACCCGCTGGCTTGGTACTAAAAGGGGGAGAAATGTAACGGATATTATACATTACTTAGGCCCTTGTCTGGACCACGAACAGTTTCCTCAAAGACTATGGCCCTGTGGCCTTATTTGAACTTTGATAGGGGTCTCCCTATCATTATGTTAAAAGATTTCGAATGTTGTACGTTTTGTATATTGTCGAATGTTGAAGGTTTAATGTATTGTATAGTATAAGGTACGAGGGATACACGAACACCGAAGCCGGTGGTTCCCCGGTTCCTTTGTTCGAGGCATCAATGCCGTCTCGAACACGGGAAACCGGTGACAGTGAGTCGATGCCGGATTGGCCGACGTACGACTCACTGTACAGACTGACTGGCCAGGGTTAAAGCCGCATATTCAAACTAGTGTGTACGTGCTTCAACCCCTGGCCCAGTTCTCAGATGTGTATTCCCTCTGATCAGTCCATTGACTTTGTCCAGACGTTAATCAAGCATAACCTTGTCAACATTGTGTTCAGTAGCTTGACTGCCATTGGCCCGTTTCCATTAGCTACTATTGGTCCCTTTGTTCCCCCTGCCATTGGTCCATTGTTCTCTGTCACCATTGGTCTGTTGTGCCCGTGTCATATGCCCATTGTGTCGGATTGGTCCCTGGGCCAAGCCTGCATTAGAATGCCTGGCCCTTCCCCTCCCTATTGTGGTATCATGTTGTAACTGTATAAAAGATGTGTTGTGTGTTCAATAAAGAGTGTTACTTTTGGAGTGAACCAGAGTCCTGGAGTCTGTTTGTTCCCATGGTTAAAGTGGCCACTGCCGCACATTCGAACCAGGTTCCTGCACGTTCGTCCGTCTGCTGCCAGGATCCCGCTACCGAACTTCGTATCCTGTCAGGCGGCAACGTGTACAAGCTTCAACCTTCGAGTCGAGCACCGGAGTGCTCGAACGGCTGGGGATACAGTCTGTGGATCCTGCTACACTTTTCCTGATTCGTTCATGTGCTTGTTCGACGGTGTTCGAGCGCCATGACCCCTCCGGTAGCCGCATCCTTCGAGGCAGAATCGGTCTTCCCGAGGTTCAACGCCACTTTGAGTCGACCTCCGGAACGCTGGTTTGCTCGACCGGTGCACTCGGCAGCGCCCGTCCGGCGTTGAGAAGGAGAAACCCGGGAACTACGACGGAAGGCAGGCGGGCCCCTCTCCGCCTATCCGTTATACCCCCCATTTGTACTAACTGCACCCACCCCAAGCTCCTACAAACAACTAAGCATTCTACCTTGAAGAGGTGGTAGTTCCCCTTTAAAATAGTCAGAAATTAAATATCTGTATGCAATTTAGGCCCTAACCACCAAACCAACCCCTTCGAAATTACCTGCATCACAAATCTATGATATTTCCAACTCCTGCTTCCGTTCCAACTACGGATTCTTTAAGACTCCACTTAACTCCAGGCCACTTCATTCCAAGCAAGTGAGCAGCTTTCTACTACTCAAAGGAGGAAAAAGCACAGGTACAACACTTTCCCATTTAACCCCCCCTGCACAGAAATTTGCTTTTTTAACCCCTTAAACAAGTATAAGTTACACACGTTTTCTTAATATACTTTTATCAGATTCTTTAAAATATACACTTCATTACAATCGAGTGAGCAGCCAAAAGAAAGGCAAGTCTTTCTGATCAATTAAGAGAGACTTTTTTGCATAGTTGCTAATAATTGTAGGAACTGCTTGCATTAATTATAACAGCTGTGGTTCCCCCACCTCAAAGGTTCCCCTAAGTGTTGAAAACATACCGATGTGTCTCACCATGTTGGGCTCTAGGGCCCAAGCCCACTCCCCCCTTCTGTTTAGCTCCTTGTAAAGAGCAGTGTCTTTTGCATATCCTGCATGGCACTTAATTTCCTCCAGGTACACTAGAGTTCTCCGGGCCGATGCCTCTGAAAACAGCATTGCAGGTGTGCAACATTCTGTGGCAGGTACCACATTGTACAGTGCAGGCAACATTCTCCGCAGTTCCAGAAGGTAATGGCGTCCATAAAGCTCTGCCAGCAACATGGAATAAACAGAGAATGCAATAAACAGGTGCCAGCTGAACTTTTGATGGAACATGTTTGTATATATAAAGTTAAGAGCCAGACCTGCAAGTGAGCCAAGCCCAAGCCACTCCAGAATACGCATGGGCTCAGGGTTAAGATAACCCTGTAAACGTTCTGGGTGGTAGAGTTTTGTATAAAGGCCACCCCCTAGAGGTTTCTTGGGAAATCTCACATTAACCAATTGGAAAAAGGCATTAAAGATGTCTTCTTGTGGAACTGCATCATCTTCAATAAGCATCACATACTCTGGCACAAAAGACTCTAGTGTACGGGACAGACAAAAAGTGTAATCCTGCTTTTCACGCTCAAATAGATTAGTGGTATCATCCTCCTTTTCCTCAAGGTGATGTACCACAGAGGGTAAGAGGCTGGAAAGGAGGCAAGCATCTGCATGGGAGGAAGGAGATGGGTCTACATTGCAAATGAGGAGGCGAAAATTGGAACAGTCTTGGCCACAGGCTGAGAGCTGGTCCAAAAATTTGCGGACAACCTGCAGAAGGTAGTGAAATTCAGCCCGACGTCTTACTGTTATTATGGTGATAGCAAGGGGGATGCGTTCTCTTGTATGAGAAGGGTTGAGAGATCCAGTTGCTTTAATGCATGAAACAGAGAAATTATGTATGGAGAAAGCTTGATTTCCATATAGAGGAACAGATGTCAAAAGCAGCTGGCTGAAGTACTGTAAGGCCTTTGTCCCCTCCTGCAAGTTCTTAGTGAGGAACTCATGGCTCATCTTTTCAAGATGGAGGGTCCGGGAAAACAGTGGAGAGTAAAGGCGGTCATGAAAACACAGAGGGGCCAGAGAGAAAGTCAAGCAAAACAGTACAGTTAAGTGGAAACCAGGACTTCTGAGAATCAAAGACAGGTGCATGGTAAGCCCTCTAACTAAATCATGCTCTTAAAATTTGTTACAGCTTCATGGAATCCCTCATTTACTTCTCCTTTATTCTTGCCAGTTCCCATACACTTGGTATCAATAGTTCTGCCAAGTTTTCCATCAATTATTCCAACTGCTAATCACATCACATTTTTCTTGGCTTTAGGATTCCTAGAGGGGGCAAAAAAAAAAAAAAAAAAAAAAAGTGTGATTAATCTCTGCCTCTGGAATGCAAGTCAAATATTAGTTTAGAAGTTCCTTATGTTAATCTACACAAAAAAAATTATGGATGCCAAAAATGGGTCTGCATATGAATAACAGAGAATGGAATAACAAAAACTAGATCAGCTGTATGTGAGGGAAAAGGACCATAGTTGTTGCATATGAGGCAATGAGGGCACATTACAGCTTCTTCATTAAAGGTAATGTTTCATATTGCATATAGCTCAGAACGTTGAGCATACGTAATCGTATTGCTGTACATTGTTCATAGGCTTAAAAAAAACTTGCTAGTTAAAGTGTAATATGTTGTAGCAGATACCTCCAGCCCCTTTCCCCGACAAGCATATTTGTCCCAGATCTGAGTGGATCATGAGGGACAATCTTCACATAGTATTATACTAAGAGAGGGAAGATTGTCCCTTGTTGTGATCTGTCCAGTCTTCAGATCTATGGGGATGCAACTTTCTATTGGGGGAAAGGGGAAGGAGAGATCATCTGCAACATATTACACTGTAACTAGCAAGTTTTGAAGCCTATGAACATCGCAAGCAGTACGATTACATATAGCTCAACATTCTGAGCTATATGTACTATGAAACATTACTCCCTTTAATCCTTGCATCACTAAGAAGTTACCAGCATTCAGCAGCTATAGACATTTTAATTGGACAGTGGTCCAATTGTACAGTAAGCTTAAAATGGAAAATTGGAGTGGATAGTGTAATAAGAATGTCCTTGGGGGGAGATGCTTCAGCTAAATCATTAACATGGTGGGTTGTAGTAATGCCAGCGATGTTTGAGGTATGCATTACATTGCCAGCACTACAACAACCCCGAGCTGATACTCTCTTCTCCACCACTTACCCTGTGGGGAGAGCAGGGAGAATGCCTTCAGACTTCAGCACCACAAACTGCATTGCACCCTAACCCTGTAAGGGCCACAGGGATTTGCAGTGCACACCCCTGTGTCAGTGAAAGGGTTAAGAGTAGGATCAAAAATATTTTATGGCTTATAAAAAAGCCAATATATTTAGTCTTAATAAAATTAAGCCAGCTGATGGTGGAAATATAGGACCATCTGACCTTCAGTATATTTCTCTCTCACACATCACCATATTGGACTGGACTTCACTGTACACATGGCCACATTTACTTATTTACTGTAGTAAATAAGTGACAAAACACTTATCCTGTATTACAACAGCCTATTCATAAAAAGTTAACTTAGCTGTATTTATTATTTGCAGAGAATCAAGGTTTCTCAGTGCTGTTCAATAGGAGTAATCCTTTTGAACGCTTCTAAACAGCCTCTCAGTGTGATTATTGTTGCTTTCCCCTCTCTCCATCTTGGGTCGGTGTTCTTCTCTACCACTCGCATTCACCTAGATAGGTGGATCTTTATTAGCTGTTCTATAGGCCTGCCTTATACAATCCTTGAACCATCAGCAATACCAGTATTGGATGCCAATGTGGTCTTTTATTTAACCTTTTGAGTACAAGAGGCATCCAATGCATTGCGACACAATGCATTGGATACCTTTATGGCACTCAAAAGGGTTAGACAAAAAAAAAACAAAAAAAACTCCACAAATATTGTGTCAGATTCTTTAATTTCCATGGTTGTCGAGGTAGACAAACACACCAAATCAAGTCCAAATTGTGGAACTGCCTTTCTTTATCATTCTTGGGGTTTGGCTGGTGGATACTTTCTTGATGGAGGGGAAATTCTGATGTCACCTTAGATATTAACTATAGTTTCATTTTTAATACAACTTTTTCTTTGTTAATTGCCAATAAAAGCAGTCAAGGACTTGGAGTGTACCTACCCCTCCATGTTGAAGTCATAGCTGGTACGAGTAAGGGCTTTCAAGTGCATAGTCTGTATAGGTTCAAACTCCAAGCAACTTGGAGCTGATTAAGTACTAGGTACAGATCCCATGATGGAACACTTTAATGGTAGGTTTCACTTTGGACATGGCCTATAATCTCAACAAGATCTCTTTTTCCACAAATGGAGATGCCAGACTCACATATAGAGCTGAAACCTGGACTTTACCAGGGAAAGCCCCTTCTGAAAAAATTAATGAAAAATCTAGAATAACCAGTGTTGAGATGTTCTCTAGGCAGGCTTTTGTTACACCATATCAGGAAAGCAGTCCATACTCTATAATCTTTCTTTGAGGAATGCCTTCCTGCAAGGAGAGACTCTCAGATGGCTTCTGAAAGGCCCTTTACTTCAGGAAATCTGAGTTTGGATACAGAACTGGCCCTTGGGTCAACAGGTCCCTAATTATTAGAAGGACTGGTGCAGAGAGGATCGACATGCTCACCCTTATCCACCAAGAAGACTTGTGGACAAGAAAAGTATGCCAGGTAAATAATCCATTGGATCTTGAATGCATCCTGCCCCAGAGCTGCACACTCCTTTTGAGTTATTTGCCAATGACATGACTTGTATGATGAATTGTGTTAATACATTATTATGCAGTTATACAAAATGTATGCAACTCAAGCTTTTGTTGGAATATTACAGTGGGTAATGGTGGCTAAGTGACCTCATGCAACTGGAATGTTTTCAAAAAAGAAATTGCTCTTAAATGTATACAAAGGCCCATTTATGTAGATAGGAGTGTCCAGCATGTAATCCTGCATCTAGAAACAGTATAAAATATTATCCATGTTGTACTATATTTTGTATGCCTGATTCTAATCTACAAAAAGACAATGTTGCTGAGAGACTGAGGAACTAGATCTGCCTGATAAACCACAGAATAATTAAAAATCTCTATAAAGTAGAAGTGTCTTGGAGTTCTTAGAAGAAAAGGATTTCTAACATTTCTTGGTGGAGAATGTGGGCACAGACTCTAGTTTGCTGTATGCTATCAGGCCTCCCTAAAAAGGAGGAGAGGTAGCTTTTAACTGTATAGTATATGCAAAGATTCACAATAGTTTTTCTGGACCACTTCATAAATGAGAGAGAGGACTGTGGTGAAAGAAGCCGGCAATATTAAACGGGACAAAGGAGGCAAGGCAGAAACCTAGGGTCCCCCTGCTATTGGCTGTAAAGGAAAGCGGGACATTTAGACATCACTGGTGCCTCCAGTGCAGCCATACAGGTGGGAAAAAGCACGCTCTCTAAAGCACCTCTTTAAGTGTATGTAAAATGCTCATGTGAAACAAAAATATCAGGGTACCACAGCATTGTAATACATATTGCTTAAAAGTTATTCATTAGCAATATGGAGTGGATTAAGAAAAAGGCTAAAAAGAACCCCAAAGTCCCTTAACTATCTAGGATAATCTTATGTTGAATTGTTCTCAAATTGCAGCAAATATTGGCGATTCAAAAAGTTTTGCAATCGATAAGAAAAAGTTAGTAACATTATCTGCAGAAGGTTCAAGAACTAATGATGCTATGAAGGAATGGGCTAATTTGGCGACTCTGCTAGTTTCCAGGTGTGTGCGGTTCAGAAAGAGAAAAGCAATGCATTGCTGTCTAACGTACAATCTATTTTTGTATTGTTACTGCACACTCCTGTGAGTCAGGCATGCCCAATTCCAAAATTCAAGATAGGTTTAAACTTATGATTCTGTCTTTTCCATCTAAATGTTTTAGTGAGGAAACCTGTGGCTCTGTGCAAGAAATGTTTGATGAATTACAGTCAGCAAATATGAAACTGAAGGATTTAAAAATACATCAATAATGTCCACCAGAAATTTAGGCAGAGCAAGTTTAAAAAAAAAAAAAAAAAATGAGTTGAAAACTGCTCTGAAACAAATAGCTGATGATAGAGAATGTAATTATAATCTATTGTCCAAACTTGAAAAGCAAATAAAAAGGTTGCAAGAAGCCACACAGGTAACCTCTCCTTCACAATTTCAGATGTCATTTGATAATTCAGAAGATGATTTAAAAATTGAATATGGGGAAGTAGCTATACAGGAAAAAGATTACTGTTGGTTGTTTAAAATGTTATAAATATTTTAACTATGTGAACATTTGCACTTGTAGTACCTATAAGGCTATATAATGGTTTCTTTATAAGAGTTCTTATGTGGGACTTTGCTTTTCTCTTTCTTTAATAGTAATTAAGAGCCTTAGGAAGGCTAATGCAAATGTCTTATCAGCATTGGGATCGTTATTGGACTGCACTGTTCTTATTATTTTATAGATTTTTATCAATTTATTTTGGATAGATAAAAGGTATATGTGTTCAAGTGATCACCAGTTTTTTTATATTGCATATGCATTTTATTTTATTTCGGAGACTTTAGATTTTTGGTATTTTGTTTTAACCCTTTGAGTGCCGGAGAGGCACGGAACTCATTGCAAAGCAATGCATTCAGTACCTCTCTGGCACTGAAAGGGCTAATTTCTACTTGTCAAGAGTAGTATAAATAGGAGCAATGACCATGGACTGACCATTGCATTACCCCTGATGAAGTGGGAAGTGTCCCATGAAAGCGTTAGCGTAACTGACTAGCACTCACTAGGAATCAGGTCCCGCCCCATGTCCCCCATGAGGTTCTTTCCCTGCACAGACTGTAGTCCTTTATACAAACATACCAAAAAACAAAAAGGGTCTTCCCGATATGTAATCATCTTAATCTCAGGTGGTTAGATTTCCTTTTATTCTTAAGTCCAGGGCTGCAAGACTCCCATTTCTGAGGAACAGAAATACTTTCCCTCAGTCTTACTCTTGAATGGCGATAAGAAAGCTACTCCTCCTCCTCTGTCAAATTCTGCTCCCAGAAACAGCAGCTTCTGGGAAGGTATCAACGGTTCTTTTGTACCATTAGCCCGTGTATACTGGAAATACATAATCCATACATATGTCTGTGCTTTGAAAATACTGCCCACTTAACCTACTACACTACTAGGATATTACCAAGAGATTGGATCAACTGGATGCCCTTCTGCCTTAGACCTCCCAGGACCTTTGTAAATATCCTTGGAGCCAATGCCAGACCAAAACAAAGTACTCTGAACTAAATTCAATTATGATGAACCAAAACTCTTCTGTGATGGGCCTTACCAGATATGATGGCATGCAGTCAGTAAGACATGAGCAGGAACATATTTTGACCAACGTGATTGTCTCCATATTGAAACTTTTTTCTTTATAAAGCTGTTCAACCATGACGGATTCTGGATCTAAAGACTTGGGTACTGCAAACAGAATGGAGTAAATTCCATAACCCTTCTGGCTCTCTCTCAATGATTCTGTTGAGAGGTCTTGGACACCTCTCTTCCATGAGGTGGTTCCATGGGATGGGTGAGATCTTGAACCTCCTAGTTTTTGGAACAACCTTGAACTCTAGTGGATACTCCATCTCCACAATTTGTTGCACCCACTTGTCAGACTGATCTAAGCAAAGTCAGAGAGAAAACTGTTTCATTCTTCGCCCCTATTGGGAATGAAGCCCAATTTAGCTCATTGGAATTGATCCTTCTTGAGAAATTCTTTTGGGATCCAACTGTGTTATGCTCCTCCTGGTCAACATCATCTGCATTCCTGAAAGGACTCTATGGATATATAAAACGATGGCATTGAAAGAACTAAAATCTTCTTTCATTGTGTGGAAAGGAGTTTTCTTCATGGGGATCTCTTGAATATCTCCTCCAGCTGATAAACAAATAGCGTGCTTCCTAGAAAAGGAAGAGAAACCATCTTATTGTTCGAAAAGGCATGGTCCTCCCAGGCTTTGATCCAGTGCTCTGGCTGTAATTGATAAGGTAGATGAGCAAGCCAGTAATTTTATAGTATCCAATGAAGCGGGGGGGGGGGGGGGAGGAGAAGGGCTGCCTCCTTCACATTAGCTACTTCCTTCAGAAGCCTAGGGTTCTCAATGTATGGGGAATACCTGCCATGGCTGTGGCAGATTTCAAATGTTGGCCAATAGTAAAATAATCTTTATATAGTGTTCAAGCTAAAATTATATATAAAAAGGTCTAAAAAAGCACGCTAGTCCATAAGAGTTCTTTAAATAATCCCGATAAAAATAAAAACAGGAGCGCAAACAAGATCATATCTAAGGGACGTAAAACATTAATAAGAGCCAAAAAACAAGAAAGTTAAAATCCCAAACCTTTCAGGATGTACTCTTCCAGTAGTAAACGTTGTGGAAGCCACTCACAGATACATAACAGTACAACCGTAAAGCAAGCAGTTGTAGGGTATTGTCCTTTCCAGCACCCATTTGGCATCCTGTACGCTTTTTCGATACGAGAGAATTGGACAGTGGCTCTGGGAACCAAAGCAAACGGACAACCCATCAGAGTGATGTCACAGATGGGGAATTTGAGGGTGCTGAAAAGGATGATGCCCTACGACTGCTAGCTTTAAGATTGTGCTGTTATGATAGAGTGGCTTCCAGACCATTTACTTCTTGTAAGGGTACAACCTGAAGGGGATTTTGGATATTTTACTACTGTCAAACACCATGTGTGTATGCAATTAATCATCCAATCACAGAAGTAGTAAGGTATACAAGTCAGAGTAGAGGGGCTTCTCTAGGCATACGATACATATTATTGCTTCAGAGAAATATTTAAAGAAGGTAACATCCAACATCAACATTAGTATACATTTCGATACAGTAACTAAATGTTAACTAAATTAATATGCATGGACGCTGAGGTGTATTACCTGCCTCATGATTAACTGAGATAAGCCCCCTGTCTGTGAGCCAATGAGGTTCAAAGGAGATTTAGTGAAGTGTTCAAGTCCTCCCCTACTTCTTGAGGTCTTATAGTGCTGCGACTGGTGATCCAGTAACATTATACACCTAAGAAAGCTGCAATAAATGCGGCAAAACGAGTAGGGTCTCAGGGATGAGAGCGGCTCATTTAATCGGTACTTTAACTGGTTTATAGCGCTCTTTAATCTACCGATTCTCTTACTTGGGTGAATTCTGCACAGCTCTTTACCACTTTCTGATGCGACTCTGGGACGCAGTACCAGTATGGTTTATCCATCTGGGAGGTACTAATAGTGCTCATCTACTATACAAGCTCTAGGGGCTTTGTTCTAACTTTTACTATCCTATATATTAAATAAATGAGAACTATTAGGAGCTATTAGGATATATACCAATATACAAGAGCAACCTTTATACATATACAATTGTCATTTTAGATATTTTATCTACTTTTTAATTTTATTTAATAAAGGTTACTTTTTAACCAACTACTTGCACTAATTATGAACTTATCCAATGGGACTTGAACTGGTCAGTTGTTTGGTATTTGCACTGCTGCAGGAACTTGAATGGCAGGTGTAAGCTGCAACTTAAAATCTGTTGCACTATTTATTTTATTAATAGAACAGAATTGTTTACCCAATGCACTGTATTCTTCATGAGATCTCTAAGTGAAGTACCATCTTCAAGGAGTAAGTGTTCTCCTTGAGATCTGTTCAAATGCTGCATCTACCTTTAGAGAGTTTAATCCATTATGCAACTTACTCCTCCACAAAGGGATACAACTTCAAGAAGCATCTGGATACGGAAACTCTCTCATCTCCTTTATTACATTTGGTCAATAATATAATGGATAGGATGGTGAATTGGAAATACAGGAGCTGCCTTCTTGTGTACCTTGAAGGCTGTAGCCTTAATATACCAACTCTTCCTCCTCTGTAGAAGAGATTTAATATTCATTAGGCTTTCCTCTTCCTTATCTGGCAGAGGATAGGGATCCGATTCTGGATTGATAATTCCAGGTCTCTTTTTAGCAAACTGCTGCATAGGAAAGTTTCCTGCATGGATGTTTTCATCCATCCTAAAAACTCTTTACATTATGTTTTTTGTCTTCATACATTCAGAACACAGCTAAAATAGTATCAGTTAAAGAACTTATAACAACCAGTGCATCATCTGGGATTATGAACTGCCTTGTCCTCTCTTTTGGAGCCACATTCTCTGAAAAGGACTCTATCACCTTGATTTGCTTTAGACGAGGAAGATGTTATTTTGAGTTTCCTATTACCTGCAAACAACTTTTGCTCAAATGAAAGATCACTTCAAACTGCCTATACATTTTGTTAACAGTTTTTCATTTGAAAACCTACTTTCTGACAAGCTCTGTGGTAAATCAAGCTGGGATTTCTAATAGTACCCTTCATTGTGCAATGCCCCTTGCCTTCTAAATGTTACCATACATGGAGCGTTCACTGAACTGTAATCTCAACGTTTGTGTGGGGAGCAGGGCCATGCTCTCTGATATTCAAGTTTAACCCCTTGAGAACCAGGGGGTGTGCAGTTCATGCCTTCACAACAATATTACCTTGATGGATAACCATGCAGGGGGACTGTGTAGATAATACCTCGAGTTCCCCAACCCTTCCAGCAGAGGTAATGGCAATAAGGAAGCAAACCTTTAAGGTTAGATTTTTGAGAGAAACACTATCTAAAGGTTCAAACTGAGGAGAGAAGACAGTTGTTTTAATACAAGATTCCAGGTCCCAAGGTGGGGTAATATCCCTGATGGTAGGTCTGAACTTTTACATGGCTGAAAAATGTTCTAACCAAGAGTTGATCAGCAAACTGAACTGCTAGACCTTGATAGATGGGCATAAACCTAAGTTAAAGCCTTCTCGCAGGAACTCTAGGATGACAGAGGAAAAATGGACAAATATCTGTGAATTTGCACCATCTACAGAAGGTTTATCAAACTGTTTAGTAATTTCTTGATATAGATTCTTCTCTGCCTTTCATGATAGTATTCACAACCACCTCTCATAATCCTCGTTTAGCTAGAGAGCTGCTCAGCCTCCAGACCTGCAAGAGAAAGAATCCTGGATTGGGATGGGATAATGGGCCTTGAAGGAGGTCTTGACTGCTGGGAGCTGCCAAGGTGAATCCACTGGCATCTGAACCTGAAAGGAATACCAGGCACTCAGCCAATTCAGGGCGATCAGGATAATTTTCGCACCGTCTCATGATTTTCTGCAGGACTTGCATGAAGCAATGGAATGGGAGGAAAAACATAGGCTAGGGAGAAATTTCAAGTGAAAAGCATAGCACCCTGCCCCAGAGCTTCGAGGTCTCTCCAACAGGAAGAGTGTTATAGTAAGTCTGCGGCGGCTGCTCGAGCCAACCACAGCTTTCATCCGGTGGCTCCGGCTGCATCGTTTGTCTGGTGGCTCCAACCGCATGCTGCTTATGCGGCTCAGCCGCTTCCTGCTTCTGGGCTCTGGTGCCTTCCCCCTCTGCCATGGCCGGATGAGGGCATAATGGGAGCATGTCCAAGAGCATGGTCATGCGCTCCATTTAAAGGGACAGCTGTGCAATTGTTGGCTCCTCCTCTTCCTGACTTTAGGGTACTTATACTGCCTGGAAACTATGCTCAGTCGCCCTTTCGCGGTGTCCAGTGCAGTTTGGTTTGAGTATAGTGTATTACTTGATTTGTCTGACTACCCGTTCTTGTGCTGACCTCTGGCTCTGTCGGACTACTCTCCTTGTGTATGACCCTGGCTTAGTCTGATATCCCTTCTGGTGTGGACCTTCGGCTCTAGTAGACTACCTCTTCTGTGAATGACCTCTGGCCTGGCTGACTATCCGTTCTGGTGCTGACCTGTGGCTCTGTCTGACTACCAGCTCTGTGTATGACTCTGGCTAGTCCGATAACCAATCTGGTGCAGACTTGCGGCTCTGGTTGACTGTTTCGTGTATGAACTGGCTTGGCTGACTACCCACTTTGGTGTTATCTGGGGCTCTGTCCACTGCATACCCAGCATACCATAGAGAGGAGTTTGAATAAGGTCCGCCGACATCCTAGCCTCTCTCTCAGGGCTCCTTCTGGCAGGGGACCTTTATCTTCCTGTTTCCAGCCCTGCTTAGACGCGTTAGTATAGCGTCTTATCTGTGCTTCCAGTGCCTGTGTGTTTCTTGATTTTGTGTATGACCTGGACCAGCCTAGACCAAGCCTCTGTCTCACCCTCTAACCAAGTGTTTTTGTGTATGACCCGGACCAGCCTTTGACCAAGTCTCTGCCTGACCCTGTGCCTTATTCTTCTGTGTATGACCCGGACCAGCCTTTGACCTTGCCTCAGTCTGTGTCCTATGTCTACTTACCCCAGTGTATGATCTGGACCAGTATTCGACCCTGCCTCTTTTTCCAGCTTCCTGTGGATCTTCCAGGACCGTGCCTACTTCTCTCCACCAGCCTTGGTGTGTCCCATCAGCAGTACGTGCCTCGCGGGATCCCTCTTCCTAGGAGACCTGAGTGAGTACCGCTTCTTTATTGGAGATTACAATCCTCCCTGGGGACCTCTGAGTATAGTTTGTCTGGGTTGGGGTTATCCGGGGTTACCCAGCGGCTCCTCTGCTGGGGGGCACAACATCTGGCTTCGCGGCCAGCACCTACAGGCGGCTCAGCCGTAGCACAACCCTGGCCTAGGCAACCTACGCTCTCTAGCTCCGTTCCCTAGCATCTAGCTCAGCAGCCCCTTGTTGGAGGAGCGTCCTGTCCCTGCTCCTAGGTACTCCAGTCTCTTAGCTGTCCTCGCTCCTGGTTGTGACAATATCCTTTATGGTGCTATTGGTGGCTCTGGCAGACTTCTCCTTTACTCCTGTCCATTAACTGGTGTCTTCAGGTGCGGACCTGTGGCACAGTTCATTCTGACTGTTCAGGTGCGGACCTGTTGTAGACTGTTCAGGTGCGGACCTGTTGTAGACTGCTCAGGTGCGGACCTGAGGCTGCCTATTTCCTCCCTATTGCCTATAGGGTCCAGTTCTGTACCCCAAAGAAGCTGCGCTATCCTTCCTGACATTGCCGAAGATTGTTTTGTGTACTTACTGTTGCCGAGTATTTCTTTACATTGTGTATCTTAGTAAAGATTGTGTTACCTACAGTACTGGTCCAGTTCTCGTTCTTACAATCCATGACAAAGAGCAGGTCGGGCATTGGGCATTGTTGTTGGAAGCTGTGAGATCTATACATGGTATTCCCCCTCTATGAGAGATCTGATTGAATATCTTGTGGTTTAGGGACCATTCTCCTGGGTCTACCAGATTCCTGCTTAGGAAGTCTGCTTCTTGATTTATTGACCCAGAGATGTGGGCTGCTGAGATGCTGTTCAAGTTGACCTCTGCCCATTGAAATATTTGATTTGCCAGTTTCAGGAGGGAGAGGCTTTTTGTTCCTCCCTGATTCCGAATGTATGAGACGGCCATGTTGTCTGACTTTATTTAACAGGCTCGCAGTGGCCGCATTTCAGCTGAAATGCAGCCCGACACTCTTGGGGAGGCATAAGGATCACTCCTCATGCCTCCCCAGTTATTGATCTCCCAGCCAATCGTGCTACGAGATCAATAAACACAAAGGAGAAACGTAGTTTCTCCTTTCCCCTCACTCCTACCCGAATTTCTGGGTAAGAGTGGGCGGGACTGGGGGAAGTCTCCCAACATCATCGGTGACCGGTGGTAGGAGAGAAGGGCAGGAAAGCTTTTGCTCTCCTGCGGTCGCCATATTGATCTCCCAGTAATAACTGGGGGGGCACACCAGGAGGGGCCCTGATGTCCCCCACGAGGTCTGTAATGATAAAAAAAAAAATAAATAAATGGCTAAGTAACCCTGTGAATGCCGCAGGGGTCCCCAGAACATTGCTTTGCAATGTGCTGGAGACCCCTATGGCACTCACAGGGGCACTTATTTTGGGGACTTTTTTTTTTTTTTTGTAAGACAACATGGGGGGGGTCCAATGCAGCCCCCCCAAATACTGTGGCACACACAGGGCTTTTATCATTACTTTGTTATCAGAGATTGTTGTGGGGCCATAATAATAATAATAAAAACTGCACTGGAGACCGCTGTGGCACTCACAAGGTCACTTCTTTTGTGGACATATATATTTTTTTTTCTAAGACCTCATGGGGGGGAGATCAGGGGGGGTCCTGATGCCCCTCAGTGAGGTCTATAATAAAAAAAATAAATAATAAAAAAATGTAACCCTGTGTGTGCCACTGGGAGGCGGGGTTCAATGCAGACCCCCTTCCTGTGGCACACACAGGACTTTTTATCATTACTTTGCAATCAGAGCTTGTTTGGTGGCCATCTGAATACAAAGTAAATATAAAAAAATGTAACCCTTTGTGTGTCACAGGGGCCCAATGCATTGCTTTGCAATCCACTGGACACCACTGTGGCACACAAAGGATTATTTTTTTCCCTCTTATTTTTTATTCAGACCTCATTGTATGGGTTCTGATGCCCCCAACAAGGTCTACACAAAAATACTGGGGGGAAAAAAGACCCCAAAAATGTATGTGCCATGGGGGGGTCCAACGCATTGCAAACCACTGGTTTTCACAGAGTTCCATACATTTGAAGGGGCAGAAATGTAAGAAAATGCACACAAATGGGCTACCATTTTTCTCACGTTGGTAGCAGGTACTGAATACAGCAGGAAATGTTATGGTTTTCAAAGATTTTAGTATCTTTGAAGTGGTGGAAATGTAAAAAAACATGTATTTATTCCCATAGCGCCACCTTTTGGAAATATTTGTGCACTTCAGCCCAGGGGGTAGAAAGGCAAGTGACCCCTCATTTGATGCGGGAGAATGTCTACTTTCCAAAATGGTATACCTTTTATACCTTTCCTTCATGTCTCTAACAGTTATGAACATTTTAGTACAAGCAGCCATTTTCAAGGAAGCAAACAGGTAGGTGTAGCTATGTGCTTCTGGCACCCCTAAGGTAGGTCAACTCATTCCAATGGGGTGTCATTTTTCTCCTAAGAGCACTATCTAATGAATACAGTTGGAAATTCCATGGTTTTCACAGATTTCAGTACAGCTGAAGGGGCAGAAATGTAAGAAAATACCATTTTTTTCCTATAGTGCCACCTTCTGGAAGCATTTGGGCACAACAGGCTTGGGGTAAGAAGGCAATTTACCCCTCATTAGATGTGGCAGGTTGTCTACTTTTCAGAAATATTTAGTTTCATATAGTTATTCCACTGTTTTAGGATAGCTTTACCACATAAACCCTAGAATGCACATATTAGTTTATAAAGTTGAAAATGTAATTTTGCGCTGCTGGTGATTAGGGCTCTACGCTAGCCATGGACGTAGGTAAAACTATACAAATTTGGTATTTTTTGACTCGGGGCTTTTTCAAATAATTGAAACTTTTTCAATCAAGGTAAATGTTTTTGATACATAGTATGTGATTTTAGCAAAATGAGTAAATTTTCACTTTTTTGTCATTATGACATCATAGCTTTTTGCACAATGTAAAATTCTCTTCATGTAAGGTACCACAAGAAAGCTCAATTTGTTCTGAAAAAAACAATATACAGTTTTCCATATGTAACTAGAAATTCCCAGAGTAAATCAAGCCTAAACTGAAGGATAGCATGCTGAAAAAGTGTCTGGCCTGCAGGGTACAGGAAATGGCCCAAGCCTCTGGCACTGAAGGGGTTAAGGCAGCAGCCAGGACATTGGTGAAAGCTCTTGGGCCAGTTGAGAGGTTGAAGAGTAGGGCTGAAAAATGGTAGTGCTGATTCTGAACTGCAAACCTCAGGAATGTTCTGTGACTTGGCCTTACTGGGATGTGGAAATAGGCATCCTGGAGATCTATGGATGACAGAAAGGCTCCTGGGCATACTGTCCTTAGGATGGAAGCGACCGCTTCCATCCTGAAGTGTTTGGCCTGTGTTAAATCTAAAACAGCGGACTTTCTTTAAATTATATTAACTATGACCATTTGTGATGTCAGCTGTAACACTAATAAAGTGTCAGCATTAAGAATAGCCAACCCCCACCAACAGTTACAACATAGCCTAGCCTTGTTTCAATCAAAATGTATATGTAAGCATAAATACGTAGTTGTTTATGATAATTTAGATAATCACATATTCAGAAAGTAATAAAAGCTCCACAGTGTAGAATATCCATGTATGATCATATGTAAATGGATGACTCAGGTGTTCTATACTTGTGAGGTACTACTGACCATGTTTAAAGACTTTTAAAAAGGTATATATATAATCAATCATTCATTGAGCATTGTAGTAGAGATGCACCGATACTTTTTTCGAGTACTCACCCATACCAATTACCGATACTTTTTTTTGCGGTCATTTGACAGTTTTCCAAGTACCTAAAGCATATTATATTATATATACACACATATACATACATACTTTAGGTACTTGGAAGTATCGGTGAGTACTTGAAATATTATATTATATATATATATAAACATACATACATCACACACACACACACACACCACCTCTTGATTCTCCCCTTTTGCTTCATTCTCCCTCTCTTGAGCCCCCTCCTTTTGCCTTGGCTTTTTCTCTCCCTTTTGATCCCCCTTTCTCCCCCTCCTTAACTCTTGATCCCCTCCTTTTGCCTCTTCTTGGCCCCCTCCTTTTGTCTCTTTTTTTCTTCCCTCCCTTAGTCCATTTTGCCTCTTTTTCTCCCTCGATCCCCATCTCTGCCTCTTTCACCACCCGCTCTTTATCCCCCATTGCCTACCTTACCCTCCTCTGCTAGGTGCTCGCTGTTCTCTCGCGAGCCCCGGCAGAGGTCAGCATCGGAGCGTTGCCATGGTAACCCGCGGCAACGCTCCGACACTGCAGGAGGGAGAGAGGCGACTGGGGAGCATTGTGAGCAGCTCCCCGGGCTTCCTCTCTGCAGCACCGACCCTGACACAGGGTATCTGTGCTGGCATCGGCTGCATTTGCGCGAGTACGAGTACTCGCGCAAATGCCGGTATCGGCAATGATACCAGTATCGGTAAACCCCTACATTGTAGATTAAGCCCTGACAGCATATATCACCATGCCAAAGACCACCACACAGTGTTTCCATAATCCTATGCAAAACTTCATTAACCATCAAAATGCTGTAACAATGCTGTTAACCAAAAGCTTCCTGTAGGACCCTGTAATGCTGAATAAAAGAAACATCTACTCATCTTCATGACTGTCCACCTCTGTCAAAGAATTTAATCCCTTCAGATGAGGTTTAACACTGGCAATGCCAGCCCATGGTAAAACTCATGGAAGTTTTCTGCAACAGAACCTATCTGAATCGGCTCTTTAAAAAGTGGGGGACGATGACGATATTGCAAGCCTGAAGAATTCTATGAGGTTTCAAAAAGCCTGTTTCAGATGTATTTCCCCCACAAAGGGTTAATTCACAACAGCTGTGAGAAGTTTCCTATCCTGTAACAAGTTTAAGATTATTGAGGTTCAGAATGGTTCTGAATCCCCCTAAAAGATTTGAGGACTATGAATAAGATTCAGTATACCCCATGACCCCTCTGCCAGGGAGGGACCTCTGGACGATAAGAGACTTGCTTGGGCCTCTTTGAATACTGCTGCTTTCTTTGGGTTGGACGGCATTCTTGAATGAAGAAGAACATTGTTTTGAGGGACATGAAGGCGGTCCAGTGGAAACCCCTGCTCCAATGTCTGAATAACCCAGGAATCAAGATGTGGAATCTGCCTCCAGACATGAATGAAGCTTCCCAGCCTGCCCTCAACTGGGATGGGAGCAGAAGCCTGCTGGAATTTATTGAGCTTCCTTCTTGTATGTTTGTTTTCCAGGGAAATCCTTCCTGAATCCTGCTCTGGAAGCCTTGGGGAATCCTCTGCGTCTGGAGTCAAACTGTCTCCCTGGATTATAGCGCCTGGAATCTCAAAAGGACTGATCCCTTGGACAAAATCTCGCTGAGGATCTTCGAGACGAATGGAGTAGTCAATCTTGAGAGCACTAAGTACTTTTGCTACCTTAAGCCTTGCAGAGTATTTCCCCAACTGTTTACCGAATAGTAAAGGTCCTGAGAAAGGGAGAGCAATGAGCTTGTTTTTTGATGGGGTGTCAGCACTCCAAGCCTTGAGCCAGAGGGCTCATCTGGCTGAAATAGAAATGGCTGATGATTTGGCAACCATCTTAAGTCAGGTCCAGCAATCCGTTGCATGAAAGATTATTTGCTTCCTTAATGCAGGCCACTTCCTTCTTGAGCATCCCTATAGACTGATGCAAGGTCATCCACTTGTATTCTGGAAGGGATTCCTTCCCCCGTTTCCAGTCTGGCCGATTTTCTGAATCACACATGGATTTGACTGTGTCCTGCATGGACAGCTTCATCCATTATTAAAAAGTTGTGGAACTGGGCGGGTAACTCACTGCTGCCTGCCTTACACAGGCACTCCTGGCACAGCTTGGCATTATCTGTTCCTGAAATCTTGGCATCACAACCAGAGCAAAATCTTGGCTTAATTCTTTCTTCCTTTGAAGAAGCCTCCTCCACAATCTTCTCCTTGGAGGACTGGGGCTTAGAGGGAGCAGACATTGCAGACCAACCTAACCAGAGGAGAAAAGAACTAGTAAGAAAATGGGCTAGAATAAGGGATTTACCGAATCAGAAGCGAAGATCCTGCTTAAATACCCTTTCCCCCGCTATGCATTCCATTGCTGGAACGCAGAAGGAAGTTCCTGTAGTGCCAGACAATCAGAAGTGTGCAATCTGGATATGCGTTCCAACGGTGGAATGCATAAGAGAAACCAAGTGCTGGAAGTGAGGCCCGGCATTCACATGCTGCCATAAGCCTGATAAAGGCTCAGAGGGCAGTGGCTTTCATGGAGCTGCAAGGAAGCCCTGAATCCTTTCCCCAGCCTACTGATATGCAGACTATAGGGGACTTCAGAGCCCTGCTGACTCTGGCAAGGTGGCACACATTGTAGCTAAAATTAAAATACAGGTATGAGAGATCAAACAAGAGTCCTCCAGCTGGTAGGACGAAAAGAAACTGGGGATCATTCACCTCTCCTGCCTTTTTAGAGTTTTTTTCCATTGGTCCTACTAGCTGGAGGGCAGAGAAATCACCCACTTTAACGTGCAGTGGGAGAGGACACAGAAGAAACCTCACTCCAGTCCTGCAATAAGTGATGTGGGTGAGAGATAACATCCACAAAACTCATCAACATAGTGATACCTCATTTGGTAGGAACCCCCTTAATTCCATTATGGATTCTAACCAAGTTCAGGAGAGGCTCCAATGAGAGAATGAAGATAATTGATTGGTTCCTCGACCTGGTACAATCTGTGCCTGGTCTTGGTATATGAAAGAGCAGAGACATGGCTTCAGGTCATTTGCTATCATTTTGGTGAATAGCTTCAGGTCTTTGAGATGCGAGATACGTCAACAGAGCAAGCTGAAGGATCACTTCCCAGCTGGGAGGAGGGGGGGGAAATCAGGGAGATGTGTGCACCCTGGGAGCGATGAGGGAGAGGCAATTGTGTTACAATTGAAGAATAGGTAAGGGGGCTAGAAGAGGGGTGAATTTCTTGTAACAGGATACCGGGAGACCATCCAGACTCAGACTGTCATAAAAAGGTTTCCTTAATTGCCCTCAGTACCTCACTTAATGAAAATGGTTGCTCCATCAAATCGGAAGAAGTCTGTGATAATTTCAAATGAGAAAAAAAAAAAAAAAAGAGAAAGGTACGCCTCAGAGTGGTAACGTCTTGTCAATTAGGCCCACAACAAATCCCTACATTAAGGTACTCACATATGTTATAAGCCCAAAAACGCACATATATGCGAAATAGGCAAAGTCGCTAGCGAAAGATATTTTTTTAGCCTACTTTCACTTGGATCCACTCCTCCAATGGATTCACAGCTGCTCACGATAGTCGCCGGGTGCCCCATAAAACGATCACCTCAGTAGACCCAAAAAGATGGAGAAGGCAGTGCAAGTAAACAAATATAATGCTTAAAAGTGCTCTCATTAGCTCGGACACTTGCAATCGATACTCACAGAGTGATCTACGGTGTCCATAAAGTACCGGTTCAGCATACAGGGAAATTCTGCTTGTCTGTGCTCAAGCAACCAAGTTGAATCTTGATCTTTCCAAACTTAAGCCTCATTCGATGTCCACCGGGTTATTCCCAAATCTCCAAAAAGAATATCAGTCTGCATAATGTCAAAAATATTTAAAATAAAACCAATTAAAAATATACCGTGTATTTATACACATAAAAATATTTAATATCGTAATTATATAAATGCTCATCTCTATGTAACGCGTTTCATAATGTATAGCCGTTACTTCATCAAACCACCCTGAGCATGACTGAACACATTTCGGCATTCCAGATTAGAAAAGTGGAGATATTAGGGGCAGGTGAGAGAGATTGGGAGGGGGGGGGGGAGCTCGTCAGAAGTTGACCAGATTATATAAAAGAGCTAATATAATCGTGAAAGTTCTACTCCATCTCAGGGAATGGCCTGTGTGAAACACCTAGATCATCTAATGTATGCGATATAAGGTCTATTCGGTTTCATCCTCAGAATTCATGCCAGGCGCAAACCAAACTTACTACCCTGAAGATTGAAAGTGCTGGTTCTTCAACCAAACAGTTATATTGTCAGAGTTACAGGAGGAAATATCTTGGGCTATCCGGGTGTCTTCTATGTCTCGTTCATTAAGGTGCCATCTTAGAGCACTGTAGTCAACTAATTTATAGGGTGACCGCATATCAATTCTGCTATTCAAGGACACGGCAAAGAAGAACACACCCCATAGAGTTGTAAACACTAGGGGGAGAACTGTGACAAAGTGATGACTGATGTACATTCTTTTTGTAGCACATCAAGCCCAAAGCCTTAAACTAGCATAATACTACAATAAATTGCACTACAGCTCCAGACTGATGTCAGGGTCAAAGCTTGGCTTCCAGAGAGATCTCTAAAATAGATAGGAGCAAAGAGCAAGAGAAGCGCAAAGAGCAAGAGAAGCGCAAAGAGCGAGAGAAGCGCAAAGAGTGAGAGAAGCGCAAAGAGCGAGAGAAGTGCAAAGAGCGAGAAGAGCGAGAGAAGCGCAAAGAGCGAGAAGAGCGAGAGAAGCTCGAAGAGCGAGAGAAGCGCGAAGGGCGAGAAGAGCGAGAGAAGCGCGAAGGGCGAGAAGAGCGAGAGAAGCGCGAAGGGCGAGAAGAGCGAGAGAAGCGCGAAGGGCGAGAAGAGCGAGAGAAGCGCGAAGGGCGAGAAGAGCGAGAGAAGCGCGAAGGGCGAGAAGAGCGAGAGAAGCGCGAAGGGCGAGAAGAGCGAGAGAAGCGCGAAGGGCGAGAAGAGAGAAGCGCGAAGGGCGAGAACGCAGAGTGAGCAAGAGAGGAGCGAGCCGAAGAGAGCGCGCGCGAGAGAAGAGCAAGCGCGCGCGAGAGAAGAGCAAGCGCACGAGAGAAGAGCAAGCGCACGAGAGAAGAGCAAGCACGAGAGAAGAGCAAGCAAGAGCAGAGCGCACGAGCAAGCACGAGAAGAGAGAGAACAGCGAGCACGAGAGAGAGAAGAGCGAGCGAGCGAGCAAAGAGCGAGGAGCGAGCACGAGAGAGAGAAGAGCGAGAGAAGAGTTAGCGAAGAGCGAGAGAGCGAGCAAGCGAAGAGCGAGAGAGTGAAAGCGACGAGCGCGCGAGAGAGAGAAGAGCGAGAGAGAGAGAGAGAGAGAGAGAGAGAGAAGAGAGAGAGAAAAGAGCGAGAGAGAGAAAAGAGCGAGAGAGAGAGAGAGAGAGAGAGAGAGAGAAGAGCGAGAGAGAAGAGCGAGAGAGAAGAGCGAGAGAGAAGAGCGAGAGAGAGAAGAGTGAGCAGAGCAAGGAGAGCGAGAGAAGAGCGAGAGAATGCAGTGCTATTTGTTGTAGTATAATGCTAGTTTAAAGGGATAGTAATACTTAATTTTAAGTGTGTTTCAAATTATAAGCATTAAAAAAAAAAAAAAAGAAGAAGAAGAAGTCAGCGATTGCAGCACACTTTGTAGACCATTCCAATTAAGTATTAATGTTAAGATCGCGCATTTTCGGCTCTGCTGAAGAAGAGCCTCCATCCGGCCAAATGACCGGATTCTGCAGCTGTCAGCTAAGCGCTGACTTCGTTCAAACAGGCAAGAAAAGGTGAAATTTACTCACCGATATTTGTTTTTCCTCTGTGTCCTTCCACGGCAAAGAACTGTGGGTAATTGGCTCAGCCCTCCAGCTGGTAGAACCAATGCAAAAAGATTTTAAATACTGTAAACTCCCTCCCCTATTCAGTTATATAGTTGTCCAAGATGCAAGACATAAAATATGAGAGGTTAGAAAGCCAGTAACATCGCACAGGTAGTATAAACAAGTGCATTTGAACGATACCATACCACATGAACAATATAGGGTGGGTTGCCGTGGAAAGACACAGAGGAAACACAGATATTGGTGAGTAAATTTCACCTTTTCCTCTGTGTCTGTTCCATGGCAAAGATCTGTGGGACCTACCAAAGCAGTGCCCAAGTTAAGGAAGGGCTAGAGCAAAAATGTTAGACTTGCAGCACCTTCCGTCCGAATTTTGCATTTTCCGAAGCCTGGGCATCCAATCTGTAGTGTTTTATGAACGTAGATACAGATGACCAGGTAGAGGCTTGGCAGATCTCATCCGGAGATGCTGAAGCTTTCTGCGCCCATTATGTTGACATGGTGCAAGTAGAATGTGCCTTTATACCTTTAGGAGGCACCAATTGAGCAGACTCCTATGCCAAGTGAATACAATCATGTATCCAACGTGAAATTGACGGTTTGGAGGCAGCTGTGCCTTTAAATTTGCCGGCAAAATGGACAAAACGAGAATCAGTCTTGCACCATAACCGAGTTCTGGCCAGACAAATCTGTGGGCAACTAACAAGATCCAGTCTGTGAAGTCTCTTTTTCAAGCTCACAAGAAGGATCAGGGCAAAAAGAAGGTAGCACAATTTCCTGGTTCATATGGAACTGGGAGACCACTTTAGACCTAAAGGATAATTTTGGGAACAGCACCACTTTGTCCTTGTGGAAAACTAAAAATGGTGAAGTAAAAACTAGAGTCTGTAATTCACTCACTCTTTTGGCAGACGTGCGGGCCGTGAGGAACACTGTCTTCAAGGTGAGGTGTTTCAAAGAGACAGAGTCCAGCAGCTCAAAAAAATGGGTGTGAAACCAGTTGTTGAAGGACGATATTCAAGTCCCAAGGTGAACCAACTTCTCTAATAGAGGGAAAAAAAAAAATGGACCACGCTCGGTAGTAAATTTTTTAGTACAGAATTTTCTGCCTTGTAAGACAGTATCAATTACTAACTCTGAAGTCCCCTATAGCCTCAAAAGATTCCCTCTCAGTCTCCAGGGCTTGAGCTTGAAGAACCCCTGAGCTGGATGTCCCAGAGTGAGAAGATAGTGGGTGACTGGTAGAGGAAGTGAGGTTTGAACGGAGAGCTGAAGATCCGTGTACCAAGGTTTTCGAGGCCAATTTGGTGGCACAAGTATTTCTTCTGCTTTGTCTCTTTATTTTGCGGATAACATCCGTGATGAGAGGTAGAGGGGGAAACACACAAGCCAAATGGAATGTCCACGGGTCCTTCAGGGCATCTTGTGCAAGTGCTTGAGGGTCCTGCCAGCGGGATATGAACTGCGGACGCTGCTTGCCGTTTTGCATCGCCATGAGTTCCACCGATGGTTCCCCCAGGTGTTCCACAATGTGCTGGAAGCTTTGGGTGTTGAGACTCCACTCTCCTGGGACTATTGTGTGACGACTTAAGAAGTCTGCCTTGGCGTTTAGTTTTCCTGACAGAAAGGATGCTGTCAGAGCCTGCAGATAAGCTTCTGCTCAAAACAATATTTTTTAAGCCAGGCTGTTTAGTTGCTTGCTCCTGGTTCATCAGGTACTGAACAGCAGACACATTGTCTGACCTGATCTGAACAGCTTTTTTCTGTAGATGGGTGCCAAAGTGAATGAGGGTCTTCCATACTGCCAGTAGTTCCTTCATGTTTATGTGTAGTTTTAATTCTTGGATCGACCAACTGCCTTGGACTGACTGGTGCTCCCAAACTCCCCCCCCCCCATCCAGAATTGCTGGCATCCATGTGGATGATGATCCATACTGGTTCCAGCAGAGGTTTGCCTCTGGAAAGATGCTTCTGCTGCATCCACCATTCCAACTCTATTCTTGTACTCTGAAGGACCGGGGATGAGTGGATCTGTCTTGTAGAAGTCCAGGAAGTTCTCCCGAGTTTGGCGGGCATGAGCACATTCCCATGGAAAAATCTGGAAGGAGGATGACAGATGTCCTAAAAGTCGTTGAAAATTCTTCAGATAGTGTACTTTTTTCTGATAGAAGACCTAGGCAGCTTGGTGCATGCGCTTCTGCCTGTCTAGTGACAGGGTGATTTTCCCTAAATTCGTGTCAAGCTCTATACCCAGAAATTGCACTCTTCTGCTGGTTGATTATCCACCCCAAGCTTGTTAGGAACTGCACGCAAAGGCGAGTGCTGTGTAACGACTTCTCCCAGAATCAATATGTCGTCCAGGTAAGGTATAACTTTCACCTGATGAAGCAATCTGAGCTCCGCCATGGCTACTGCCATAATCTTGGTGAAAATCCTTGGAGCCGATGCTAGGCCACATGCTAGGACTCTGAACTGACAATATCATCCAAATATGTGACACCTCAGGTATTTGCGATGGGAATCCCTGATGAGGATATGATGGTACGCATCCTGCAAGTCCAACCTGGTAAGGAATGCTTGGGGGGGGGGGGATTAGCTTCAGTGTTGAAGAAACTGTTTCTTGAGGTCCAGTATAAGCCTCAGATCCCCCAGAAAGTTTGATAACTGGAAAGAGTTGAGTAAAACCCTGTGCATCTCTGATGTGTAGGGACATCTTCTATCACCTTGTTCTGTATTAACACTGTGATGGCTTGTCTCATCTATTTGATCCTCAGATTGTTTCGCACTACTGATGTTCGAAATGGGTGTTCTGTTGGGACAGATTGGAAATTATAAATGAGGGATATGCACTGGAATTTCAATGCCCATGAGTCGTGAAGGAGAAGACACCAGGCGTGTTGGAAGACCTCCAGCCTGCCCCCAACTGGAGGAGGTGAAGGGATAGCACTGGCTTCATTGGTGAAATTGGCCTTTTCACTGGAAATCCTTACGATCTCCAGCTCTTGGGGCTTGATAAGACCCTCATTTCTTTTGGTTGTAGCTTCTGCCAGGCCGGTATTTTCTGGATTCTTGAAAGTAGGGTTGCACCGATACTGGTATCGGTGCCGATACGAGCATTTGCGCGAGTACTTGTACTCGCGCAAATGCGGCCGATGCCAGCACCGATACCCTGTGTCAGGGTTGGTGCTGCAGAGAGGGAGCCCGGGGAGCTGCTCAAAATGCTCCCCGGTCACCTCTCTCCTTCCTGCAGCGTCGGAGCGTTGCCGCGGGTTACCATGGCAACGCTCCGACGCTGACCTCTGCCGGGGCTAGCGAGAGAACAGTGAGCACCCGGCAGAGGACAGTAAGGGAGGCAGGATGGGGCAGCTGATGGTGAAAGTGGCAGAGAGGGGAGCAAGGAGCAAAAGGAGGAAGGATCAGGAGAGAGTGAGAGAGGCAAAAGGGTGAGTCAGGGAGAAGGAGGGGGATCAAAAGGGAGAGAGAAAGCAAAGGTAAAAGAAGGGGGCTCAAGAGGGGTAAAATGAAGCAAAAGGTAGGAATCAAGAGGGGGAGAAAGTCAAAAGGGGAGAATCAAGAGGTGGTGTGTGTGTGTATATTATATTTTTTTTTTTTTTTTTTTTTTCCAAGTACTCACCAATACCAATACTTTTTTTTGCGGTTATTTGCCAGTTTTCCAAGTACCTAAAGCATATAGGTACTTAGAAAACTGGCAAATGACTGCAAAAAAAAAAAAAAGGTATCGGTAATTGGTATCGGTGAGTACTTGAAAAAAGTATCGGTACTCGTACTCGGTCTTAAAAAATTGGTATCGGTGCATCTCTACTTGAAAGGACTGGCAACAAAATTGCCCAGTTGCTGGATGGTGGGCTTCTTGACTTCTTTCCCTGAGGGAGAAAGGGGCTTTTGCCTCCTGAGGATCATTTGATGATCTCCTCCAGTTGATCACCGAATCATTTTGAGCCCGAGAAAGGTAAGGAAACAAGTCTGTTTTTTGAGGATGGATCCGTGTCCCATGACTTTATCCATAATGACCTCCTTGCAGTGATGGATAGAGAAGAGGCTTTAGCTAGCAGTCTAATGTTGTCCAGCGATGCGTCACATGAATAGTTTATTGCATCTTTCATGATACCCAAATCCTTCAGATTCCTGCTTTTGGAAACTGAAGATTCTATCTTCTCTTCAAGTTCAGTGAACCAAATGCGCATGGCACGGAAAATAGAGGCCATAGCTGTGGCAGTTTTCAGGTTTTTGCTAATCAGGCTACTCCAGATCAGTTTCAGAGTTTCCTGTCATGGATGAAATCATCCATGCAGAAAACTTTCAGCCATGCAACAGGCACAACCTCAAAAGAAAAGGCCAAGGATGGAAGATCCTGAAGAGGGAGCCTCAAATAGGATGGACGAAGCAGTTTCAGACAGTATACAAGAGATACTCTTTCCTCCCAAGAAGAAGGGGAAATCACAGAGGATGAGGGAATATTCAACATTGACAAGATGGATATGTTACTGAAAAATATGACGAAGACACTAGGCATAGTGGAGGAGCACAAGGAGCAGGACGTCCTGGACACAGCTTTTTTGGGCAACAAGAAACCTGTGCAGGTATTCCCAGTCCATCATGTGGTTTCAGATGTAATAAAAACAGAATGGAATAAAGGGGATAAAAGGGTGTCAGCGTCAAAAAGGTTCTTAAAGATGTACCCATTCAAGGAGGAAGAACCAACAACATCCTGGTTGTCACCCCCCCCCCCCAAGATTGATGCCCCAATACCCCAGCTATCCAAAAAAAACAACTCTTGCTATGGAAGATGGGTCTTCACTCAATGACACCATGGACAGACGGATAGATGACATCCTGAAAAAGCAATTTTCCTTTCTAGGTCAGTCCTTGGAAATAGCTACAGCACTAACCTGCATATCACAAGCCATCAGGATCTGGCTGACTGAATTAGAGGAGAAAATTGAAAATTCAGTATCAAGATCAAAGCAATTAAAAGAAGTGTAATTCATTAAATATGTAGTAGGTTTTAAATGCGACGCTTCCATGGATGCTATTAAACTTTCTGCAAGATCATCGTCGCTCACTGTAACTGCGCGTTGTGCTTTATGGCTGACGCCTCTTCAAAGTCAAAGTTAATATCCTTGCCATTTACAGGGACCATGCTATTTGGAGAACAGCTGGAGGACCTTATTAAAAAAAAGTATCCGGAGGAAAGAGCCAGTTTCTTCCCTAAGACCGAAGAAATAGAGGATCACCTAGTAGGCTCTCTTTTAAAACAAGAAAGCAGTCATTTCAGGAAAACATGAGGTTTCATCAAGGCAAATTCTATGATCAAAGAAAACAAACATCTCAAAGGTCTAGACCAGCCTTCAGGAAAAAAAACCTTTCAGAGAAACCAAGTTAAGAAAGAATCAAAATGAAGTTCAACAGGCCCTGCCTCAAGGACCAGTAGGGGGGAGACTTCATCTATTTCTACCTTACTGGAAGCAAAATATCACAGACAGATGGGTGCTACAAAACCTAGAGGTAAGGTACCCGCTAGAGTTCAGTACGAGGCCCAGCAAGAATGTCTACAAAACATCTCCTATTCCATTGGGTCCGGGAAAAAGGAAAGAATTAACCAACTCATTTCAAGCTCTAGAACAAAACATCATTCAAACAGTGCCAGCCCATCAGGAAGGCAAAGGGATCTATTCAACAATTTTCCTGGCCCCAAAGGCAAACGGGGGTTACAGAACAATCTTTTACCTGAAATATCTAAACAAATTTATAAAATAGCAACCCTTCAAGATGGAGACTGTAGCCCCAGTTTTCAGAACAATAAACCCAGGAGAATCTCATCGAAAGTTCCTAAGATTTAAATGGGCACACCAACACTGGCAGTTCAAAGTAATTCCCTTCAGGCTGTCATCAGCCCCAAGGGTATTCACAAAAACCCTGGCAGCATCCTTGCAGCAGCTAAGAAGGGAAGGAATAACTATTATCCCTTATCTCGACGACCTGTTGCTTCTAGCCACCAATCTCCAACAGGCAAAGTAGCAAGTAACCAGAACCCAGGAGTATCTGAAGTCCTTGGGATGGATTCTGAACAAGGAAAAAAGCCAGACGACACCATGTCAGTCTCTAACTTTCTGGGGCTCATATTGGACACCATCAACAACATGGCGTTATTGTCCCATCAGAGAATTCTCAACATAACTTCCAGGGTGCGGAGTTTCAGTTCAAAACTTATCCAGACCTCATAGAACTGTATGAGCTTGCTAGGGGTCTTAGCTTCATCAATTCAAGTAGTCCCTTGGGCTCGGTTTCACATGAGACCAGTTTAGAGAGGGTTCCTCAGAAATTGGAACAAGGGTTCAAATCAACATGACTCAGCGGCTCAAGTTGACACCAGAAGTGAGAAGACATCTGAAGTGGTGGACATCACTAAAGAACCTGAGGAACAGGTTTTCCTTCCAAGATCAGGAATGGGGAACAGTCTCAACAGACATCAGTCTGACAGGCTGGGGGGGCCATTGGAGGAAGAAATCTGTGCAAAGGATCTGGAAGGAATCAGAGAAAAGTCTACACATAAATATACTGGAATTAAGAGCAATATTCCATTGTTTGTCATACCTAAAGACCCAATTAAAAAATAGGTCCATAAGAATTCAGTCGGACAACATGGTAGCAGTAATGTATATCCGAAATCAAGGAGGTCTAGGGAGCTCATTGCTAAGGCGAGAATACAAAATGCAGAATATTTCTGTCTCGCAGATACCATCCACTAGCAAGGGGGGTGGCCACAATGTCAATCAAATGGAATTTCAGCCTAGCCTACATATTTCCACCCATACCAATGATTCCACTGGTCCTAAGAAAAATAAGGAAGGACAGAGCCAACATAATGATAGCTCCGGATTGGCCAAGAAGGGTCTGGTATTCATAGCTAAAAACCTATCAGTAGACTTTCCCTGGAAGCTACCGGACAGACAGAATCTCCTCCATCAGGGTCCAATTTTTCAACGGAACCAAAGCTTCTTCAGATTGACGGCATGGAGGCTGAGAGGACATCTTTGAAGTTGAAAGGTCTATCAGATTCGGTCATCAACACTATAGTATCGGGAAGGAAAGTACCCACTTCAAAAATGTACTTTAGGATATGGAGAATTTTCAGGAACTGGTGTATCAGAAAGGGGCTAGATAGATCATCTATCTCAGCTTCAAGTATACTGGAATTTCTCCAAGAAGGTTATGACAAGGGGCTGAGACCAGCCTCATTAAAGGTTCAACTGTCAGCTATTTCTGCTATCCTAGCAGAGCACTTTGCAGAGGCATATGTAGTAAAAAGATACATTAAAGCAATAGGGAAAACTAGACCAAGGCTAAAGTGTATCATACCCCCCTGGGACTAGTTCTCAAGCAGTTGACAGTCTCAAAAAAATTTGAGCCTCTGGACCAAATCCCTATAAAGTACCTGAAGGGGACAAATGAATTTAGGAAAACAGACTCCCTCTTTGTGCATCATCAGGGTAAATTCAAGGGTGCAACAGCCTCCAAACCCTCAGTGGCAAGATGGATCGTAGAATGCATTAAAATGGCGTATTTTGAAGCAGGAAAAAATCTGTCAAAAAAACCTTAAAGCTCACTCCACCAGAGCCATGGTAGTTTCCTGGGCATCAAAGGCTTCAGTATCTCCAGATGAAATTTGTAGAGCTGCTACATGGTCCTCCATGACCACGTTCATTCGTCACTATCAGCTTGATATTCAGGCATCGGTAGATGCAAAATTTGGGAGGACAATATTGCAAGCAGCCACCAAGGTGTAATGGGTAAGACTAAGCCTTAAATTTTTCCTCTTGTTAAGAAATGTTTTGGGCTGTTTTTAATGCGGGAGTTCTAATCTATAAGGCAGAACTGGGTGCTAGACCAACCCTATTATTTTATTCCCACCCGGATAGGGCACTGCTCTGGTATCTCCCCATAATGTCTTATTGCCGTGTTTGGGACTCAGAAGAAAGGGAGAAATTTACTTACTGATATTTCCTTTTCTTCTGTGTCTCCCCACAGCGCTCCCACCCGTGTATTAACCTCTCTATATTATATCTTTCAGCTTTGACAAAAGTAGACGGACAATCCTAGTGGGGAGACCCGTTTTAAATTAATTTCACTGGTTCCTCTGCCAGCTGGAGGGAGAGACAATCACATAATGTCTTATCTCCGTGGGGGGACACAGAAGAAAAGGAAATATCGGTAAGTAAATTTCTCCCTTTCGTGAGTAAAGCCATGGTAAAGGAGAGAAACGTCCCTCCGTCCTCCAGCTTGGTAGGACCAAATAACTGAATAGGGGAGGGAGTTTGCAGTATTTAAAATCGTTTTGCATTGGTCCTACCAGCTGGAGGGCGGAGCCAGTTACCCACAGTTCTTTGCAGTGGATCGGAGACAGAGGAAAATCTAACTTTAGCTAAGCAAAGCTCTCAAACCATAGATTTGAGAGATAAGCCTTGCATCATTTTTCATAGTTTTTTTTAGGCCTATAATATGAAACACTTAAAATGAAGTATTATTCCCTTTAAAGGGATAGTAATACTTAAATATTACTAATACCCATATTGTAGCCATTTTAAAAAGAATTGAATTGTTCCCAGTGTCTTCTCTCAAACCTTTATGATTTGAGAGATAACTGTATGCAAAGTTCCCTCCTCCCTCAAGTCAGTGTTGTACCTGACTGCAGGGGAAGCCTGTCATATTACAGGCTTGCGGCTCTGCAGCAGAGCTGAGATCGTGTTAGTAAAAAAAAATAATTATTTCACTGAAATGGTCTTCTACGTGTGCTTGATTTGCAAGCAGACGTAGAAGACCGTTTCAGTGAAATAATTATTTTTTTACTAACACGATCTTGGCTCTGCTGCAGAGCCGCCTGATGAAAATAAGACCGGATAACCCTGCAGTCAAATACAACGCTGACTTCAGGGAAGGGGGAGGGAGGGGTGAACTTTTCATACGGTTATCTTTTAAACCATAAAGGTCTGACAGATGACACTTCAGTTATTTTTAAAATGGCTACAATATGGGGATTAGTAATATTTAAGTATTACTATCCCTTTAGAGTGATAGTTATGTTTCACAAAAACAGCAGCTCCAATTAATCTTCATAGTATTTGAGCCATAGAGAGTGTTATTTCAATACTTTAAGCGTTGTAGTTCAAGAGTAATTGAATGAGAAAGTTTCCCCCTCCCACCCCTTTTACCTAGTGTAAGCCTCCACTCCTCAGATGTGGAATCCAGTCCATAGACCAGACAGCCCACATCAAGGGTTAATATTCTTACTATCAGAACAATGAAAACCCTGCCCCCTTGACAGCTTTTTCCCTTAGCTTAAGTGAAAATTGTCCCTCTCTGCAATCTACCTGGACACTCCCTGCTGCTCTAAGCTGAGCAGTGTTACATCACAAGAAGGGGCAGGAGGGGGATACTTTATCACAATTACTCTTGAACTACAATTCTGACAGAATTGAAATAACACTCTCCAAGGCCCAGACATTATGAAGATTAATTAGAGCTGCTTTTATTATGAAACATTACTATGCCTTTAAGGCTTTGGGCTTGATGTACATTTTCTTGTAGCCCAGCAGAGGCATCAATTTCTGTTACAGTAATCTATATGCTGTTCTCCCTGTAGTGCTTAGAACTCTGTACTCTTCATTCAAGGACTGTAGAAAGGGCCTGCATGAGACAAATGTAAAGACTAGGATTGTCCCATGCAATCTGGGACACATAGCCACCCTAGAAATATAGGCTGAAATTTACCTTTGATATTTCCTTTTCTTCTGTGTCCCTCCACGGGACAAAAAACGTGTGCTTGTCCCTCCTCCCAGCTGGCGTAGGACCAATCTCCTTCCAAAGCTTCAAAAGGGCTTCCCACCCCACTTTCCGCAGTCAACTTTTGTCAGAGCTTTACGAAAACACAAAGAGGTTAAAAGGGACGGGTGTGCCGTGGAGGGACACAGAAGAAAAGGAAATATCAAAGGTAAATTTCAGGCTCTCTTCTGTGTCCGTCCACGGCACAAAAAAACGTGGGACATACCAAAGCAGTGTCCACATGGGAGGGATATAACATTTAGATGCATCAAAGTGAAACCAACTATATTGGAGTCTTACCTTCTAGACTGTGAACCAGCTTGCTGGACTTGCCTGCCAAAGCTAGTGTCCACTGAAGCTTGAATATCAACTCGATAATGTTTAATGAACGTAGACAGCGATGACCATGTGGCTGCCTTACATATATCTTCTGGTGAAACCTCCGCTCTTGAAGCCCAAGACATAGAAACTGCTCTGGTTGAGTGGGCTTTGATAACATTAGGAGGCTCTAGGCCGGCTCCTAAGTATGATATTCTTATACAGTCTTTAATCCATCTGGAAATGGATGCCTTAGAGGCTGCAGTTCCTTTGAATTTACCAAAAAAATGGACGAACAAACTATTTGATTTCCTAAATTGCTTAGTTCTCTGAAGGTAGATAGATATACCCCGAACTAAATCTAGATTGTGCAGCAATTTCTCTTCCTTAGTGCTAGGATTCGGAAAGAAGGAAGGTAACACAATCTCCTGATTAAGATGAAAGGAGGATACCACTTTAGATCTGAAATTAGGATCAGTCCTCAGCACTGCCTTGTCCTGATGCAGAACCAGATATGGAGATAGTGAAGATAACGCCTGCAACTCACTAACCCTCCTGGTGGAAGTTATGGCGGTCAAAAAAAACTACTTTCAAAGTAAGATTCTTCAGGGAAATTTCCTGAAGAGGTTCAAAGTCAGCTGATGTTGACAAATAATTAAGGACCAGGTTCAGGTCCCAAGGGGCCATCAAATCCTTCAACCTAGGCCTAACCTTAGAAATGGCCTGTAAATATCTCTGTGACGGAATGGTTGTCACCCAGAGAAAGAAATGTGTCTGTTTTCAGTGATTGCCATTGTCTTAACATGTTCCCATTCTTGAAACCTTAATGTCCCCTGTGTGTGCATGCATTAGAGAGGGTTGTCCAGTTACCAGCAGTGAATGGGTTAGTTAGTGTGTAGGATGTACAGAGGAACGGTGCAATTCAGTCTAGCTAAACCCAGAGATTGTGTTATGAGATAGCCAGTGTTTGTCAGATAGAGAGGGGGGGTAGAGGAATGTGTGCACCCCCCCCCCTCACATCAGGCCAAGCAGAACAGACCTGGTACATGGTACCTGTGACAACACATCCTGTAGGGGGTGGGTAGAGAAAACCTGGAGAGAGAAGGGAGTGAGTCAGAGAGAGAGTTGCAGAATGTAGGAGCAGGAGAGAGCCTCTCCCCAGCATGGAGGGGGTAGCCTGGGGCCAGTCTGGAGTTGGACTGGTCCAGGAGCTTTCTGCAGGCGTACTGGAGAAACTGGGACTGGTGAGTGCCCTCACCGGAAGAGTTAGAGTGAGCGGGCACTGTAGGGCCAGGTCCCCTTTTCAATTGTGGGCTGTAAGTCAAGGCGGCTTCAGACACAGAGAGAGTACCCTGATGTTCCTACCACAAGGATCTTAGGATGTCTTCCCCAACTCCTCTGCCAGGACTAAAAGATACAAGGAACCTTCACGTGATCCAGCAGCATGTGGAGTGGGCAGGATGCCTACTCTTGCCTCTAGTGGGACTATGAATAAGCTCCAGCATTAAGCTAAAATGGACTGTGAGTATTATTTGTAACCCCTGGCAAGTTATGCAACTAAGAAGAGAACAGCGGAAGTGTTTAGTTTTTATGTTTTACCCCTGTTTGTTTGCCTGTAATTGTTGTCCTATGTTTTGTGCCGTGACCTCTGTAATAAATGCAATTTATTATCTTTTTGTCTGGCTGGATAAATCTCTTAACCCTCGGCCTACCAATAAGTAACCCCTGTACCCCCCGTCACAATCTCTTAACCAGAACATGGTCTGAGAATTGTTCTGCCAAAACAGCCGAGATAGCAGATAAGTGCACTTTAATAGAGGCTGGCCTCAATCCTAGTTGAAAACCTTTGTGCAAAAATTCAAGGATCTGAGGGACTCCAACAGATTCTCTGGTCAGGTTCTCCTGTTGACTCCAAGCTGCAAAAATCTTCCAGATCCTATCATAGACTTTGAATGTGCTCGCCTTTCTTCCCTGGATGATGACATCTATGACAGAGCCTGATAGCCCTTTCAGCTTCAAGGACGTCCTCTCAGCCTCCAGGCTGTTAACTTCCAGAAGCGTGGATTCGGATGCTCCAGAGGTCCTTGCTGGAGAAGATCTTTCCTTAGAGGTAAAGGAAAAGGCTGCTCTATGGACATGTTCACTAGATCCGAGAACCATACTCTCCTCGGCCAATAAGGAGCTACTAGAATGATGTTCGCTCTGTCTTTCTTTATCTTCTTTAATACCTTGGGGATCATAGATATTGGAGGGAAGATGTATGCTATGCTGAAGTCCCAACTGAATCTCATTGCATCCTGCCCCAGAGCTAGAGGATGGTATGTTCTGGAAAATAATTTCTTGCATTTCCTGTTGTGAATCAATGCCATAAGATCCACTTCTGGAGAACCCCATTTCTGTATTATCTGATGAAAGATTCTTGTGTTCAGGGCCCATTCCCCTTGATCCACTCGGTTCCTGCTCAAAAAATCCGCTTGCATGTTCTCTTCTCCCGGAACATGAGACGCTTTTATTGCTGCCAGGTTTCTTTCTGACCACCTTAATAGTCTTACTGCCTCTTTGTTCATTAGATTGCTTCGAGTTCCTCCTTGGTTTCTGATGTACATGACTGCAACCAGGTTGTCTGTTCTGACGTGAACTGGCCTTCCCCTGAGTAGAGGCGACCACCTTCTTAGACAGTAATATACCGCTCTCAGCTCCAGTATGTTTATGTGCAGGGTTTTTTCTTCTTGCTTCCATGTTCCCTGAAGAAACAAGTCCCCCCAGCAGGCTCCCCATCCTTCCAGGCTGGCGTCTGTCTGTATCAGTTCCCATTCTCTCTCTTTCAACTGGAACCCTCTCTCGAGGTTGCTTGGCTTCATCCACCACAGCAATTGAGATTTGATCTGCTGCGGAAGGCGAATCCTCTGCGACCTGTTGTATGGATCTTTGTTCCAATTCTCTAGAAAGAAATTCTGAACTGGCCTTAAATGCAATTTCGCCCAAGGAACAACTTGACTGGAAGATGCCAAGACACCTAATAGCTGCATGAAATCCTGTGCAGTAGGGATCTTCATTTTTTGGAATATTGAGACTTTCTTTATGATGTTCCGGATCCGCTCCTGAGATATACATGCTGTTGATCTTCTGGTGTTGAAAGTTATCCCTAAAAAGGTCAACTCCTGCGAAGGCACCAGGTGGCTCTTTTCCTTGTTTATTAGCCACCCCAGCCTCTCCAGTCGGGCTACTACTTTGGCAGTAGACTGAACTGCCCAGGATGCAGAATTCGCCAGGATAAGAATATAGTCTAGGTAAGGAATCAGAGTTATTTCCTCCTCTCTGAGCTTCTCCAATGCCACTGCCAAGGTCTTGGTGAATATTCTTGGGGCTGAGGAGAGACCAAACGGAAGAGCCTTGAACTGGAGATGTTGATTCTAGAAGGTGAATCTGAGGAATTTCCTGTGAGATGGGACAACTGGAATGTGATGGTACGCATCCTTTAAGTCCACTGTGGTGAGAAAACAATCCGGATGGACCATATTTAGAATTGATGCCACTGTTTCCATCTTGAATCTTCTGTACTGAATAAGTGAGTTCACCAGCTTCAGGTCCAAGATGATTCTGATTCCCCCTGAAGACTTCGGAACCTGGAATATTACTTAATATATCCCTGATCGTTTCTGATCCTCTGGGACCTTTTCCACCACTCCTCTTTTAGATCAAGGAGTGTATTGCTTCTCTCATCTGCGATCTCTTGATAGAATTTAGAGGTAGCCTGGATGTTCTGAAAATATTTTTTCTCGGAATAGTCCTGAAATCCAGCGGATACCCTGTCTCCAAGTTCTGCAGCACCCATCTATCTGAATTTGCTTCTTCTTGCCAAATGCGAAGAAACTGCTGCAGTCGACCTCCTATTATACTTAGAGACAGGGCCCGCTGACCTTCAGAATTCCTTCTTGTATTGGCCTCTTTTGGAAGCTTCTTTCTTGTATCCTCCTCTGTTGGATTGAGGATAACCTTGCTTCTTCTGCTCATAAGATCTCGACTGATAGCGTCTGTTGTCACGAAAGGACTGCCTGCGGCTTCTATAAGACGCTCACCTAGAAGGAAATGACCTCAGCTTCCGATCTTGAGGTAAAAAGGTACTCTTGCCACCCGTGATCTTCTTAATTATGTCTTCCAATTGTTCTCCGAAGAACATATTACCCGAAAATGGCAAAGTCACCAACTTGTTTTTTGATGAGGCGTCAGCCCCCCAGGGTCTCAACCATAACGCTCTTCTTGAAGAAATAGATAAGGAAGAGGCTCTAGCAGATAGTTTTACTGCATCCAAAGAGGCATCGCATGCGAAGCCTACTGCCTCTTTGATAGTAGCCACCACCTTCATCAGTCGTGACCTGGAAACCGATGATTCTATCTTATCCTCTAATTCCGTTAACCATATACGCATGGCTCTTGAAACACAGGCCATAGAAGTAGCGACCTTCATACTCTGGCCTAATACAAAAAACTGTTTCTTCAGAGAGTTCTCCATTTTCCTGTCCATGCAGTCTTTCAATGCTGAGCCATCCTCCATGGGGATCATGGTTTTCTTGGAAAGCTGTGAAACTGCCGCATCTATCTTCGGGGAGTTATACCAGGCAGCTGTCTCGGAATCATCAAACGGATACATTCTCAAAAACATTTTAGAAGAAGATACTCTTGTCTCCTTTGGCCCATTCCGCTTTTACTAAGTCAGTGACTGAACTGTGAACCGGGAACACAGGAACAGACTTCTTGGCTCCCAGGAAAGCAGTATCCATGACGTCTAACTCCTTTTGAACCTCAGTAAGACCCAAAGTCTTCCTAACATGCTTCAGGAAGGAATCCATTTTTTCTAAGTTAAATGAAGTTGCTTCATCCGAAATGTCTCCCTCTTCCTCAGAGGAGTAATCCGAAATGGCCTCAAAGGTGTTCTCTTGATCCTCCCAATCTTTTCTGGTAGATGATCCTTCATCTGGATCTTCTGTTCTCTGTCTCTTCCTAGGGCCAGCTGCTTGCTGCATGGAACTAAATGTCTCTTGCATGGAAGACTTCATCCATGCTAAAAAATCTTGAAACTGCGTAGGCATATTCAGATTAGATTTACTGGAGCAATCCTGACATAGCTTAGCATCTGGAACAGCAGGTTTCAGCTCACATAAAACGCAAATCTTGGGCCTTGAGGCCTTATCTTCCTTACTCTCAGCAGCAGTTTTTTCCTTAGAAGAGGAAGGCTTAGGAGTAGTGGCCATAGCTCTAAAACTTAACCTTTATTAATGATATTCTAAAAAACTACACTTCCATACAGATCATACAACATCAGCAGTGCAACATCAGAAGTGCCCCTTTAAATTCTGGCTTGCGTTTCACACTGGAACGCAGAAGCCAGAAAACATTGCCGCCCAAATCAGTCATAAAAAAGAGAAAAGGCAGGAACTTACCAAGCCTTTCCTGCAACATCTCGAGCCGGACTGGAAGCCACAATCCCCGGTCTCCATACCCTCTGGTGAGCATTGCCGGTAATTGGCATCCCCCAGGAACCGGAAGTCCCGCACGAAAGTCTCGCGATGAGAGAGAGAGGAAGGGCAGCAGGACACACCGTTGCAGACTCCTTCCTGGGCCAGCACAAGCAACAAGGCCGAGGGGGAGAACAGAGGAGAACAGGCCTGAAGGACGCATACACCCTAAGTCGGCCGAAGCAACCAAGACCGAGGGCTGAATGTGGACTTCGTAGAAAAAAACAAAAAAGGTTGTACGTTCAACAAACTCACTCCTACCCAGCTGGTAGGACCAAAAAGACTGTGGAAAGTGGGGCGGGAAGCCCTTTTGAAGCTTTGGAAAGAGATTGGTCCTACGCCAGCTGGGAGGAGGGACAAGCCCACGTTTTTTGTGCCGTGAACGGACACATAAGAAATAATGTTATTGAGCTGTTTTGGGGTAGTTTTACCATGTAACCACTTTAATGGACATTTTAGTTCATAAAAGGTATAAATAAATGTGCACTCCTGTTAGGGGATGCATGTAGATAAAACTATACAGATTTGATATGTTTGCACTTAAGGAATTCAGGGCTTTTTCGAAATATTTAAAACGTTCATAAAATGTTTTTGATAGTTTGTGTCTTTAGCAACAGAACTGTTTAATTTTCTGTGATTATGACATCAAAGCCTGTAGCATTATGCAAAACTGACATGTAAGGCAACATGCATAAGTTCAATTACTTCTGAATACAAAGTATACATGATTTTCGTTGCCTATGGGAATCAGACCTATGCAGACGACTAGCAAAAGTGCTGACAATATATACGGCCTGAAGAGTCTAATACACGAACCAAGCCCCTGGCACTTGCATGACTAATGATGAAAACAGCTACGCTGCCCTAAACCAAGCACATTAACCTGTAATGCTTCTTACCGTCTCACAAGGGAATTACGCGTTCTATTCAAGCCATACAGCTAAACGTCCGGTTACTGCTATTTAAGAAACGTTCACCCTACTTACACCATGCTATTACTTCCTCCCTTAGTAATCATGGCTATCAACTGCTTCACCTAATACGACAACACCCCGCTTAAAACACTCCTTCGTATTCCTAGTACTTCCCATTCCAACATGGCTACTTCGTTGACTACATCATATGGATCGTACTACTTTTAAAATTAAGATTGTTTTTTCAGCTTCCGGATTCCTGGGACGTGTTGTTTCGTTTTCGGTAAGAACTATAAAATCAAATAATATTTTAGGTCGCTTAAATGTGTTTTATGTCCTGCTGCATATATGAATATGTATTCCTTCGCCATATTTGCGAACGTTTGAAGAAAAAATAAAACTATAACAAAGGCTATTCTTGGTGTATGGCAGCTCTTTGCAGAATAAAGACCTGAGTAGAGCTGACAGAACTTTAAATAAACAGAACCAACAACAGTATTTGGAAGCATAAGCAGCACAATTAACAGTTCTCTGGGCATCACATTATTTCACCCTTTCGTGCCCAATTGTTTTGAACATTTTCCCTTTGTATTTTGTGTGAGACATACAAAGTAGTTTTGATGTAGGGATGTGAAGGTGATTGCCATGCAGGCAAAATATTTGTAGACAATGCCTCCCGATTAGACAAAATTATGTTTTGAGATGGTTCTTGACGGTAAGGGATGTTTGAAGGGACATTGGCCCGTATTTATAGACGTCTGTATACAGTATCTTGTTTATTCAATCAACACATGCATTTGCTACATTATGACAAGTCTACATTGACAGAATATACACGCTTGTAAAACCGGAATGATGTACTTTTTTCTTCGGTTTTATTTTTAGCATCATAATGTAAAAGAATATTTGTCATGCGATTAGGGTGTGCATACATTTGTTCTTTAATCTAATCTTGGTATTTTGAAGCAATATACTCATGAGTGACTAGACCAGAGGGACATAACATGCAGTCATGGACATCCCTGGGAACTCTCAGGATTTTGGCCGAAATCTCAGGGTGAGAGAGTTCAGTGCTACCTCTTTTATATATTCTGCTCTAAACTGGTGCCACTTGTACCAGAAAAGCAGAGGGAGAAATCCTGCTTCATTTGTGTGTTCAAGCAGCGATATCTGTAAGCTGTGCATTTATGGCTCCTTGAATGCTGATTGGAGCGACTCTCGATTACAGCGATCAGGGGGATACATCACTGATAATCTGTATTATGGGAAAGTTAAGGGTTATATTTACATAATCTCAGGGTCAGCTCATTTTGAAAGTTCCCAGGTATGGTCATGGATTGATCATTTATTTGTATTATACTGTATGTTAGTGTAAATTTTCCAGCACGATTCTCTTTATCTGTCCTCTTTTTTAAGGTGCAAACATTATTTTGTCTTCACAATGTTATGCACATTTCCAGATATTAGCCACTCTTTTCTACATCGTTAGCTGCTTGGCCACATGTAATAATGTATGGGCTACAGTGGGGAACAGCTTGGGTGTTTTTTTTTTTGTTTTTTTTGCACTAGTGTGCATGTATCTGTCTGTATAATATAAACACTAGCCTGCAAAGCTCCCTGTGTGCTTAACCGCACATGCGCAGTAGAGACTGCCGGAATGATGCAGTCATGTGCAGTAGAGACTGGCCAAACATGCTGTTCCGGAGCAGGGCACTTCTAACGGCTCACCACCTGTCTCTGCTCCCAGCTCCGGGGCTGCAGCCGGGGCCACTGGGTGGCACTTTAGCCTGTATAAACGGGCTTTCATACTAGTGTATGTATGTATGTAAAAATTGACTGGTTGTCTTGAGGGAGTTGAAACATTGATAATAAAAAACAAAATTCAATAAGGAAGTCCTGTGAGTGCTCCCCTTTTACATGGTAATTAAACCATTTCTTGTTTTTTATATATATACTAGTTGAACAGCCCGTTACACGGGCCACAGTGCCTCTGGCAGCCGGTCGCAGGGCAGTCACACGCAATGGAGACTGCCCGCGCCTCGGCTGATACAGAGCCTCTGGCAGCCGGTCGCGGGGCAGTCACACGCAGTGGAGACTGCCCGCGCCTCAGCTGATACAGAGCTGGATGCTCCTTAGGAGCGCCCAGCTCTGTATCAGCCGCGGCGCGGGCAGTCTCTACTGCGCATGACTGCCGCACGCACAGCAGTGTCTACTGCGCATGTCGGGCGTTACACACAACTTGGCGAATTATTATATAGGATATATATAATATACATATATTTAATGATGCTGAAAAAAGACGTGTCCAAGTACAGCCCATGCCAAATCACCCTTATTGATCCAGAGGAAGGCAAAAAAAAAAGGAGGCCAATTACAATTAAGCCACAAGTGAATTATGATACTATATAATTTTCCCTTGAGAGCAGGAAGGAACAGTGAAATTATCAACAACTGTAATGTACGCTCTACTTGGTGATGATGACAAATAATTCCCTGCTGCCTTGTCTTTGTTGTAGCTGGCACAATGGCAGACAGGTGCACTGTGCAGCTATTATCCAGTAACCTCCTGGGGAGGGTACTGGGTGCTTGATGATCACATCTACAAGAGGAAGTGAGCTCCCTCCTTTACTGCTGATGGATTCCTCCAAATCAGATTCAGTATCATCAGCCTTCCGGCTCCTCCTGCTCGATACTGTTCAAGCAAGCTTAAAAAAAAAAAAAAAAAAAAAAATCTCTGTTAATATGTGGCTCAGGAATCCACCTAGCCTTCTAAAATCTGGGTGGAAAACTGGACCATTCTCACAGGAAAAGCTGTGGTATTAGTGAAAAGGAAGATCTATGAGTTCCACAATGGGAGGTAATTCCAGTGGCAAATCATGCATTTTTCGTGGAATTTCTTGCAGAACTAAAAGGGATTTTTGCTCATGCCCATTTGCTACCTTGGGCTGTTTGATTGCTGTCTACCCCAATCTATTTTCCTGTTTAATGATTCTGAACCTGAGCTGCCTGCCCTTGACCTCTGACAGTATAAAATTCTTTTGCCTTCTCCTTTCTGTACAGTCCTTGGACTTGCATCATTGGCCACCGATGGCCATATTGTCTCTTGGGCTCAAACCTCCAGGCAACGAGTAGTTGCCTCATCGTTGATCATCTCCAGCTGCCATTGGTTCCCAAACTACAGAAACTTTACTTAATACTACTTTTAATCCGTGTAAAGACCGGGAGTGAGTTGGAAATGTGGTGTATTTTTGTCCCCACCCCTCTCCACACACACACAACCCAATTCCCGTTTAGAATCTCACAAAGGTAGTTCTGGACCACTGTAGAAAAACTTCTTCATAAGTAGTTGGTAGAGACAGCAAAGCGTTGTGCAACTGGTGTTAATTGTATAGACGTGTGCAGAGGGTAAGTTTCTACTCTGATATGCTGATCTTCTTATTAATGCATGTCTGTTTACCTGAGCAGTATGGATCTGTACTTAGGATTTGAGTTTATGTTAACAGAAAAACTTTCTTTTTCTTGCAGATACATCAGTAAGCCAAGTTAAAAATATAATCCCCTCTTCTACTGAAATAGACCCAAAATGTCAGGCCTTGGCAGCAAGAGAGCAGCAGGAGAAGCAGGCTCTTCAGCACCCCCTGAAAAGAAGGCGGCACTGGAGGATTCCGGCACTACAGTGGAGACCATAAAACTAGGAGGTGTTTTTTCCACGGTAACTAAACTGCTGTATGGTCTCGCTTCTCAGTCATATAACACTTTGTACAGTTTTTCTGCAGCAAGCATTCTCTTGCTTTCCATTCATTGTTATCTTGCAGGAAGAACAGGACTTGCATACTCTTCAACTGAAAAACAAAAAGCTGGCTGGAATACTGGACCAGAGACAAGCAATTGAAGATGAGCTGCGTGATCGCATTGAGACTTTAGAAAGGCGACAAGCAACAGATGATGCATCTCTCCTTATTGTGAATCGCTACTGGAGTCAGGTTTGTATAATTTTCTTTCTTTTCCCCTGTGTTTTCTTCTCCATTATCTCTTTCATCTACCATCTAATTTCTCATTCCACTTTTTTCATTCTTCATGTACTGACTAACCAGTGGCTTTGTTTATTTTTTTTGCAGTTTGATGAGAATATTGGAATTCTCCTGGGTCGTTATGATTTGGATCAAGACTTGGGGGAGTTTCTGAGTGAGCGTAAAGCATTGGTGCTTCCAGAACCTGAACCAGATTCTGATAGCAATCCAGAGCGCAAGGACAGTGAAAGGGGTGAGTGATGTTGGATATGGTAATAAACATAGAGGGGGAATGGATCAATGATAAGACTGAGAAATTGTTATACAGGTTGTTTAAAACTGATGGTTGAAAGGTGGGGAGGCGTTAATCGGAGTATTTGGCTATAAGTTTTTTTTTTTTGGTTTTTTTTTTGTCCTGGAAGGTTTCATAGTAATGACTTTGAAAACCGTTTCGCTAGTTTGTTTGTTTTGCTCACACTGATTTAACTACTACAATTTTACATATAAAGTAAGCTGCAATAACTTGCCAAAGTTCTCACTTATGCAACCAAAAGCATGGAATTTGCTGTTAAAGCTTTGAGTACATTGACTCTGCCTCACTGTAATTTGTTGAATGCATCATACATAGCACGACAATTAATAGAACCAAAGGTTTTTTTGTAAGGAAGTGAGCAATCAGAAAATTAATATTGTTTGGACTGAATGTGATTTGAATGATTTAACATTTTAATTTCATGTTTTTTTTTTCTTTAATCTCTTTTGCACGCTTTGCATACTGATCAGTGTTTTTTTTACTTGATTTACTTTCATCTAAGGTAACTTTGAGGTAGATAGGAGTTGTAAGAGTAATTTTTCTTTCCTTGTAGTTTATCTCTCTGACCACTATTGCTAATGGCCTCTGATTATAGGTGAAAGTCTTTTGGAGGCACCGCTCTCCTTCTTGGCCACCTTGGCCAGCAGCAGCAGTGAAGAAATAGAGTCTCAGCTACAGGAACGTGTAGAATCTTCACATCGAGCAGTCTCTCGAATTGTGTTTGTGTATGACTGTCTGCACACAAGGCTTGACCAGCTTTCTACCAAACTGAGCAGCACTGGTGAGTTTGTCATTTTGTTTCTGCTTTCTCTATCCTGTTTGCTTCAGGTCAATGTTCTTGACCTCTTCTTCCTTCTTTTTTTTTTTTTTTTTTTTTTTTTTTTTTTTTTCCCCTCCCTTATTTTTATCTTTCTTTCTTTCCCTTTCCATACGTTTCCCCTGCTGTGCTTGATACATACTATACACTTTTTATCACTGTTTTTAGGTATCCTATTTGTTTTGTTAAAATAGGTGCTAACTATATCACCTGCAGTTGAGTTGAAGCCATAATCTAATTGGAATGCTTTCTTTGTTATGCTTACTCTGTGTGTTATTTATTTATTTTTCTTTCTGTGATTTCTGCATCCTTTGTAGACCCCTCACTGATGGAGGAGGCTGTTAGGGAGCTAAACTCTCTGCTGTCTAATGAGAATGTGCGCTTGCAAGAAGTGTGTAGCCTATTGCAGGAGAAGCAGCAGAATATGTCCCAAGAGGTTAGTAACCATGTGTGTTTTTGCACCTTCTGTAGCAAAGTATAAATGTAGAAGAGAGAACAGTATGACAAAGTTCCACATATTGAGCTAATTTAAGACCAGGGTATCCAAAGATGTGCTCAAGGATGGATATTGCTGATGAAGCATACATGAGCATATCAGTGGCTCATTTAATTTTGATTATGCCACCTGTGCTCATGAAGGAATATCCTTAAATTTTTGTCCCTTATATGATCTTTGAGGACAGGTTTGGCCACCCTGATTATAAAGGATTATAGAAAGGTGCAAAAATAAAATGTATTTCATATAGTGGAATATCGGTACAAGATATTAGCATGTGAAGTACTCGGGAGAAGTGGCACTCAACACAAAACCAATGTAATCCTATATCCCCCCACCAAAAAAGCGAGAGAAGGAAATGTCTATAAAAATAAGCATATATAAAAAAAAGTCACCATTATATGTTCCAATCCATAGGCAAAAGTAATGAAATCTATTTAATATAATGCAGGGGATAAAGTTGTAAAAGTCCTTCTGGTGCTGGTCTTAGGAACCTATTAAGAAAGCCAGTACTTAGAATATATAGGTGTAAAGAAAAACAAACACACAGCTTTCATTGGGTGGTATATTAAAGGGATAGTAATACTTCGTTTTAACTTTATTTTATTTTGTAGGCATTAAAAAAACATGAAGAATGATATAAGTCTTATCTCTCAAACCTTTATGGTTTATGAGATATTCACAAGCAAAGTTCCCCTCCCCGCCCCTTTTACCTAGTGTAAACAATCTCTTCTCAGATGTGGATCAGGTTGTATGACAGGACAGATAACAGAAGGGGACAATTTTCTTTGTATGAAAACAATGAAAGCCCTCCCCCCCTTGACAAGTTTTTCAGCTTTTTCCATTATCTTAATTGAAGATTGTCCCTCTCTGCAGTCTACCTGGGCATCTCCCTTCTGATCTGGTTGAACAGGGGGGGGGATACTTTGTTTGTGAATATCTCTTAAACCATAAAGGTTTCAGAGATAAGACTTATATCATTCTTCATGTTTTTTTAATGCCTACAAAATAAAATAAAGTTAAAATGACGTATTACTATCCCTTTAAAGCAGACTTGTAATACTACATCATAAGGTGTGTGTGTGCGTGTGTGTGTGTGTGTGTGTGTGTGTGTGTTAAAAAAAAAAAAAAGGCACTATACGTGAGAACTAGATGGTGGAACTGCCCTGTTTTCACCCCCCCCCCCCCCGTCTCCATTCTTCAACCAGAGGCTTCTTCCTCTAGCCTCCTCTGCATAGCCCATTGTAGGGTCACCTTTTCTCTTCCTCCCACTGTATCATTCTTATTTATCTTGTGTCCAGTATGGAACACAGGAACCATGGGGTTAAGCTTCCCTCTTCCAGAGGGAAAGTAATGCCCACTTAGAATTTGCTGCTATATTGTAGATTTAAAAAAAAGATCTTGAGCAAGTCCCATCTCTCAAACCTTTGTTTCAGAGATATCCGCAGCTAAAGTTCTACCCTTTCCCTGATGTCAGCTCTAAAGCTGACGGAAGGAGATCCATGTCGGCTGACTCGAGGCGGCTGTTCAGCAGAGCCAAAATAGCTATATTTAAAAAGAACTACTTCATTGGAACAGTCTACAAAGTGTGATTGCAAACCAGGCACACTTTGTTGACTGTTCCAGTGAAGTATTTCTTTTTAAATATCGCTATTTTGGCTCTGCTGAGCAGCTGCCGGCAGGTCCCAGGAACGGGATCTCCTGCTGTGAGTAGAGCGCTAACGTCAGTGCAGGGGGAGGGAGGGGGGAACTTTAGCTGCAAATATCTCTCAAACCATAAAAGTTTGAGAGATGGGACTTGCTCAAGATACTTTAGATACTGTTTATTTATTTATTTTTAAATTTACAATATAGCAGCAACTTCTAAGCAGGCATTACTAACCCCTTAATGACCAGCCGATCAGTGTGGCACGGTCAGTTAAGGACCATGGAGCATTTATTTATTTATTTTTTGTTCCTTTCGGTTCCGGACTCCCCAAACGGTGTGCAGCCGCGGGGGGAGCCTGGATTTCCATGACGGTCATAGTACGTCACAGGTCGTTAACTCAGATCGACCCATGACGTACTATGACCATCAAGGGTCGTTAAGGGGGTTAAAAAAAAAAAAAAAAAAAAAGACTTTGGGGCGGATACTCCCTCCTCTTCTTCCAGCTTACCCCCCCCCCCCCTTACCACCTTTCCAGATTAAAGTGACCTCTCAACCAGTAGAAGCAAGCAGGGATTGCTGTTAGATTTTTATCTGTGCTTTTTTATTTTGTACCTTATATATGGGACTGTGTAATCCCCCATTAGGAGGACTCTCATTAACTGGCTTCCCTGGAGTTGGATTGCCCAGTTCACATGTGTATTTCTGAATTATTTCCCTGTGGAGGTTTGCTTCATAAGCCTGTTCCTCATGGCTGAGCCTCTCTGAAGGTCTGCAATTTACAGTGGGGTCCCAGACAAAGAAGACTGGTAAGTTAACCTTTTGAGTGCAATGGCCTTGTCTACTTATGCCGCATTAGCTTTGGCACCCACTTTCAGTGGAGTCTTTGAATATTTTGCACTCAATCTTTTCATGATGGTCCCTTATTTGATCCTGTGTAATAATGGTGGCTGCTGCTGCTGCCCTTTCATGGTTAGTTTTCCATATTGAAGGTTTAGTTGTACAAACAAACATCACAGAAAAATAAATACTAATCTAAGTGTAGTAATTTATTGATTTCAAATAAACATTTGAGAGGTAATGAACTTATATATGCCCATCTTGGGCTATTGCACATCTGAGGGTCCCTTTCCTGTTAGCCAGCAAACTGTGTCCTCCAGACAAAATATCTGGATGTGATGTTGTTCCTCAGAGTATATTAACAGTCCCTTAGATGGATGAATTGGCTGGGAAATGCACTTGCCTGGAAGTCCTCAAAATGACTGTATAATATAATATAATGTGTGATTTATATAGATAAAATAATAAATATAAGGGAAGCTGGCAATGTACACAGTGCCACTTTCAGCTAGTTGGGGACTCCTCTGGTGAGCTAGATGAAGAGGATATGGATTCTTCCTTGTCCTTTGGGCATCCATATGAAGCTGACCGTTACCCCTCAGCAAGGGCTCATCATAGCTGTGTTGGAGACCCTTCAGGTCTCTAAAGCATCTGATGTGGGGTCTGCCTCTCCAATATCTCCCAGAGGTGCAAGAAAGACTCCACAGTCTTTCCTCCCAACTGCGTATTTGACCAGATAAGAGACTTATTTCCACATTATACCCTATTTGCTGAGGCTTTAGTACAGTGGGGTTCCCCTATTTGTAGACTGGCCAAAAATACACTTGTTGGCAGATAGTGCAGGCCTTAAGGACCAGGCTGACATACTCCTTGACTCCTTATTAAAGGCAAATTTTGTGGCCAGACTTGCAACCCATCTTTGCTTCATTTTGGGTCAATAGAGCAATGGCAAATTGACATGAGCAAATCTCGGGGACCATCCATTGTGATGTTTCAAAGGAGGAACTCCTGGTTATGCTTGTAACACATTAGTAGCCAGTGCATCCCTGTCTGAAGAGGCCTTTGATGCCAACAGGTAAATTTGCAGCATTAGCTGTGGTTGCATGTCTTACTTTGATCAGCAGACCAAATCTTTGAGTCACAATCTTCAAACAGATCCTTAGGTTCCCCTTCATTTTGCGGCCAAGTATCTTTTTGGACCTGACCTGGGTAAGGCCATCAGTGATGCCACTGGAGGCAAGAGCATGTTCCTGCCCCAAATTCTTTTTAAATTGGGTAATGGCTCTGCCATCCAGCTGGGTAGGACTTCTCAAACTCTTTAAATGTGTTTTTTCCTTATATATATATGTGTGTGTGTGTGTGTGTGTGTGTGTGTGTGTGTATATATATTAAATTTTTTTTTTTTTTTTTTTCCTCCCCAACCATTGTCATTTGGGCCGCTAGGGTGCTTCCTTACCGGGAGACCAATGCGGTTTGCTCGAAGACCCGGTACCCGTGCGCATAGAACTTTCCCTGAATGGAATTGGTGGTACCTTTCCTTCCTTGCCTTCTTAGTACGGCAGGCAGGCTTCCTCTTCTTCCCAGGAGTGCGGGCGCCCTCTGCATGCGGGCCAAACAGGAAACAAGAAATGGAGTTGCAGCCTAATTGGTTATGCTTTCCGTAGATGGAATGCATGAAGCAGGAGTCTCTCAGTGTCCTGAACAGGCAGGCAATGCAGTTGAATCTCCATTTCCTCTTCCCCCAGTTACCTGATGTCACAAGACTAGGTGTACTACCGGTAAACCCTAGCTGCGTTAGAAACAGAGAGGAGGTTAGGCTCCTCCAACAAGAGTTGGTAGGGTGAAGGGTTGGATGTGGAGCTAGAGTTTGGTGCTTGCTGTCGTAGGCCCCCTGTGGTGGGCTTTGCTGCGGTCTGGGCCTTGTAGATTTGCTGGCTGCAAAGCCACATGGGCCCCCTCCAGTTGAGCTGAAGAAGGCCCAGGATAACCCGCTACAGCAAGGTCTAACACTACCAACCCCAGGGAGATTATTTTCAAAATTAAAGTAAATGAGTAGGAGACTCCTCAATTAGTAGAAAAGAGTCCAGGTACAGGGTATCCTTTTAAAAGGTTGCATTTTAAATGGCGATCAGCTGCACACCGCATTTAACATGTCTCCAGGATGAAAAGGGCGACATGCATAGAAGAGCGAGATTCTCTTGTGACCTCCTTCAATACCACAGCATACCTGAATCTAGATCTGGACAAGGAAGGTAGAAGCTATAGAATCATTACAAGGGACTTGTAGCTGGCTCAGGTACTGCCTGCGATCTGGTAGGCAATTTATTTTTTTTTTTGGTGTGGCAGAGAGGGTTAAGCTACATAACGAACAAAGGAGTAAAAATCCTAGATGTTTGTTCGATATGTGGCTTAACCCTTTGAGTGCCGTACCAAAAAATGAAATTGCCTACAAGTCCCTTGTAATGATTATGCAGGTTCTACCTTCCTTGTCCGAACCAGTTGCAGAGGGCTGGATCCAGATTCAGGTATGCTGCGGTATTGAAGGAGGCGACAATAGAATCTTGCGCTTATATGCCGGCCGAGATTCTCATGTTGCCCTTTTCATCCAGGTGACTTGTTAAGTGCGATGTGCAGCCACAAGCTATTTAACATGCAGCCTTTTAAAAGTGAACCCGGGTACAGACCGCAACTACTGGCAGCAGGTTCCGAAAACAGTAGGCTGGAGAATAGTCAGGGACTGGCAGGGTCTGTAACAAAATGGCAAGAGAAATCCAAATCAGCTGGCTGGAGGTTAGTTAGGGTCAGGCAGGGTTGGAAACAAACAGGCAGTAGAATAAGAGATACATGCACAGACTTGGACTGCAATCGCGTGCCGGAGGACCCGGCGCACATCCTATTTACATGGCCAAGCCGGAAGTTCGACTCCAAAGAGAGGCCGTGAGCCTCGTCAGCAGCTAGAGGAACCATAGAGTTCCTGGACAAGAGAGAGTTGCTGCAGAAGTACTGGAGAAGTACGTGACACCTGGCCAGGTGTATATAAGGTAAGTCTTTTTGGCTCTATGATCACTATGTATAGATATCATGTCTGCCTCTGAGTCAGAAGGAGAAAGAGAGGCCAGCTTTTGAAGCCTCTGCTAAAGAGGATAAAGGTTCTTAACAATTACAATCATACCTCTCTTGTGATGCTAAATTAAGTACCAGTGAATCTGGCGAGCTTTATCAAGACTGTATTAAAAAAGCAGCAGGTAATGACATGACATCACAATTTTAAGTGTTTTTGAGCTGGATGAAAGTGTCAATGCAAGACACCTTCAAAGCTGTGCAGAAAGGGGAGCCTTCCAAATAAAGACAATGTCTGGACCCAGGAGAAGGTTCCTCATCCCACCTAGAAGAAGAGAATATGGACCCCAGCCTGTTTTGATCCGGCATCAGAATTTTCATCTGAAGAGGAAGGGGAGGTGACAGGTGATCCTGGTTCCTTCAGTTTAGACCGAGTGGATAGACTGATTCGGCTGATTAGGAAGTCCCTGGGTCTTTCAGATGTTACTGCAAGACTTCGATGTCATGGATACTACATTTTTGGGTAAAAAGAAAAAAGTGCCTTTCTTTCCCATACACCAGTCAATTGTTGACTTAGTTAATGCAGAATGGAAACTTGGAGATAAAAGATCCAGTGTTTCCAGGTGTTTTTCAAATATTTGCCTCTTTAAGGAAGATGTGATCAAGACCTGGCTCCCAAGATTGATGCCAATGTTGCTCAGCTGGCCAGACGCACTACTAAAACAGAACCTGGGAATTCTAGACCTGTGAGTTTGACCTCTGTAGTGGGAAAACTGCTAGAAGGGATAATAAAAGACTATATTCAGCATTACAACACAAGAAATAAGATCATTAGCACGAATCAACGTGGTTTTATGAAGAATAGATTATGCCAAACTAATCTTTTCAGCTTCTATGAGGAAATAAGCAGCAACCTTGACAATGGCAAGGCAGTAGATGTAGTATAGCTAGACTTCGCAAAGGCATTTGATACAGTGCCACACAGAAGGCTGGTGTATACAATAAGGAAATTGGGGCTAGGAGATAACCTTTGCAATTGGATACAAAACTGGCTGAAGGATAGGGAACAGTGTGTGTGGTTGTAAATGGAAAATTCTCCAGTACAGTTAAAGTGGAGAGTGGAGTACCTCAGGGTTCAGTATTAGGTCTGCTGCTTTTTAACATGTTTATAAATGACCTGGAAATAGATATAGAAAGCAAAATATCAATATTTGCAGATGATACTAAATTATGCAAGGTCATTAATTCAGAACAGGATATTTTCTCTCTACGGAGGGACTTATATACAATGTCAGATTGGGCAAACAAATGGAATATGAAGTTTAATGTGGGGAAGTGTAAAGTCATGCATTTGGGAGGAAACAATCCCAAGGCTACTTATGAACTTAATGGAATCATTTTAGGGGACTCATTGCTGTCTTGCATAAAAAGAGGTATCGAAAGAAGAATGGATAACATTATTTTGCCATTAAACAAATCATTGGTAAGACCTCTCCTTGAGTATACTGTGCAATTTTGAGCACCGGTTCTGAAAAAGGATTTACTAGAACTAGAGAGGATACAGCGAAGAGCAACAAAATTAAGGGAATGGAGGACTTGATGTATGAGGAACGACTAGACAAACTTGGTTTATTTAATCGAGAGAAAAGACGACCAAGAGGAGACCTTATCGCATTGTACAAGTATATGAGAGGTCAATACAAGGATCTCAGCGGGGAGCTATTTATTCCAAGGCCTGATCAGGTGACCAGGGGACACCCCTTGAGATTAGAGGAAAGGAGGTTTAAACTTCAGCAGAGGAAGGGTTTTTTTTTTTTTTTTACAGTAAGGTCTGTTAAATTGTGGAATTCATTGCCCAAGGAGGTGGTTATGGCAGATACAATGGATACATTTAAGAGAAGATTAGATACATTTCTTTCAAAAGGGAACATACAGAGTTATACTGTTTATCAGTAGGCTGATCAGGATGGTCTGATAAAGACTAACTTAATTGGTAGCAGGAAAGCTATAACATTATCAGTTACTGGGGTATGAGGAGAAGGTTGACCTTGATGGACTTGTGTCTTTATTCAACCTAATTTACTATGTTACTCTTCCCCTAAAGGATGGGATTTGATGGGGCTTGACTCGCACCATGAGAATCTGGTTAGCAAGCCTGGAAGAAAGAAGCCATGAATTACTCCTGTGATGCATCCTTTGATATCATTCGGCTCATGGCCAAATCTGCGCTCTCTGTTGCCAGCAGACTAGCTTTGTGGCTTAAGTCTTGGAATGTGGACACACCCTCCAAGAGTAATCTTGTGGCCTTACGATTCACTGGGACCTCATTGTTTGGAGAACACCTTGAAGACCTTATTAAGAGAGCTTCTCGTGGAAAAAGCATATTTTTGTCTCGGGAGCGAAAACCCAGGTTTTCTTCCCCTAGATCATCTGGCTCCAGAGTTAGAAACCCTTCCTTTTGTGAACATACCAAGTTTCAAGGAAGACCTTAATACCGAAGAAGACACTGATTTACCCATACTATCAGAGGAGGCTATAGGAAAGAATTTTCCAACAGGCCCCAAACCAAAAAGGAGTTCCAAAGAAGACAATCAGGCCCTAGCCCTGGATCCAGTTGGGGGGCAGACTGGGTACTTTTCTTGCAGCCTGGGAAAAATTGGTGAAACCAGATCTTTGTGTACAGCAAGTCTTGGAGCTAGGATACCCGATAGTTTCATGATGCCCCAAGTTACCATCTATTTGTGATGTCAAAGATTCCTCCCAATTCAGCTAAAACTATGGCCTTACTAGACTCCATTAAGAATTTTATTTAGAAAATGTTTTACCAGGAAGAATACCAGAAGAATCTTCTGTCAAACGGAGTAATAGAGCCAGTATCTTTTCATCAGCAGGGTTCAGGCATCTATTCTGTGCGGTTTATAGTTCCAAAGAATTCTGGGGTATTTTGGACAATTCTAGAGTTGAAATCCTTGAACCAGCTACTCAGTGTCTCATTTCAAGATGGAATCCACATCATCTATAATGAAGATAGTCTTTCCAGGAGCTTTCGTGTCCACGATAGATCACATTCCAGTCAGATGTCTCACAGAAGGTTTCTGAGATTCGTAGTAAGAGACTAACACTTTCAGTTCACATCCCTTCCCAGGCCCCCAGGGTCTTCTCAAAGATCCTAGCATCAGACCTTCAGCCTTTAAAGGGATATTTAATGTTTCATAATAAAAGCAGCTCCAATTTTCATAGTATTTGGGCCATAGAGAGTGTTGTTTTAATACTGTGAGATTTGTAATTCAAGAGTAATTGAATGCTAAAGTTTCCCCCTCCCACCCCTTTTACCTAGTATAAGCCCCCCACTCCGCAGATGTGGAATCCAATCCATAGACCAGACAGCTCACATCAAGGATCAATCTTACTACTGTGAGAACCAATGAAAACCCAGCTTTTTCCCTCATCTTAATTGAAGATTGTCCCTCTCTGCAATCTACCTGGACACTCCCTGCTGCTCTTAGCTGATCAGTGTTACATCACTAAAAGGGCTGGGAGGTGGGTATTTTATCATTCAATTACTCTTGAACTACAACTCTGAAAGAATTGCAATAACACTCTCCAAGGCCCAAATACTATGAAGATTATATAGAGCTGCTTTTATTCTGAAACATTACTATCCTTTTAAGAAGTATTTTACTCTGAACATGGTCCCAAAGGACACATGGGGAAATCCAAGTCCAAAGATTATAGAGTCCTGTTAACACCATTAGCTCAATGTTGCTCATACCATACTGGGCTTCCACAGTAATACAGTAATATTCACACTCCCTATGGCCCTCTTAAGCTGTGGTCCCTACCAACCCCATCCCCCAGGTGCCCTCCACTGCAAAACAAGAGCCGGTGTGGGTTAAGACTCTGATGTCTTTAGTTGCTTCTATCCCTTCATTCAGTCAAGTAGTTCTCTATTATTGACACCCCATGCCCCCTATCAGACACGCTGACCCTGTTTTAGAGGCCAATTCAGTTGATTTCTCTGTTTAGGAGGTTGGCGCTAATGGGAGGACATGGCTATGTCCTTGTCTTTTTGAGGATGCCTTTAAGGGAAAGCCCTTCCCCTTAGCAGAGGGGCTTATTAAAGCTGTTTTAGTGACTTTGCAGGACTCTGAGCATTCTGATGCAGGGTCTTTCTTACACAACATCTTCCAAAGGCACAAAAAGGAAATACCCATTTTTCATCCCCATTGTTCTTATACCAGTTTATCCTGGAAGAATGGATGACTCCTGAAAAGAGACACTTCCTTAATAAATGCATTTGTAACCAGTATCCTTTCTGAGCAGAGGCCTTGTCTCACTGGGCTACCCTAGCTGTCACTGATATATATATATTTTTTTTTCCCTCACCACCACCCTATTTCTTGCCTTGCTAGGTTATTAGCTTTAGAATACAAGATTTCATGTCAACTTAGATCTTTTTCAGTCATATTCTAGAATGAAGACCAAATACAAAACACATGACATAGATTGTACATTGATGACTCTGGGAACTGCAAGTTCCTGATTAACTTGGATTCCACTGGCAGTGAAACTCGTACTACCAGCGTTTTGTGTAAATAATTCTTTAGAGTCCAGTAGAGACATCTCTTGGTCGATGGCTAGTTGGAACAATATATCTTTCCCTTTTGATGTGTGACTAGCTCCAGTAAATTGTGTAAAGAGTTAATGACTTAATTTACTATATTTAGCCATTTTTTTTTTTTTTTTGGCTGTATGTATTAACCCTCCAAGTGGTAGAGGGGCTCTCAATGCACTCTTTAGCAAAATGCTCCCTGTATGCCCCTGGCACTCAAAGGGCCCAAAGTATTTTGTAAATGTAACATAAATTCATTTCCACTGTTCAGGCCAAAGTTCAGTCTGTTTAAACTTGGTCATCAATGTATTCTTCCAGTTCTTTCTGTCTCTATGTATGAAAGTTTCCCATCGGTACTGTGAGCCTGAGAGCTTTGATGCTGTGACCAGCTCTGCAAATGTTACACTGGACCTATGCGAATAGATATATTCGTGCGTGGAGTAACTTTGCACATGTGATGAGGTAGATAACATTAAGCTCTCACGAGCAGGGCCCTCTGATCCTCCTGTTCTACACATCTGATTGTACTATTTAATACCTCTGTATGTCTATTCCCCAATTGTACAGCGCTGCGGAATTAGTTGGCGCTATATAAATAAAGAATAATAATAATAATAACATTAGATGATCTGCAGGAGAATTTGCCCTTAATGTGGTGGTATGGGCACCTTATACACCTTATGCACACATGTGTACTATAGCTATCTCTTGCAGACCGGGAGCTAGACCATTTTCTGTTGCACTTTTAAAGTGTTAGTAATGCCAGCTTATAAGTTGAAGCTATATTATAGATTCAAAAATAAATAAAGTATCTTGAGCAAGGCCCAATTCTCATACGGTTTGAGAGATATAACGTTTTAAAGTTCCACCCTACTTACCCTTGCACTGACGTCAGACAGAAGAAGATCCCGGTCCTGGGACCAGCCGGCGGCTCTTCAGCGGAGCCAAAATAGCAATATTTACAGAGAAATACTTCGGGGGGGGGGGGGGCGGGGCAAGCTGCTGAAGAACTTGGATGTACTTTCTACTGCTCTGTAAACAGAGCTCCGCATTTCCAGTACAGACTAAAATAGTCTGTTCTATTTTGCTCTAATATTTAAGATGCTGTTACTCTGAGGCTTCCCCGAGGGTTATATAGCAGAAAATTCCAATATTTGTGAGGAAGGACGCTAAACTATTTATGGCTTTCTTTTCGTGCCTTTAGGCCAGATGTTACGTCCAGGATGTAGAGTACCTTACACTGCAAGGTATCCAGCCTTTTCCAGACGAAGGAAGACTTCAGAGCATGGATGGGAGAGCTTAGAGATATGATTCGCAAGGAACTAGCAGGACTGAGCTTGGATCGAGGGATGCTTGATCAACCTCCAATGCTCCAAGACCAGGATGGTGAGGCCTGGATCTGTCCCCAGGAATTGGGGAACTAGACCTTCTGGCGACAAGGCGAGTCAGTAGATTGCCATTGGGAACTCAATGTAGATTTGATTAGTGTTGTCATACGCAGAAATCAAGATATGCTGAGCTGAAGGGATACCATATGGTTTGCAGCTCCGTGTTTGGAGTTGAAAAACTGGGAAAAGATATATGGGTATGAGACCCACCAAGCATATTCCTTTGGAAGGATCAGAAGATCGATATGGGGCCTTCCTCCGCGTTTGTTCCAGCACTAGTGAAATGTGGTCAACTTTTCCCCCTCACCAGTGATGCACACTATGAAAGGGATACCTTGCCATGGGACCCGGGAATCTCGCTTTCACCACTTGGCACTGCCCTCTACAGGAATGTACTCCCTTCCTTGTGGGACAGGGGCTCTCCTGCTATGTTGTGGGGTTGAATTCCCTTATGGTCTTCCCTCCTCCTCCTCTTTTAACATTCCAGTTTGCCTGTTGAAGATGTTTGGATTTATTCTAGTTATGGAGGCCTGTGGATGCTCGTATAGACTTACTGTGTTATCCCTTTACTCTTCTATGAACACGCTGCTTCAGATCATGAACTCCAACTCTACGGGAGTGGAAGACTCTGTCACCCCCATGCGGGGTGCTGAACTCTCTCATGTCTATGCTACTTCCCTTCGGATTCTCTGGGTGGTCCCCCCCCAAAGGCCCAGGAGGGGTCTCTCCCGGCTAAATGACACCCCAGATAATATTTGGACATATATCTATACTGTGATATGTCTCTGGGGTCGGGGAAACATTCACTCTGGATGATGTTTTTGATTTATCTCTGCTTGTGTATGAGACGACCCTTTGAATCTAATCACTCTAATGCTTCTCTGCCAAATGTTTAACATGTTCTCCTTTCTAGGATATGTGGCTATTCGTTGTTCATAGAGTTGTGTTGGGTTGAGTGGGTGGAGCGGTGCCGGTCGCTGCTCCAGTTATTTCATTTCTCCCCTTCCCTTGTAATGATGAGAGCCTGATATGTTATATGCTTCTTATCGTCTTGCTCCTTATTTTACAACTTTCTTATGTTGCCCAGTAGGATCTTCCCATTATGTTAGCAGAGTATCCCACCTACTTTCAAAGTGCCAGGCTTTCTAGTTGGATGTCACTGAACTACCTTTGTTTTTGTGTAGTTGTCGGAGTGGTGCTGTCTGAATGTTAGCTTAAGCCTTTAAATACTGATTTTTACATATTTATGTTCTACCCTGGTCTTCTGTTGTCCGCTTTATGTGTGCTGCTGCTGCCAACAGAAATACCTATATCTCAGTCTATTTTGGGTACGGATTTATTTAGAGTACTAGATATGTTAGCGCCCTTTGTTTATATCCCAAAGTGTGTTACCTGGACAACCTTGCTCAACTGGTAATGTTCATACTCCCGTGGTTTTTATAGCTCCTTCCCCCCCACCCCGGGGCCTTATGGTCATTACGTGCTTGATATGCAGAGTCTTGGGACCTACTGGTCTATTTCCCTGCTCGCGTTCTCTCTCAACACAGACCCACTGTCATATTACCGGTTTATTGGCAAGCTATATGTATACACACTGTTCTTTCATAGCTTGGGGGGGACATTATACTTTTTATTATTACTAGTTCTTCCACTACTTTCTCTCATGTCCCTTACTCTGGTGTGATTTATATCAAGTTGCAATAAAGATGAGTTACACGACTGGGTATTGTTATACCCTCTATCCATTTTCTTTTAAGCTCTGCAGTATTCTTACCGTCTCTGAGTTGATACTAGTCTTGCATAATGCCTCAATGTAATTAAGTTTCTACACAGAATCTCATCATAGATCTTGCTTTGTATTTCATATATGTATGCTACATTATTATGATATCTAAGTAATCTTACTACTGTACTTATGTAGTACTTACTTTGCTTATATTTGCATGTATCGTCTTCTTTAATCTCAATAAAGAATTTTAAAACTGAAAAAAAAAAAAACTTCATTGGAATGGTCTACAAAGGTGTGCCTGGTTTGCAAGCACACTTTGTAGACCATTCCAATGAAGTTGTTCTTTTTAAATATAGCTATTTCTGCACTGCTGAAGAGCTGCCTCGAGTCGCCAACACAGATCTCCTTCTGTCAGCTTTACAGCTGACATCAGGGAAAGGGAGGGAAGAACTTTAGCTGCGACTATCACTCAACCCATAAAGGTTTGAGAGACGGGACTTGCTCCAGATACTTTATTTTTTTTTAATCTACAATATAGAATCATAGGACATTACTATTACCTTAAGGGAGCTCATTAGCACCAGTTGTTTCAGGTTGGTTAAAGGTTCATGTTTAAAGGAGAGGAGCAGAGGTTTTGGAAATATTATTTTTTTAATCTGTCTTTAATGTGTAGTATTGTTTGTAGCTCTCTTGAGATTTTGTGTAGGACTGCAAGCTGGGGGTTGTAGATGACTACCAGTGACGCTCTGTTCTCTGTGGTTGTTAGTATTCCAGTAGATTTCTTCTGGGTACACTGGTGGCTCTCCTAACTTATGGCAAAAGTTAATCTTTGCTAGCAGTCCAAATGATTAGGACTTCATCTATGTAGACCAGAATCTTTATTTGGCTTGTAGACAAGAATGGCTCCATTTACGTTCCCATGTTTTGGTTGGAAAGGTCTTTTCGAAATGTGAAATTATTATGTTAGTATAAAGTGTATTAGCTGAGTTACAAGTTCTGTGGGGTAAGCAGTCTTGCTCCAGGAATGCTTTTGCAGGGTTCAATGTTCATGCGTAATTTTCATGTTGCATATTCAAGGTGGTGTCTTACCATGGACCAGTAAAGAGGCATAATAATATCTTCCTTGAGTCAATACCCCTTTTAATACATGCCAATATCTTATTGGCCTTTGCAGCTGCCAACTGGCACTGCGCATTACTGCTAAGTCTGTTGTCTACCATTACTCCCAAATGCTTTTCTTTGGTAGATTTCCCCAGCGAAACATCATTTAAACAATATTTTGCATTTTTATTATTACACCCAAAATGCATAACTTTACACATCCAGTTCGGACTTTATTACCCTCCTTAATATTGTGTCATCAGTAAACACTGATATATGGCTTCCTGTGCCCACTGGGCGGTTATTAATAAACAAATTATAAAGAAGAGGTCCCAGGACAGATCCCTGTGGTACGCCAATTATCATGTTTGTCCAATTGGAGAACTTCCAATTTACCACCACTCCTTGCATTCCATCTTTCAGCCAATTTTCAATCCACGTCCAAACGTTTGGCCCTAAGTCTTTCATTCAATTTGTACAGTAACCTTTTGTGTGGAACTTTAGCAAAGTCTAAATAGATCACATCAACCACTGCACCCAAATCTATATTTTTACTTCCTTTTTCATAAAATGCAATCAAGTTAGACTGTTAGTTTGGCAAGACCTATCTTTCACAAAGCCATGGTGGTTCCTGCTAATGATATTCCTATTCAAGATGAATTCTTGAATATATTCCCTTAGTAACCCTTCAAACCGTTTCCCACTACAGATATCAAGGAGTCCTTTTCATGATTTTTTTTTTTTTTTTTTTTTTTTTTTTTTTTTTTTTTTTTGTGTAGGAGAGATGAAGTATGGCGATTTAGGTCTGTGGTTTGACATTCATAGTTTTATGTGTCATGGAAGAATTCCTTGTTCCTAAGCTTTCTGAAGACCTCTTCTTTATGAGAGACCACCTAGAGGCCCTCATTGCAGAAGACCCAAGGGAGAGATGCTTCTATATGCTTCCTAACATACCCAAGGAGGGTAATCCAGGAAGACCTATCATATCTGGAACTGGCACACTCACAGAAAATATTTCTGGCTGGGTGTAACTGTTTTCAAGACACTCAGACCAGTAGGTAAAATAAAACACAGTTTTATTAAACAAAAAACAAAACAAAAGGAAGGATCGCCCTCTATGGGCAGCACTGAGTAATAGCAAGTAGGCTGTATTGGCCCAATATACAGATAATAACTTTACAGATACTGAGGACAGAGGACACAAGGGTTAGCACAGTAATCAGTCCGTCTCAGTTGTGGTGTTTGGCACGCCCTAGGTGGTAATTTAGGCAGTGAGTGGTGTAGTTGACACAACACCTTCAGTCCATAAAATGGAGATAACTGCTTCAGCAAGAGGGAACTGCGACCCGGACCCTGCAGAGACTTGAGCCTGTAGCCCCCACGGGCATAGTAACGGGAGCAACTGGAGTGCAAGAGATTAAGCCAATAGCCCCCACGGGCGTAGTAATGGTAGCAGCTGTATGGCAAGAGCTTGAGCCAATAGCCCCCGCGGGTGTAACAACGGAAGCAACCGGATTGCAAGAGCTTTGTGCCAATAGCCCCTACGGGCGTAGTAATGGTAGCAGCTGTATGGCAAGAGCTTGAGCCAATAGCCCTCGCGGGTGTAACAACGGAAGCAACTGGATTGCAAGAGCTTTCAGCCAATAGCCCCTACGGGCGTAATAACGGAAGCAACCGGATTGCAAGAGCTTTGAGCCAATAGCCCCCACGGGCGTAATAACTGAGAATAGCACTGAACGAGCTAGAGCCCTGGCCCCAACACCGGGCGCGGTAACGTAGACTGACTATACTGCAAGGAGTAGAATGAACCATCGTCTCACAAGGATAGAATGGACCGGCTCAGCAGTAATAGTGGCTGTAAGGTAATGGCTCTGTAAGAGTAAGCAATCGCTCTGTACCAGTGACTGAAGGCTCAGTATAGGAAGCACAGCTCTGCACGGTAAACAGACTCAGCAAACAGGAGCGCAGCTCTGCACAGGTTAACGGGCTCAGCTAGTAGGAGTACAGCTCTGCACGGGTTAATGGCTCAGCCAGCAGGAGATAGTCAGAATGTTGCCTCAGCGACAGCAGGAAACTGGAACGTAGTCGGGGTAGTAGTAAGCCGGAGCAGGTCCCAGAGCAGGAACGTCAGCCAGGCCGGGTCGGAACACGGAGCAGGGTTCACAGACATGCCGGAGCAGGTCCCGGAGCAGGAACGTCAGCCAGGCCGGGTCGGAACACGGAGCAGGGTTCACAGACATGCCGGAGCAGGTCACGGAGCAGGAACATCAGCCAGGCCGGGTCGGAGCAGGGTTCGCAGACACGCCAGATCAGGTCACGAGCAGGAACGTCAGCCAGGCCGGGTCAGATCACGGCGCAGGAACACAGGAGCGAAGACTAAACAGGCCAAGTTGGTATACAGGTATCAGGAACACAGCACAGCAATACTGGCTCAGGAACACCACGAAAGGGCACCTGACAGGTGCCAATAGCCAGGTATAAAAAGGTCACCAGGGGCGGGCCAAACAGGCTCAACCAATAGGAGCGCGGCACAAGCGAGAGTGACAGAAGGAAATCACGGGCACCGTGATACTGGGTGGATAATTGTATTCTGACAGCACTGGTAACCCCCCCCCCCCCAAAAAAAAAAAAAAAAAAAAAAATCACTATGGATGTGGAATCCCTCTACACCAGCATTTTAAATGAAGATGACATTGCAGCCTACAAAACTTTCATAGAGCAAGAGGGCTTACCCACAGAACCTGTGATTTCAGTTAATGCACTAATGCATAATTATTTAACTTTGGCAAAAACTATACATACAAACGATGGTAGCTGCCATGGGAATACAAATGGCTCTACAATACATGTACCTATTCATGCCAAAAAAGCCTCTGGCCTAGCTCTGCTACATAAATGATATCCTGATAATTTGGACTGCCAGTGAAGATGAACTTTTGTCATTTCACAAAAATTACATCCCATCATGAACTTCAAACTCAGTCATTCACCCACATTAATTAACTTTCTGGATACCACAATCCCTATTAGAAACCACTCCATCCGGCCATCTCTGTACCGCAAACAGACAGGATTAATTATCTCTAAAATGACTTCTTGCAACACACACACACACCCCTACACACACACCCCTATTGTTTACAGCCAGACCCTAACACCAATATGTTCTGAAACTTCTGACTGGGATAAAAATCTTTAAAAAAAATCTCCAGATTTTATCAGTCACAGGTATAATTCCAAGGTCAGACAACCAAATTAACAGAGCAGTCAGTGCACCCAGACAAAATCAAACAACCTTAGTAAGAGAACCGTGTGCCATTAGTAGTCTCCTACAGCCCCCAGCTTGAAGTCCTGTGCAAAATCTAAAGCACTTCAAACATTACTACATACTGAAAACAGGTTAAAAAGAATATTGACAAAACTTCCACTTCTCTTATAATAAACCGTTCCATAACCTGAAACAATTGCTGGTAAAGAGCTCCCTTAAGATCCCTACAGTAGAGGTATGGACCCTGGGGGCACATGTACCATATTCCCACCAAACTACTACATTGAGTACAAATTCTCCTGCTGATCATCTAATGTTGTCTACCTCATCATGTGTATGAAATGTCCCAACACTGATTATATGCATGCCAATCTCATGGACACGGTACGTAGAGAGGTCTAAACCTCTGGAAGTATAATTGATAACCAAGTTTAACATCCTGAACTGTGACAGTGAATGCATGTACACAATAAACATATATTGGCCCTTTGAGTGCCAGGGGGGTAGGGGCGAGACATGCATTACCAAGCTCTGAATGCCCCTCTGGCACTTGGAGGTGTTAACACATACATTCCATATACATAGGCATTTTTGGCTGCAAGTCACAAACTCTCTACACACTAAATTTTCTGGAGCTATTCACACATCAAAAGAGAAATAAATGTTGTACCACCTGGATGGCTACAAAGATATTTCTATTGAAGTCAAACAATAATAAACACAGTGGAATAATAAACCTCCAGTGGAATTCATGTTAATCAGGAACTTGCAGTTCCCAGAGTCATGAATGTAATATCTGCCTTGCATTCTGTATTTAGTCTTCATTGTATAATATGCATGACAAATAGACCTAAGTTGTCTTGAAATCTTGCATTCCAAATCTACTTATCCAATAAAGAGGTCCCTTTTAATTTAATCTACCAGCCTCTTGCGTTTCCTATGGGTAAAATTGTATCACCTTTTACCTGTACTTCTAATGTGGTAGCACAAAGATAATCTTCTTAATCTTTTCCATCCTTGTTGCTAATATTCACAAAATGTTTTGATGAAAACTGAAGTTTAGACTATATGATCATTACAAGAAATAATGCTCTTCATGTAATTCATCCATTTACACTACAGTACTTAATTACAAAGCCACTTAATTAGCCTTGCAACTAGCCTCTACAAAGCAAAAAAATGGCTGAGTTGAATTATTTTTACTTGTAGATAATTTCACAGTGTTTCGACTTGCATATTTTATAAGTGCACAATACATAAGGTCCCAAAGATCTTGGAGTATAAACTGATGATCAAGATTAACGCTCTGAACTGTGATCTGAACCATGACAGTAAATTTGTCACATTATTTCACACAATTAACATATTCTGGCCCTGTGAGTGCCAGGAGGGTACACGATGAATTGTGTGCCCTTCTGGCACTCAGAGTATTTATTTACCCCTTTTTTTTTTTTTTTTTTTTCTGTAAGTCATAAACTTTCTACACTTTTTACACAAATTTACTGGAGCTATTCACACATTATAAAGGAAATAAATCTTGTACCACTTGGCATCTACAAAGAGTTGCCACTTCTGGAGTCTAAAGAATAATTTACATGGTCACTGGTGTTAAGTGTTTCTCCTCCATTGGAATTCAAGTTAAGCAGGAACTTGCAGTTCCCAGAGTCATGAATTAACACTCTGTCATGTATTTTGTATTCATTTTTCTAATGTGACTGATCTTACCTTTTATTGGCTGAGTAGCTTTAGAATGTATCACTTTAACTCTACCACATTAGAAGTGTTACACTTTGATTTCCTTCAATTTATTTTACTCCCTCTTTTTAGTTCTCCCAGTTGCAGTCTCGATTAGAGAGTGCAGAATCTCGAGTCTCAGTCCTGGATGGCCTCATCGAGGATTTACAGTGGGATATTGATAAGGTCCGGAAGAGAGAACAACGTCTCAACAGACACCTATCTGAAGTTCTTGAGAGGGTAAGAGGCATGCATTAGAAAAATAACAGCTTCTTTTAATTCTATTTTTCATTTGTCCTTTGAGGAATCAGGAAGGGTATCACTGAAACATTGTGGAATAATGATTGACTGAGAAGTTAACTTGGCTAGTTATACTATTTTAAGTGGAATGGGGAAATAGAGTGTGTGGAGGAGTATGGCTATTGGTCAAACCTGACTTAAAGACAGACCAACACATCCATACAGCCACTCTGTCCCCAAGTGTCAAAAAACCCTCCACTAACCACTCTGGCACTCAAAGGGTTAAAGCGTTGGGCTTTTCTATTGATGAGCTCACTTTTCCTCACAATTTCAGACCTTTTTAGATTAAAGGGATAGTAATACTTAAGTATTACCAATCCCTATAGTAAAGCCCTACCAAAAAAAAAAACGTATTGCCCCCAGTGTCATCTCTCAAACCTTCATGATTTGAGAGATGAACGCTTCTAAAGTTGCCCTCTCCCTCTCCCTTCCCCGAAGTCAGCTTTGTAGCTGACTGAAGGGAAATCCGGTCATAGATCATCAGGCAGCTCTGCAGCAGAGCCGCGATCGCATTTAAAAAAAAAAAAAAAAAAACTTTCACTAAAACGGTCTTCTACGTGTGCTTGCAAACCAAGGACATGTAGAAGACCATTTCAGTGAAAGTTTTCTTTTTTAGTAACGCGATCAGGCTGTGCTGGAGAGCCGCCTGAAAGTTGTACGACTTGCTTCCCTTCAGTCAGCTAGAATGCTGGCTACGGGGAAGGGGGAGGGTAACTTTAGAAGCATTCATCTCTGAAATGTAATTCTTCTTAATCTTATCAAAATTGGATGTGGCCACAGGTGTTCACTCACAGTGGCCTCTTTGGATTAGTACGCAGAGCTTCTATGGGACATATCTCGCCTCCGATTGCTCTTAGGAGGCCGCAAGTGGTTTCACTGTTTTTCTTATGAGGTGCGGTATCTAATGACCCTCTTTCTCTTAGCCCCCCCCCCCCAATACCAAGGGATGTGACTATGCCATTTTATAGGGAAATTACTACATTTCCCAGAAACCCATACCTCCCAGGTTTTTTGTAATAGGAAGAAGTGGTCTTAGGTTAAGTCTCTTCCTTTTTGGATTCTACATTCTGTGTGGAGACTGGTCTCATGCTCCTGCCTCCCAGTTTAGCTCCTTACAGTCAGATAAGACTTTTACATACTTTTACTACTTTCTACTATTTTTGAGTGTCAGACGCTAAGGGTCACATCGGCAAGGCTAAGAATTCTGGGGTCCCCCTAACTGCTTTAACCCATTGCTCCTTATATCAGACAGGGCTTCCTAGGGAATATTCTGACATTTTATATATCTGTCTTGCATTGTGATCCCTACACCACCTCTGAGGCCCTCATCAACCAGTTTGGCTTAGGGCTCTGATCTATTCAGTCTCCTGTTCCGTCGTATATTTATGGCGTCCTGAGCTCTTGGTCTACGGGACACCATGGGCCCCCCCCAGCAGGTGCTTGAGCCCCATATTCCTCTGCTGAGGTAGAAGCTGAAGGTGACTATTTAGAATATTCTCTTTCTCTGGGGAATTACTGTGAGGATGACTCCGGTCTGGACACACTTCATGTCTCAGAGGCCTTAGATTCCTGTTCCTTTTTCCTTGATCTTTTGATGAGTTTCAAAAAAGAGCTTCCCATCTTTCCTCCTCACCTTTCCTTGGACCAGGCTCTCCTGGAGGAAAGGAAGACTGTTTGTTTTTGTCTGAGGCCTTAGCACAGTGGGCAACCCCTCCTGTGGTTGATTTCCTTCTCTTCTCCCCCCCCCCCCCCATTTCTCATCTCAATAGTAACATAGCACTGCCACCTGTGGATGCCATGGCCCTTAAGTCAGATAAATGTTTGGACCCCTTTCTGAAAACAAATTTTTTGGCCAGCGGTGCCACCTTATGTCCTATCTTAGCCATGGCCCCATTTACTCAGGCAATGGCAATCTGGGGAATATTTGCTCTTGGATGGCATACAAGGGGATGCTGTTAATGATACTCTGTTGGCGTTTCTCTCCAAGGTCTTTGAAGCTCATGCTGAAACGACCTTTGATGCTGCTAAGTTTTCAGGTTAACTGTAAATTTAGCATCCTTCCTCTATTGAATGTATTTAAGTTCTGCTTTGATGACCAGTCATCCAAAAAGTCTCTGGTTTCTATTCCTTTTGTAGGCAAATTGTTTGGCCCTGAGTTTGAAAAGGTTATTAGCCATGCCGCTGAGTACTTATTGCCTCAGGTCAGAAGTTCCACTGAAGACTCATGGTTTTTGTTATCCCCACCAGTTTGAGTATGCTCCTAGGACACTGCTTTTCCTGAGAGCAAAGGCATTCACTCCTAAAACTCAAGCAGTCTTGGGCGGGCAAGAAAAATGCTCAGAAATCTAAGACTGACACGTCCACCTCCACGAGACTTGCAGTGACCTCTACCCAAAGGTCTCCACTTTTTTTTACATGGTGTGGGCCATTTCTGTGATGGATCAGTGGCTTTTGTGGGTCATTTTGGAAGGGTATTGTACAGACTTCAATTTCCTTACTCTCATCTTTATTTTCCTGTCCAGAGTTCCTCAGGATCAGATTGAGGTTCCTTTCTTACGCAGTTTCATCCCTGCTAGGCATGCAGGTGTTGATCTCTGCTCCTGCTCAGGAACAATTCAACGGATTTTATTAAAATCTCTTCAAGGTTCCCAAAAAAGGTGGCGGATGTCATCCTACTCTGGACTAAAAGTGCCTCAACCACTTTGTGCTGGCCCCCATGGTTCAAGATGGAGCTCATGTTCTGCCATCTCTGTGTCCAGGGGAGTTCGAAGCATCTGTAGACTTATCTGCACATACTGATCCATCCACATCAGTGTTTCCTTCTCTTTGCATTTCATTGCAGCCACGTCCAGTTCACTGCACTTCCTTTAGGTGTAGCATCTTCTCCGAGGGTTCTCTCAAAAGTCCTATCCACCTTGTGACTCACATGTGCTCAGGGGATCTCTTCGACTTCCTACGTAGAATACCTTTTACTCAAAGTTCCTTCAGAAGCAATCTTGCACTACTCAGATTTAGTAGTACATCTCCATTCCGGAGCCTCACAGTTGGGTAATCTGTTTTCAAGAAATCTTCTCTGGTGCCGTCCCACGTACTTAATTTTCTCGGCATAAGATTCGATAGACTCCAAGAGAGGGTGTTCCTTCCAGGCGACAAGAATCGGGCCACTGCTGAGCAGTTGTGTAAGGTGGCAACATGATTCATCTCTACACACTTTTGTCAAATGCTACCATTTGAATATGCTGGCTTCGGCTGAAGCCAGTTTTGGCCGGAAGGTCTTACATACTGTGGTATCTGTATAGAAGATGTCCTCAGGACCTTGTTGGTTTTCTGTTATTTGGATTGCAAGTTTGGTGTCTGGACACCTGATGTTCATTTTGTACCAGTTTGGTCCTTTTGGATACTGGTCTGTGATGGAAGGTTTTTTTTTTTTGTTTTCTGTTTCTACCTCCCCAGAACCTTGGTTGGATAGCTTTGGTATATTCCCATGGTTCCTGTGTTCCACATTGGACGAAAGAGCACTACTGGATTGTGGCTCTTTCAGACTGCTTTTTCAAGTGCCTGCTTTCAAGTGAAGAGTTAGAAGGAATCTGGTTAAGTACATGAGAGTGTGTTTGGTGTTTTATTGGTGTGTTTGATTAGGGGTGATTGCTAAGGGAATTCAACTGGCTGCAGTGTTACTATAAGTGCAGTCCATAAGCTCTGTGGAGCTGGCTCTTTGAGACCGCTTTTTCAAGTGACTGCTTTCAAGTGAAGAGTTAGAAGGAATCTGGTTAAGTACGTGAGAGTGTGTTTGTGTGGGTATTGCAAGAGTTAAAAAACTGTTTACTGGGTTTTTCTCTGGCCTGTGTGATTAGAGGTGATTGCTAAGGGAATTCACCTGGCTGCAGTGTTACTATAAGTACAGTCCATAAGCTCTGTGGAGCTGGCTCTTTGAGACTGCTTTTTAAAGTGACTGCTTTCAAGTGAAGCATTGGAAGGAATCTGGAGTTAGAATAGAAGCAGGAGTTGGAATTCAGCAGAGCTCTGAAGTGACTATCATTTAAAAGGATTTATTGTATTCACATTTAAAGTTGGTTAGAGGATAATATAAAGCTATTTGAATTGTAAAACCAAGCTTGAGTGATAGCAGGTTAGCCAATCTCACACAGTGCACATCTTGTCACATGTTTGAACACTTGGAGCAATCGTTCCAGGGGTCACACTGCTGTGCCAAGTGTGAGCATATTTTCTTTTTAGAGTCTAAGATATTGGATTTGGAAAGAAATATTGCAACATTGCGAGACACTGGAAAGCTGGAAAGGAGTTTAGAACTCACAGAGCAGGTAGTATGTGGGGTTAGTGGTGAAGAGAGTGGAGTTGTAGATGAGGAGCAACAGGTAGGCAGCTGGGTAACAGTAAGGAGGGGAGGTAGTGGGCAGAGGAAGAGGAAGGCCAGTTCTGAGTTGACTCAGTCCAACAGATTTGCAAGATTGTGTGAAGATGTTGATGAGAATTGCTCAGCGTTGGCAACACTGGAGAGGGCTGATTCCTCTAGCAGCCAGGGGAACAGTCCTCCTTCCAGGCTAGATGGGATGCAGAGCAGGCAGAAACCAAAGCAGGTGGTGGTAATGGGGGACTCCATTATTAGGAGGGTAGATAGGGTAATCTGCTGCCAGGAACGTGAATGCCGAACAGTATGCTATCTCCCAGGTGCTCGGGTTCGGCATTTTGCGGACAGGGCTGACAGATTATTGGGAGGGGCTGGTAGTGATCGAGCTGTCTTGGTACATATTGGAACCAATGACAAAGTAGGAGGAATATGGCGGTCCCTAAAGAATGATTTCAGGGATTTAGGGTGCAAGCTCAAGGCAAGGACCTCTAAGGTAGTATTTTCTGAAATACTACCTGTGCCATGCGCCAGTGCAGGTAGGCAGAGGGAACTCAGGGAGCTTAATTCATGGCTCAATCAATGGTGTAGGAAGGATTTGTGTTTTTAGAACACTGGGCAGACTTTGCTCTTGGGTACAATCTATATGGAAGTGATGGATTGCACCTAAATGGTAGAGGAGCCTCTGTGCTAGGGGAGAGAATGCTAGAAAGCTTGGAGGAGCTTTTAAACTAGGAAAAGGGGGGGAGGCTATAGATGGCAAATATGGGGTAGATCATATAGGAACCTGGTCCGGTCCAAGTAAATGACCAGGGGGGTGGAGAAAGGGTGGGGATAAATTTAGTCAATAGGGAGGAACTCCTAGTAAATGAAGGTGTAGAAAAAAGGCATGTAAGGATTAATATATGTAAAGACTTCAAAATTAATTGTATGCTAGCAAATTCAAGAAATATGGTAGATAAAATAGGAGAACTAGAGTTGCTGGCGGTTAATGAGCAATTGGACATAATTGGAATAACAGAAACATTAGGGCTAGGAGATAACCTTTGCAATTGGATACAAAACTGGTTGAAGGATAGGGAACAGCGTGTGGTTATAAATTGAAAATTCTCCAGTACAGTTAAAGTGGAGAGTGGAGCACCTCAGGGTTCAGTATTAGGTCCGCTGTTTAACATGTTTATAAATGACCTGGAAATAGATATAGAAAGCAAAATATAAATCGTTGCAGATACTAAATTATGCAAGGTCATTAATTCAGGATATTTTCTCTCTACAGAGGGACTTACATACAATGTCAGATTGGGCAAACGTGGAATATGAAGTTTAATGTGGGGAAGTGTTTCCCCCATTTGGGAGGAAACAATCCCAAGGCTACTTATGAACTTAATGGAATCATTTTAGGGGACTCATTGCTAGAGAAACTACTAACTTGGAAACAGTGACCAGTGTCAAACAGCAGTAGCAAAGGCAAATAAAATCCTGTCTTGCATAAAAGGCGGTATTGAAGCAAGAGTGGATAACATTATTTTGCCATTATACAAATCATTGGTAAGACCTCACCTTGAGTATGCAGTGGAATTTTGGGCACCGGTTCTGAAAAAAGGATATACTAGAACTAGAGAGGGTACAGAGAAGAGCAACAAAATTAATTAAGGGAATGGAGGACTTGACATATGAGGAACGACTAAACAAACTTGGTTTATTTACTCAAGACAAAAGACGACTAAGAGGAGACCTTATCGCATTGTACAAGTATATGAGAGGTCTATACAAGGATCTCAGCGGGGAGCTATTTATTCCAAGGCCTGATCAGGTGACCAGGGGACACCCCTTGAGATTAGAGGAAAGGAGGTTTAAACTTAAGCAGAGGAAGGGTTTTTTTACGGTAAGGTCTGTTAAATTGTGGAATTCATTGCCCAAGGAGGTGGTTATGGCAGATACATTTAAGAGAAGATTAGATACATTTCTTTCAAAAGGGAACATACAGGGTTACACTGTTTATCAGTAGGCAGATCAGTAAGGTCTGATAAAGACTAACTTAATTGGTAGCAGGAAAGCTATAAAATTCAGTTACTGGGGTATGAGGAGAAGGTTGAACTTGATGGACTTGTGTCTTTATTCAACCTAATTTACTATGTTACTATGTCTACAGGCAGAGGGGTCATCTTGTGTTCTCTTTTTAGGGTGTTAACTTTTCTTTCACTTCTGTTTTTTCTCTTGTCTTGGTTTTGCTATACGTTAAAACTGAACTTAGCCGGTGGGAGTTAAATGAAAGGAAGGAGGGAGTCTCTCCACCTCAGAGACCTTTTTTGAAGTGCCCTTCCCTCCTGGAGGAGGAGACTTTATCCCATGGATTTAATGGTTAATACACTTCTCATAATCCTAAAAAGAAGGTTGTTCACAGGTCGTTTAAAAATAGCAGCACAGTTTTGTTAACTTTATATAACACACTTCTACCTTCCTCAGTGCAAACAGAATTACTGAAATGCTGCACCTTAAATGCCTATTGAGTCAAAATGGATCTCCACTGGACTGTGGGGGTCGTTGTGGTAGAAGGTATACCATTAACCCTCTGACAGGATTTAACATCCGATAACCTCAAATAAACCTCCAGAGCGATATTATGATTGAAAACATGACCTAGTATTAATTGAGAAGATGTCCACAGAGATCATTCAGTCAACCAAAGCCAGCTCCATTATAGCTTTTTCACAATTGTCCGACCAGCTTGTCTAGATTTCCAGTGATCAAAATGATGGGGAAACTAGAACAGCAGGCACCCCAGTAACATCCATATTTGAGCAACACAGACCACAAGTCAGTAGGTGATAGGGCCAAGTGTAATTTTTGATGTTGTGTTGTTTTTTTTTTTTGTTTGTTTGTTTTGTTTTTTTTGCTGAGTATACAGTATCCACTAATATCTTTTTGCTTGTCACATTCCTGGATTTACCATTTTTGAATTTCCAGTTTGGAACCAACTTTTTCCCACTTTTTCATGATTTGTGGTATTTATACAATTCTAATTTTTATAATAAACACTTTTTCATAAATCATTTTTGTAATTAGGTTGATCCAAGATAATAATAAAGACTAACAGGAACAGTGCCAAACATGGTTGAGATAAGAATATATAATAAGCAAACGGTATATTGAGAGAAGTGTATTATGCATGGTTAGATTGTCTCAAGCCTATAGCCTGAAAAGAATAAAATGAGTGTTAAGGAGAAGATCAAGAGAAAGGAAGAAGAGGCCAAGAGAAGAGGAAGGGGAGAGGGAAAGAGGAGTATAGAGACAGGTCTAGAAACAACAAAAACAGTATAGAGAGTGGTGGGGACAAACTGAATACAATCTTGGCTATGACCATATATACAAAAAAGAAAAAAAAATGCACTGATGTGAATTGTTCATCCAGTTGAGGGATTATCAGCCGGTTTAGCAACATGTGTTAACCTGCCCCATCACAGGTATTCTTGTTTTAATACAATCTTTACAATTTCTATTGCTGATTTTGTGGGCACCCATGTGGTCAACAGTAAACATGAAAGCAATATATATATATGTGCAAGATAAAAATTCAGATTCTTAATGAGCACAAGCCTAGCCTACAATGATGCTCCACCATGTGCATGAAAAGTTGTGTTTCCATGCTGTCCGAGCTAAGCCCTGATTGAATTAATGTCAACCAGTCAAAATTTGGGAAGGAACAGATTATCAAGCAGGGTGTCATTGTAAGATTGCTGCAATGACTGGGTTAAGGAGGTTGTTTTGTGTTTGAGGGCACTAGAGGATATGTGGTTCAGGCATGGGACCCAGAAGTACTCCCCACCTTGGACCCACTTGAACCATGCAGGCACAGAGATTCCCAGATTTCCCAGGTCCTGCGTACTCTTAGCATTGTCACTTGGTGCAAAAGCATAGTAATGATGTAATTCCCTTTTAACATTCCCCCATAGCTGAGATCAAGGCTGTAAGGTGCAGAGACGCTCTTTTCAGGGTTAACTGCTTTGTAAATAGATGCAAAGCTTGTGCAAGCCAGCTATACACCTAAGTGCAGGCAGCTATGCCTCAATAATACTTTAGTACATGACCATACAGATAGGAAAAATGCTGTTTAGAAAAATTATATAAATATGTAGAGTTGGTTGACTATACATGGGGAATAAATGGGGAATACTTACATGTTTTTTTAGTATTAAGTATTGCGGTATGTCTTTTTTTTTTTTTCCTATTTTCTAATACAGAAAAGTATATACTGTCTTGCACTGGCCCCTTCTACATTCTCTCCCTCATTAAAATTCAGAGTAAGTTGGTAAACGTGTATCAAACTTTTTCCATATTGACTAAAGAATTTTTAAATACCCTTCCTCTGTCGTCCAGTATAGGTTACAGGAACTTTGGGAAGGTGACCGCCCCTTTAAATAGGCAGGTACAATCTGCACAAGGGTCTCCTTTGCAGTTCCTAATACATACTCCTGCACTCACTGGGTTTATATGTTTGTCCTTTCGGGTTTGGAGCACTGGGGTTTCTGTGGTAAATGTACCCTTTATTTGCCACTTTGAGTACTTTTATGGTGTTTATTACACTTTCCCTACTGAGTTCAGTGTTATTTACTCATATTCTGATGATTCTTGTGTTTTTAAACCTTTTGAATCATTTTGCTTATTTTTGCAATAAAGGCGCACTTTACCACATAGACGCCATGCTCCATTCATCTCTGAGATTTTACACTTTGGTACATATCTCTGCAACCACTTAACGTAGCGACTTCAGAAATGATTCATTCTGTTTGTCTACCCTTGTCCTGTCATCCGGTTAACATTCTGAGTTTTTTGGCAGCTTCAGGGGGCTTCAGGCACTGTTTTTGGGGTACTTGAAGCTACATTTCCCATGCGCACTCTTTTTTTGATTGGCTGGCTGTCGTTGCGGACGCCATTTTCTCTTTTTCTTCACAAGCATCCTACACAGGGCTTGGACTATACTTCGCTCCTCAGCAGATTAAACATTTGCCTGCCAGATAAGTGTATATTTGTTATTTCTGGGGTGAAATATTAATCTAAGACATTGTATTTGGGCTTCACCTAATACTTTCAGATGTTTATACCCTGTTAGTATGTCAGAACCGTTGCGACTTGGGGATAGGCCTAAGACTAAGGATACTGCGGTGTCTGTGACCCCCATTGCTCATTGCTCCTCATGTCCAGCAGGGATTCCTAGAGAATACTCAGGTCATTTATGCCCTTAATGCGTTGCTGCCCCTGCCTCTCCGCCAGGGACCTCCATCCATGCAATAGAGCCACTGTGGATGCAGGAGTTTAAGGCTACTACTAAAGAGTTAAGATCTACTTTACAACTCCTTCCCACACAATTGCAGGGGGTCTTCCAGACTTGGCAGCCCCCCTACTTCATTCAGGTCCTCAGTGCCCAAACCACAAGGTGTACCTGATGTGTCAGATTCCTCTGAGGAGGAATTATTGGTGGACTCAGATGAGGATGAATGTTCTGAGGAAGTTTCCTCCCAGTTCTTTGGGGACCCTTTTGAGGCAGACCCTGAACCCTCAGCTGAGGGTCTGATCATGGCAGTACTCAATATTCTGAACATTCCTGTCCTTTCTGAGGCTCCTAAGGACCCTTCTGATGTATTTCACATACCTAAGAAGAAGAGTACCTTTTTTCCACCTAATCCCACCCTTGATCAGCTGGTGCTTGATGAGTGGAAAAACCCTGACAAGAAATCTACTTTGTCCAGGAATTTTAAGCTATATCCCTTCTCTGAAGCTGCTCTGGTTCAGTGGGCTCATCCCCCTAAGGTGGATGCCCCTGTTTCTAGACTTTCTAAATCAACAGCTCTGCCTGTGGCAGATGCTATTGTCCTTAAGGATTAGACTCATAGGAAGCTTGAGGCATTTCAGGCACATCTCTATGTCCCTCATTTGCCGCTGCTTGGGTGAACAGGGGCCATTGCTGTCTGGACTGAACAGCTTACTGTTGCAGTACGTCGGGGTGCTCCCACCACTGACTTGTTGCGGCTTTTTGCCAACATTTCTGAAGCTCAGCATTATTTTTCTGCAGCTATCTTTGATGCTATCCGTTTGGTTGTTAGGGTTTCTACCTTGTCTGTGGTTGCCAAACAAACTCTGTCTTAAGGTCTGGTCCATGGATACCATCTCTAAGAAATCTTTCTTTGCAATTAGTTTCCAAAAAGAAGCCTCCTGTCTGACAATCTGCTTTTTTTTTGTCCCTTTCAGACTGAGGCGCGTGCCACGAACCAGGCGGTTCCCCAGGCTCTGTGTTCCTTCTCCAAGCCCAAACAGCAGTGGAGGCCCAAATAGTCCTCCAACAAGCCAAAGACCTCCAAACCTCCTTCGGCGTGACTCGCCGAGCCCTGGACCCCATGAGCCAGTGGGTGGCCATCTGCGCCATTTTCTCAGTGTTTGGGCGGACACGTGGTGTATCCGTGGGTTTTACAGGTCGTCTCAGAGGGGTACAGGATTCCCTTCACCTCTCAGGTTCTTTCCTTCGAACACACTCCTCAGGGAGTAGAAAAGTGCCATCTTTTTAACGGGGCTATTCAGACCCTTTTAGACAAGGAGGTCCTGAAACCGGTTCCTGAGCTGGAAAAGGCTTCGGGTTTCTATTCCAAGCTATTTCTGGTTTCCAAGAAGGATGGTGGCTGCCGTCCGATCTTAGACCTCAAGGATCTCAATTCTTTTGTGGTCAAAACTCACTATAACCAGGAGTCTCTAGGGACGGTGATTGCGGCCATGTGTCCTGGGAAACTTCTTGCTTCTCTGGACTTTCAGGATGCCTATCTGCATATAGCCATCCATCTGGAGAACCAACACTACCTCAGGTTTGCTTGCAACCAAGAGCACTTCTAGTTTTCTGCTCTTCCCTTTAGCCTGGCTACGGCACCCCAGGTCTTCAATCATATCCTGGGTGCATTGGTTTCCATCCTGCACAGGGATGGCATCCGAGTCACTCCATACATGGACGACTTGCTCTTGAAGGCCCCCTCTCCAGAACTCCTTCACCAGCAGGTCCAAGATTGTATTCATGCTCTCACCCATCATGGGTGTATTCTGAACATGGACAAGTCAGATTTGATTCCATCTCAATGACTGGTATTTCTGGGTCTCCTATTCAAAACCCTGAAGGGCATGGTGTTTCTCACAGACGAAATGGCTCACCAGATAAACCGCAGTGTCTGCAGTCTTGTCTTGTGATCCAGTCCCGGCAAAGAAGTTGACCTCTCTAATGGGAAAGTTCATCTCCACCATGTAGGCGGTTCCGTTTGCAATGGCTCACACAAAAGAACTTCAGACGTTCGTGATCCAGGTCTGCAGGGGGAAGACTGATCTCCTGAAGATTTCTCTACATCTTCATGTGGAGCTGAGTCTGTCATGGTGGCTCAACCTGTCCAATCTCCTGAAGGGCAGGTCCTTCATGATCCCCTTCTGGACAATGGTGACCATGGATGCCAGCCTCTCCAGCTGGGGAGTGGTCCTGGGTCACCTGAATGCCAAGGGTCACTGGTCTGTGGAGTAGTCTCTCCTTCCCATCAACGTTCTGGAGTTTCAAGCGATATTTCATGCTCTCTGGTACTGGACACTCAAGATGGAAGGATGCCCTGTTCAAGTCCAGTCCGACAATGCCACAGCCGTGGCTTACATCAACAAACAAGGTGGAACAAGAAGTCTTGCGGCTTGGTTGGAGGTCAAAGCTATTTTGTCTTGGGCGGAAGAACATGTTCCTGCCACTTCCGTCGTTCATATTTCTGGCGTAGACAACATTCTAGCAGACATCCTAAGTCGTCACACAGTGCACAGCGGAGAGTGGGAACTGCATTGAGAAGTGTTCAATCTCATTGTCCGGAAATGGGGACTTCCTTGAGCTGACTTGATGACCTCTCGCTGGAGGGACCCTCTTGCCCTGGCGGTGGATGCCATGTCGATTCCATGGCTCTTTCCCCGGTGTACATTTTTCTTCCCATCCCCATGCTTCACAGGGTGTTGAGGAAATTACGTCTGGAGGGCTCTCCAGTTATTCTAATTGCTCTGTATTGGCCTTGCCAGGCATGGTTTCTGGAGCTCCTGGATCTCTCGGTGGTGGAGCCCTATCGGCTTCCTTGCAGGCCAGACCTTCTCCTATAGGGCTATCTGTGGAAGGAGGAGGTAGATGGTGTGGGTTTGATGGCATAACTGTTGAATCCTCAGTATTGATGAAGGGGGGGCGGAGCTAACCGCAGACCAAGATGGGCGCGTTATCCTAAAGCTCCTCGCGCCATAGGCGACTTCATGTGCCATAATAGTGGCTGCTGATCATTGGTCTGCTAATACCTAACGTGGATATCTTCCCTGTGTCAGGAGACATCCGTACATACCCCATGACCCGTGGTAATCGGTCCGCTAAGCGGGCTGGGAAGAAAATTAAGGATTTCCTACCTTCACGTGCAAGCTCGCCAGTTGACTCCGAGCCGTCTGAGAAAGCTACAGTGACCCTGGTGTCGACGGATGTGTTGGCGATGGATCCGGAGGCAGCTGAATACATTCCGCCACTGCCAGGGTCTCCCAGATTGGTGACGTACTCACCGTCTAAGGCTAGAGAGGGCCCTCAGAGAATCTCGGGATCTCCCCTGCTTACTACCCCTACCTTGTGGCCTACTCACCAGGGTGAATTTGTCACGAAGTCTGACATTGCTCATCTACTCAGCAAGCGTGATATGCAGTCTTTTGTCACGGAGATTAAATCTGACTTGCGACAAACTGTTAAAACAGAGCTGATCTTCACAGAGATCTCACACAACTAGGACAACGGGTACAATCCTTAGAGGACAGCCATGAAGCCTGCCTTCAGCAATCGCACAACCTGGAACATATGCTTCTACACCAAGATGAGATGTTAAACTAGCTCCTTACCCGTGTAGACGACCTTGAAAATAGAAGCCGGAGATCAAATATCCGAATTAAGGATCTACCAGAATCAGTGCCTTCAAAAAATTTGGTGGCTTCTCTGCAAAGACTGTTTGCGGATATGTTACAGACCGAGGAGGATACGCCACCGATCAAGATCGCGCTCATAGAACACGACGTCCTAGAGGCCCTCCGGGCTCTAGACCCAGAGATGTGGTCTGTTGTCTACACAATTTTGCAGACAAAGATAAAATTATGAGACGCAGCCGCGAGATCCCTGAACTGAAATTTGCTGGCACTACTATTCAGCTGTTTAATGATCTCTCCGTGCATAGCCTTCAAAAACGCAGAGCTTTGAAGCCACTGACAGATCATCTCCGTAACCTGGGTATCTGATACTGCTGGGGGTTCCCTGTCAGTCTTTCAGCTACTAACAATGGGATCACGGCGACATTATTAGATCTGGAGGATATACCATCCTTTTGTGCTTCACTGAATATTGCTATGCCTCAGTCCTTACTTCCTAAACCGACGGGACCGTCTGGCCCGTCTCCTGCTTCACCGGGCAACCAGGGTCATTTGAATTCTGCTGTACACCGGTCTGGGTTACCCGAGCCGGATGAAGCTCCCGGCTTGTCTTCTTCCTCTATGGGTAAGGCGAGGAGAGATGAGATGGTCCACTGTGAGTACACCTCTTTTGAAGAAATTCAGACCGGAGGAGGATGCCCCGACCCGGCGCCCTTTGACTGACACCTCCGGATTGGGACTGAGCTACCCCGGACTTACCTGTTCAGTTGCATTCGCCCCTGATTTTGAACTTTTTGATCACTGTCTGGATATTGTGGACTATGTTAGCTATTCCGGATTACTGCGGACTAATTTTGGTTGCATACATCTGTCTTTGTGTGGACGCAGATGTCAGGCTAGTAGGAAATGTTGGGGAAGTGTGAGGGTGAGGGGGTGGATGGGGTGCTTGAGATCTTTTGATCTCTCGACTGAATGGTGGGGGGCCTATTGATTTGGGGCCTCACTGCCATGGAGTTGATGGATGGTATGATGGATTGGTGGGGGTTGGCGTTTTGGGTTTGAATGTTGTTGAGTGTACTTGTTATTTTTTATTGTATACTTTTAGATATGTGGGTTAGTGTCCTGCCCGGAGGTGCTATTGTGGGGACTGGAACTCATCGTGGTTTCTGGGCCGTCCTCCACTTATTGTGGTGGTGCCTCTGGGACGGCGCGGATTCTCAGTCACTTCGTTATTATGGGGTGGACACGTGGTTCTAAACGGGATTGAATGACGCAACATGGGAAGGAGTCCTCGCACCCTTCCTGGCCTGTTTGCCGTCTTGTGTGGTCGCGGCTCAGGAGTGATGGGGATTGTTAGGGTTTAATCGTTTGCTGGGACTGGGGTGATTCCTTGGGTTGCTGTTAGGGTGCTGTTATTTTATATCATCCTCCCCTTCGTTATAACTGTTATACCTCGGCCATATTTGGCTTATCACCTGGGGAGAGGAGCAGTATCCCGCCGGTTCCCCGTGGACTCATTAGCTGGACTATATGGGTTGATGTTTACTTGTCCTGCTGCAACATTTTGTTCGGTCTCATACCCCTTTTCAGTTCTATCGCATTTGTTTTGTATTGTAGATCTTCATATTTAACTCCTATAAGATTTGTTCACTCTTACCTTTCCCTAGAGATGGCCTCTAGGCCTGAATATTCTAACATGGTAAATTTGGGGCTCCCGGGTTTCACCGCCTGATGGCCCCTGTGTCCTCCCCACATGCCCCACTTTTGGTTGCATATTATGTTTGACCTGGTCTGTTAGCAGCCACACTCATTTTCCCCACCTAGAGACCTTTCAGAGTTATATTTGCTTCTGTTTATGTGTCACTGTACTCCTTCCCCTTTATCTGTCTATTGATCCACAATCTATTTGTGATAAATTTTCTCTTGACCAGCGATCGGCTGCCTACTGTTTTTTCTTTTTTGTGATGTTGCATGGGCATTGGACGACAGAGCTAGTTCCTTTTTCCCTTACTCATAGCTGCAGATCTTGAGTCGGTTGGAGCGCTTTTACTACACTTTGCACAGCTTCCTTATTAGAATCCTCTCTCTGTTTATTTTTCCTCTTCTACTTTCCTTCTTGTCACCTTGGTGCCTATTCTGTATCTCTTTCTTACTGTGCCTCTCTTTGCCCCCTCTCCCCCCGCCCCTTTTTTTTTTTTTTTTTTTTCTCTCTTCTTCTAGCTTAGTAGCTGCAGGGATTAAGGCAGCCTTCACTGTTTCTGTAGGTTCGGAATAGTCCCCATCCGATATTGTGACTATGCCTTTGACACGACTGAAACTAGTATCTTTGAATGGCTGAACTCTCCAGAAAAGAGGTTGATGGTATTTCGAGAGGTGACCTGGCTAAGGGAGAATGTGCTCTTTATACAGGAAACACATTTTCATTCTAATGCCCATCCTAAATTTACTAATCACCGCTTTCCTTATACTTGGCTTTCTTCCGCTTTGGAAAAAAAAAAGAGGTGTGGCGATTCTTATAGATGGCAGTCTCCCATGGATCTTAGAGGCCTCTTCCTTGGATCCAGATGGTCGCTATATTTTTCTTCGGGGGACTGTCTATACTGAAAAATATACCTTGGCTAACATTTATGTTCCGAACTCCTCCCAGACCTCTTTCCTTAAACACACTCTGAAATTGCTAGATGAGTTCACTGAAGGGACTCTTTTATTAGGAGGTGATTTAAACACTGTGTTCCAACCCTCTCTTGACACCTCTTCGAATTCACCCAGACACAATAGGTCTCCACCATCGGGTCTCAGTTCAATGTTCCAATCTAGATGCCTTGTCGATGTTAGGAGGTATTTTTTCCCTTCAATGAAGGATTATACATTCTACTCCCATCCACATAACTCCTATTCTAGATTGGACTACCTATTCCTCTCCCAGCATTCATTACACAGGGTCTCTAACACCCATTTAGAACCTATTACATGGTCTGCCCATGCCCCTGTTTGGTTGGAATTAGACCTTATGATCGAGGCCCTGGGCATTCATCCTTGGTGACTCAATGAGACTCTGCTGGATGATACATTGATATTAGATTCCGTTAAGAGAGCTCTTTCTTCTTACTTTGATATTAATGCTCATGGTGCTTGTTCTCCTGTCGTGGTGTGGGAAGCGCACAAATGTGTGATCACAGGCGAATTGATCAAACATGATTTGTTGAAGAAGAGAGCCCAGAAGAAGCGGGTGGATATCCTTCTAGACACGATTCGGCGAAAAGAACAGATACATAAATCAACATTATCCTCATCGGATCTCCAAGAATTAGTCAGCTAGGAAGGATTTGGTGACTGTACTTCAGAGCAGGATTCACAGATCTTTTATGTGGATTAAATACGACCAATACTTAAACTGTGATAAATGCGGAAAGTCGCTAGCGAGAATCGTTCAGATCAAGAGGAGAGCACAATTTATACATTCAGTGAAATCGACCTCCGGACGAGATTGTAAGACCTTCCCGGATATAGCAGAGTAATTCTGGGCGTACTATGAGGAGCTTTACAACCTTAAGGGCAGGACTTCTGCACATTCCATTACTCCTTCTATTCTTGAGATCCAGAGTTATTTGGCAAGGGCCAACCTCTCGCGTCTGGATTCGGAGTTGGTGGCTTCTTTGTAGCAGCCATTTACCTGTGAAGAATTGGTATCGGCAATTAGATCCTCTCCTAAGGGGAAAAGCCCCGGCCCTGATGGCTTTCCAATAGCTTATTATAAATCTTTTGTTGACATCCTATCTCCGTATATGTTGGAGGCTTTTACCGCCTTGTTAAAGGGCTCTCCCTTTTCGAGACATGCTTTGGAAGCTCATATTGCTGTTCTTCACAAGCAGGGCAAGGACCCATCCCTTTATCAAAATTATAGACCGATCTCCCTTCTTAATATTGACTTAAAACTATATTCAACTCTTATCGCTAATCGTCTAGCTCCATTGTTACCGGTCTTAATTCATCCCAATCAGGTGGGATTTGTGCCCCATAGGATAGCTAAACACAACACCTTGAAGGTGGTGGCATTGATATATCATGCTCTCGAACATCGGGTCCCGGCCATCCTGTTGAGTACCAACGCTGAGAAGGCGTTCGACAAGGTGAGTTGGGACTTCTTGTTTGTGGTGTTGGACCATATCGGTCTAGGTCGCAATTGTATTACGGCTACACGAGCTCTCTACTCTTGACCCTCGGCACGAGTCAAGGCCAATGTTTACTTATCTCAGCCTTTCCAGATTACAAACGGCACAAGGCAGATTTGTCCCCTCAAGCCACTATTGTTCTGGTTCTTGAGCCACTTTTGCAGTTGGTTCGGAATTCTCCATCAGTTAGGGGAATAATATCAAAATCTAACGCCTCCAAACTATCCGCATATGCAGATGATATTCTGTTTTATGTAGCATATCCAGCGTCCTCTCTGCCACCATTATTAGGGTTGCTGGAGGAATATGGCACTCTATCTCAGTTTAAGGTCAATATGACCAAATCTGAGGTTTTGAACATCAACCTGCCTCTGACAGTGCAGTCATTGAAGTCCAGTTGTCCGCTCTCTTGGGTGTCAGAATCTATCAAATACTTAGGTGTGGCTCTTACCAACAACCCCCACTCTATGCTGTCACTGAACGTGGCCATCCTGTCAGACTCCATTGCCAAGGATCTTTACAATTGGAATGGGTTGTTTATCTCATGGCTCGGTAGAGTCAATTTACTGAAGATGATTGTCCTGCCGAAAATTCTATATCTTTTTAACGCGCTACCTTTAAATATCCCATTACTTCATCTGCATAAACTTCAGACCATGCTGTCCAAGTTCATTTGGAAATATAAGACACCGAGATTAAATTTCCGGCATCTTATACAAACTCTGAAAACTGCTGGCTTAGGCGTGATGCACGTACATTCTTATTACTGCGCATCGGCCATGGCACATATGAGTGACTGTCTATGGCACATTGTACCAGAGTGGATTGACTGTTCCCTTGAGTCCTGCCAACAACTGGATCCGACTCAGTTTTTTTGGATCAACCCAGCTGCGGTCCCTGAATCTCTACACAGACATCCCATATGGAGTCCTCTATTGGGAGTCTGGTCTAAGATTTAATAGGAAATTTGATCTGTCTCCATATCCCTCCCCTTTAATGTCAGTCTTACGGACGTCAGATTTTGTTCCGAGATATCATGATCAATCCCTCCCAGGTTTGGAAAAAATCCGGGGTTCATACCCTCCGGACGTTATTACCCTCAAATACAGTTCTCTTTTCATACTTTAACATCTGAACACCATCTACCTGCCACATCACTCTGGCAATATACACAACTACGCTCTTTTCTACAGAAATTATTGGAATCGGGCTATGCGGATAGACCCAACACGTCTTTTGAGGACATGGTACTCTCTCCGACAATTCACTGTAATACTGTCTCTAAATTTTATAGTATCTTTCTTGAGAAGATGCGAATTTCCGAGCCATATTGGGATGCAAAACTCACAGGTATATCATCTGCTGTTTGGCCTAAAGTGGGCTTGATGCTGTGGACTTCATCGAGGGACACGGCGACAAGAGTGCAATTTTAAGTTGCTGTCTAGATGGCACCGTTCCCCTCGACACCTTTCACTTTACAACCCAGCTGTGTTGGACGCTTGCTGGCATTGCGGCCACACGCCCGCTACTTCTTATCATATGTGGTGGACTTTCCCCCCAGTTTTAGAATTTTGGACTAAAGTATCTGTGGACATTTCTGTGATCCTAGGGATTCAAATCCCTTGCTTACCTGCCGCTTTACTCTTCTTCCTTTCACCACCTTTACCGATCACACTTAAAAAAAAAATTGCGTAAAGCTCTATTTTGTGTTTTGGCAAATGCTGCAAAGCGACTTATTCCTCTTCATTGGAAAAATGTAACACCTCCATCAATTTCTCAATGGCATACTCTAATTCAATCGGTGTGCACACTTGAACAAATTCATGCCACTGCAACCAATAGCCTGGGCGCCTTTCACGACCTTTGGTACCCATGGGAGAGATTCCGTAGACCTACGCAGTAACCATCACTACTGTATGTGGTTGTTGTATGACCGCATTTCCCTCATTACTTTTGTACTTTATACCTTACTCTGTGGCGTTATTTCTTTATTGTATATATGTTTTCATCCTTTACCGATATGTATATGTAATGATGTGTATTTTTTTTTTTTCTCCCCAACCATTCCACTCCTTTTCCTTCTCTTCCCTTAAATCCCTTCCTCTTCTTCTACTTTTCCTTTTCTACTGCTTTTCTATTTTCTTCCTCTTCTATTCTCTCTACGCCTTTTCTTGTCAGGACCCTTTTGATATACTCCATCTGCATGCTGATGCAAAATTTAATTTTCCTATCTATGCCTAGTATATGCCTTAGTTACCAGTTCTTGTCACTATATATTAGCCCCATTTGACATTTGAATGATTGTTTGCTTCTGACTCTAGCTCTGTTGCACATTGTCATGCTCACATCATATACCACTATATCTCTTTTTAGAACTTTGCTGATTGTTCTCTATCTTTTGACTCTTTCTTTTGTCTATGTTGTACACTGTACTTATAATATTTACTTTGTTGTAAGATGCTTTTTCTTCAATAAAGCTTTTGGGGGAAAAAAAAAAAAAAAAAAAAAATATATATATATATATATATATATATATATATATATATATATATATATATATATATATATATATATATATATATATATATATATATATATATATATATATTGATGAAGAAAGGTTTCTCTTCAGGTGTAGTGGCCACTTTGTTTAGTGCTCGGAAACCTGTATCCTCTAAGGCATACCACGTAGTCTAGTCTAACTTTCTTCCTAATTGTGCTGATAAGTATCTTCCATCCCAGGACTTTGACCATCCTACGGTCCTGTCTTACAGGACGGAGTTGACAAGGGGCTAAGTCTGAGTTCCTTAAAGGTTCAAACTTCGCCACTCTGTTTTTTTTTTTTTTTTTCCCCTTTCAGAGACGCATTGCCATTCTTCCTGATGTTAAGGCTTTCTTTCAGGGCGTGGCTCACGCTCGTCCTACCTTTAAGAACCCCGCTCCTCAGTGGCATCTTAATTGGGTTTTTGGAGTCCTTCAGCGCCCCCCCCCCCCCACACACACACCCTTTGAGCCTTTGGCTACTATTCCTCTCCACTTGCTGACTTGGAAGATGGCTTTTCTCCTAGAGATAGTGTCTGTTCACAGAGTTGCTGAGTTGCACGTCTTGTCCTGTAGACCACCCTTTTTGGTTTTTCACAAGGACAAAGCGGTTCTTCACTTCTCAGGAATTTCTCCAGAAGGTGGTGTCAGAGTTCCACATCAATCAGGAGATTGTTCCACCCTCCTGTGCTGGCCCTTCTTCTGACAAGGAAAGGGATCTTTACTTGTTGGCACGTAAACCGGCGTTCAAGGTTACCATAGCCTCCTGGATTAAGTCTACTTTTCTTAAGGCTTACAAAGTTGGGAAGAAGCCTATTCAATTTCATGTCACGGCTCATTCCACTGGGTCTATTGGGGCCTCTTGGGCCTATAAGAATCAGTCCTCAGCTGATCATTTGTGCAAGGCGGCCACTTGGTCATCTGTGCACACCTTCTCTAAACACTGCCATGTTGATGTCCTGGCATCGGCTGATGCCAGACTTGGTAGGAGTATCCTAGAGGCTGTCTTGCTTGTCTAGGGTTTTCCTCATTACCTTTAATACTCTTTAACTATTGAGCCCAGTTGGCTGTATATCACGGTGCCCGTGCTTTTTCCTGTCACTCTGTGTGCTGCGCTCCCATTGGCTGAGCTTGATTTGGCCCGCCCAGTATGGCCTTTTTATACATTTATATACTTTTTATATATTTCGTGGTGTTCCTGTACCAGTGCTTACTTGAGTTGCTGTGTTTCCGTGTACCGACTTGGCCCGTCTGAATACTCTGCTTCTGGTTCCTGCTCCGTGATTCGACCCGGCCTGGCTGACGTTCCCGCTCTGTGACTTGACCTGGCTTGTCTGACGTTCCTGCTCCGAGGTCCGGCCCAGCTCTCCAGTTCCTGCTCGTTGTGTCACCTGGGTGACATTCTGAATTCTGCCTAGTCTGGGCCTGCCAGACAGAGAGCCACTGTTGCCTCCGTTACTGCTGAGCCTCCCGTTTACTCTTGCAGTGCTGTTGTTGCCTCCGTTACTGCTGAGCCTTCTGTTAACTCTTGCAGTGCCACTGTTGTCTCAGTGACGGCACCGGTCGGGTGCCATTGGCTCATCTTAACTAAGCTCATGCAGAGTCCTGTTGCCTCAGTGACGGCACCGGTCGGGTGTCTTTGGCTCAACTTAACTAAGCTCGTGCTGGTCTGGTGCCCGTGGCTCAAGTCCGTTCAGCTCTTGCAGAGTATTGTGTGGCCTCCGTTACTGCTACGGCAGAGGGTATAAGTCTCCGCTCTGCTCTGCAGATCTAGGTGCTTGTCTCCATTCTCGCACCACAGTCTCCTGATAGCTGTTATCCATCATACTGGGCGTTACTGAACACACCACATCAGAGACTGATTATATCATTGGACTTTAACCCATGCTGTGCTGAGTTACCTTGTTATGCCTGACTTGTGACAGTATCTGTACCATCCTACTCATTGTATACTGGGCTTGTGTGGGCATATGTCTGACCTATAATTTCCTGTTTATTCCGCTGTGATACGCTATAGCCCGCTAAGGGAATTTTCACTGTGTCTTTTAATAAAACTGTGTTTTATTCTAACCTACTGAGTCTGAGTGTCGTACAAACCGTTACACTGTAGTTCTGTGTGCTGTCAGTTTCTGGTGTGCTATACTCCAGTTTTGTGTTTGTTGACACTATTCCTTATAAGGGCTGTTTTATGATCTGATTAGTTCATATATGTCTGACTTTGGGGACCGGCGCCTGGTCCTTGCCTTCATTCCCGCCTCTGGGAAACTCAGTGTTGGTACATCCCAAAGTTACCTGTAACCTATATCGGACGACAGAGAAAAGATGATTTAAGTCTTACCTGTTAAATCCTTTTCTCTTGGTCAATATAGGTTACAGGTCCTCCACCTTGTCAAGGGCCCATGCTTGGTTCTCCTGTGACCGAACATGGGAGTCCTTTCAGGTTCATGCTCACAGGAGTCTTCTTTTACCTTCTTGCCACCTAGTCAATAGTAGCGTTTCAAATCCTACTGGATGGAGATTGGCTGGGAACCAGCTAAGGAGAGAGGAAGGCTCCACCCTGCACTTCTTTTCAAGAATTGTTCCTGCCTATTTAAAGGGGCGGTCGCCTTCCCAAAGTTACCTGTAAACTATATGGACTAAGAGAAAAGGATTTAACCGGTAAGACTAAAAGTAAGATAAGAGAGATGCAAGCAGAAGAAGGAAAAAAAGAGAGAAAAAGGAGGGGGACAAGTGTTGGGGGGGGGGAGAGTGGAGGAAGGAAGGCAGAAAGATGGGAGTTGTAAACGGGCCGGTTAGGAGCAAATGTTGAATCAAGGTCAAAGTAGCATGAGGTCCCAGCAGTAGTCAGCTGCAGAGACATTGTCCACCCAAGGTGACCATATACCTAGGTTGGATGGAAGCATTGCGAGAATAAGCAGTCAGCTTTTCCATCTTAAAGAATTGCCAGATACGGCCCTCTAACTGAGCTGTCCCATGGGGGTTCGACTTCCAGTGGGAGGCAAGAGATTCATTTTTACCATATAGGTCTCATGGCCCTGGCACACTGACAATACGTGGAGGTGGCTTGGAAGCATGTCTCCAACATATGTGTGTCTGTCTGTGTCTCTCTCTCTCTCTCTCGTCTTTCTCACATTTCTTTCTCTCTCTCTCTCTCTCTCTCTCTCTCTCTCTGTGTGTATGTTTCTCCAACATGTTTCACTCCCCCTTCTCCATTGTGTGTGTATATCCCCCCCCCCCAATTCAGCATGTCTGTCTGTCCCCCCCTTTTTTTTTTTTTCAGCATGTGTATATCTCTCCCCACTTCTCCATCATGTATTTCACTCCCCCTTCTCCGAAAGGTGTCTCTTACCCCTTCTCCAAACCATGTCTCTCTCCCCCTTCTCTAACATATCTCTCTCTATCATATTTCCCTTTCTGCCCCATATCTCCTTTCCCTGCTACATGTTCTTATGACATCAGCCTCTGTGTCTATAACATTGTGTATGTCTTACATTTTCTGTGTGTGTGTGTGTCTACATCACACACTACTACATGCTGTGCCCTCTTCCTCTCAAAAGCCCTGTTGACTGAGCATGATGTAATCAAAGCTTTCAGTCGCCAGGGCTTGTGAGAGGAAGAGGGCATCTTAAGGCACCGCATGAGAAGTGGCTTGGACTCCACTTTCTCCACAACTGAAGGGTATGCTTAATATTACTAATATTGTCAACCCTTTATAATTAATGGGGGTATAGGACAAATTGTATTATTTTATTTTAAAATAAAGTTCTCCAGATTTGTGCAACCCTCTTGCTCACATATCATCTACATGGTCATGCAGGGCAACCCTTACTCACGCAACATCAGAATGTCACCCTTTTGATGTGGCTGACATTCTGATGTCGCCCTTTTGATGCAGGTGACATTATGATCTTGCCCTTTTCATGGTCACCAAACAGAGGATGACATTAGTAGACAGAAGACCTCCGTTGTCAGGGAGCTGCAAGTTTGTCGAATAGGGAAATTAATTTATAAACCTGATTAAAAATCCTATTGTCTTTATATATGCTGTTTGCCAGGTGAACTCCAAGGGTTACAAAGTTTATGGAGCAGGAAGCAGTCTGTATGGAGGAACCATCACTATCAACTCGCGTAAGGTATGTGTATATTTGTGTGTGTGTGTGTATACTATTGTATATAAATATAATGCACCCACTCAAAGGCACTCCTTTTTATTGTTTGTTTATTTTTTTATCACATACGATTGGAAACAGAAGAACAGGAGGTGTGCTCCTAATGCATAAAAGATTGCTCAATGTGACCTCTGCTGAATCACCATCATACTCACAATATTCAAGACCGCTGCTTAGTGGTCGGATACTCATATGGGAGATTTGCAGTGCCCTCACTAATGTAAATTCAATGCAAAATGTAGACACTGCTCTCCAAATAACCAGAAGAGACCTTCAATATCCTTCATAAAACAAAAAAGGAGGGGCAGACTACACTGTGCAAATACAGCAAACACTATGCACAAAAAACAAATAGTGTATGTACATTGATATTATCAAACCAACTGGTAACAATCAGGCAAGTATAAAACACACTGTACTATAATACTACCCTGCTTGGTGACACTACTCAAAAAGGAGTAAACCAGCTCTGCAGTTCACAATTAAAATGTTGACTTTATTAAAAACTTAAAATGTAACAATATGTATGCCCAGCTCCACTCAACATGTTTTGGAACTCTATGCCCCTTCTCCAGACCTGAAGCCACCATTTTAATTGTGAACAGCAGATTCTGTGACCAGGCAGGGTGGGGGCAATAGTACACTGCACGTTCTACACTTGGTAACAACTAAAGGACTGGCTTAATCATATCAATGTAAGTACAATACTTTTTTTTTTTTTTTTTTTTACATTGTTTGCTTTGTTTGAACAGTGTATTCTGCACCTCCCTTTTTTCTTTTAAGATTGGGATCAACCAATCTTTGTGGTGCTGTATCTCCATTAGAAGCATATAGTTTGACGGTAGATGAGAACCATTTGGCTCATCTAGTCTGCCCGTTTTTCCTTTTGTAAAAACTGCAAACCTTATTTGGTCCTTGGTGTTCAGCCTTATGCCTATCCCATGTTTGCTTATATTCCATCATTGTATTAACCTCTACCACATCTGCTGTTGGGCTATTATATTTATTTATCCTTTCAGTTAAGTAAATCTTGCTTATTTTACATCCAAGCCACTGTCACTTTCTAATATTAGACGTCTTGTCCTAACACTTCTACTTCTTTGAAATGTAACTTCCTCTTATAATTTGTAGAATTCCTTCATGTAATTGAATCATAACCCCTCTTCTCTCCTCCAAGTTATACATGTTATATCATTTTTTTTTCTATCCTGATATTTTCTGTCCTGATATTTTTTATCCTTAAACCATTCGCCATTTTAGTAGCCCAATTCTGAATTCTTTAGGTGAGATCTAACCAGAGATCTGTAGAGTGGGATGGCTATTTCCCTCTTTTTGCTACTAGTGCCCATAACTGTACAACCCAGCACCCTGCTTGCATTCCCTCTTGCTTTGTTACTCCCAGATCCCTTTCCTCAGTTGTCTCTGACAACTTTTTATTAAAAAGTTAAAATGCAGCAATATGTATTCTCAGCTCCACTGCTTTCCCCTTTATGTTTGAAGAAAGGGCCTTGAGTTCCAAAATACATAGAATTCTAGTAGTTTACATAAATTTCAAGAACGTTAACTTTTTTGGGAGGTAGAAGGAGGGATAGGAGATGATATTGGGGTAGCTTACTACAGTTTCCTGAAAAATTTATTTTGTTTCTGTCCTGGCTTGTACACACATTCTCTCGCACAGAACCATACAAAAGCATCTGCAATTTTCTCCAGGTCCTCTGAATTGATCCACAAAATGAATCCTTATTGTTTCACTCTTCTTTTATGCATGGGGAGTGCTTTCAGCTAGTAAGGTCACTTTTTTCTTTCTGCTTCCCAGTGCACATTCAATCCATTTCCCACAGAGCTTCAAACTATACAAGACCTGCAGTGATGGCCAAATACAGGCTTCAAGTACTTGCGTAACGGAGCAGTAATCTTTTTGTATCGAAAAAAAAAATATATATATATAGCAGGGCTTTTATTGCAGAGTAAAACAAGGGTACTCCCACTTCCAAGAAATGCATATTTTCAGAGTTATTACAATATAAACTTATTTTCTCTTTTGGAACACCAGAACCATGGAGGTTGAGCTCACTCTTCCAGAGGGCAGGGCACTTGGAAAAATACAGTCTTTTGGCAGAGACTCACTCTTCCTCCTCCTATTCCATCTCAATCACTGCTTTAATTCCCAGATTCATGTGCCCACTCCTCCAGGAGGGCAGGGTACTTCAAAAGGCAGTGTCATTTGGGCAGAGACACACTCCTCCTCTTGCAGCTCAAGCTCCAACTTTACTTTCCCAGATTCATGTGCTCTGTCAAGATTGAGTACTGTGGCAATTTTTCGTTTTGTTGCTTCTAAGGGTATGAAGGATCCATCACGTAAAAGATTGCCCGCCATAAATATGCCTGCAGAGCACCAACTGCGGAAGGAAAGCAGATCCAGGACAAGGGGGTATTGCAGATTACCAAAAAGTGAAATCGGTTTAGAGGTGGAGGAAATGAGGGAAGGCCATCTCCTACAGGTTGTCTTGAAGCTATGCAACTGCAAAGCAACCATCTGTAAAAGAAAGGGAGAAGCAGAACTGGGTTGGCCCAGGATCCAAGGTCTGGTGTCACTTTTGACTTGTTTATGACTAGCTTTATCTAATTTCTCTGGATTTGTTTGGGACATATGGGGAAAACCAAACCTTCAGGATCTCCTCTTAAACACCCCCCGCCCAACTTGGTGTTCATCATTCTGTGTTGAACTTCCAAGGGAATATTCTGGGCCCCAATGTCCTTCCTACACTGTTGCCCCTGCAGCTCCTCTGGGGCTATCCTTGGGTTAAAACTCTGATGTCCTCTGTGGCATCTATTCCTTCTTCTGTTCAAAGGGTCCTCTATTGTTGGAGACATAGGCCCACCATAATGCAGATTGATCTTGTTTTTAAGAGACATACCCACTGGGGCATCATGTTGTCATGAAATTGATTCAGAGGAGATTTGGAAGGTATTTGAGGTCTCTGTTGCTCCCCAACAGTCTGCTTCTCTGGATATTTTCAAGAGAGTGGAAAACTCCAGATGAGACTCTTTTCCTTAAGAAGCATATCTCTAAACTCTGTCCTTTTATAGGTAGAGCAGCGGGCTTCTCCCCAAGCATTTGACCCTCATATCATGCTTGGCCCAAAACGCAGCTTGTCCATTGACAGACACTGCTGGCTTGATTCCCTTCTAAGTTCCAACTTTGTGGCCTTTCAGAGTGGGAGATTAGGCCTATAGCTTTACAGAGTGAACAACTTACTGACACTTTGCACACTGAGACTTCAAGGAAAGATTTTTTACTTATACTTGTGGTCGGATCTTACAGCGAGCTGATCTGCCAGTGGCTGTGGATAAAGTTACTTTAGTCTAATTGAGTTGGGCTATAATCTCTCTCCTACTTTGAAGTAGAGAAGTGTATTGAGAGGTCAACCCACAACAAAGAGACTGAGGGAGACGGACTGGAGGGTATAAACAGTCCTCCAGCTCCTTCCACAAATACAGGCACCTCCTTTCACTTGTGGTCGGATCTTACAGCAACCTGCTCTACCAGTATCTGTGGATAAAGTTACTATAGTCTAAATGAGTTGTGCTATAATCTCTCTCCTACTGTGAAGTAGAGAGTCGTATTGAGAGGTCAACCTGAAATGAGGCAAAAATATCAACCAAAGGATCATCTTTATTACAGCATTGACTCAAAGGAGTACAAGTGAGGAAGTTTTAAGCGTGGTAATGAACATTGTGCTGATTTGATCTCTTAGACTTGTTTGTGAAAAACAATTGGATTTCCAACAACCTAATTACTGAATTATGTGTGGTGGTACCTTGTGTCTTGAAGCAGTAGTGGCAGCACCTATACAGAATGAATGACCTGAATAATTATTAGCATTCAAACCCATCTGGGATAATAGCCATCGAATATGCTGGATGAAGACTGAGGTTTTTAATAGAGCCACGGCTATAGGTAGTAGGGGGAAATCGGGTGGTTTATCGGTTAAGAGCATCATGAGTGACTGAAGAGCCCGTACTAGGCACCAAGGATCGTCCGTGGAGTGGTATGTGATATGTGTCCCTAGTGCTAATTGATCGGTCTTAGACTGTGGGGGAAAAAAAAACCAAAAACTGAATGAATCTGTATAAAAAGTGACCTAAGCTTAGGAAAGAAGAATTAGGCACTGATACTGTGAATTTGCTAGACGTAAGGAAATCAAAGAAATCCAGGTGCATGGAGGGTAGGATGACATGGCTAGTGAGGAAAATGAATGGTTGGTGAAGTAATTTTGTTGGGCAAATTCCTAAAGAGTGTACTGTCAATAGTAAGGCATGCTTATTTAGCTGCTATGTGAGACTTGTCCAGGCTTTTCAGAAAACTTTTAAATTTATATGATGTCGAGGATATACAGAAAAGGGTTAAATAGGAGAACCAATACTACCCAGCATAAACAGAATTAAACATTGCATAGGTGTATCCAGAGGTATTTGGTAACAATAATTGAACACAGCAGCATAGAAAGGGTTAATTGATTCTTACATTTAATTAAAATACCGTTGACAGCAGCGTACATGAATACTTCTGCTCCAGAAACTGTATAAACTATGCTAATTAAGGTCTAAGGTATGTAGTTATGAGTTGCATTTAATAAAACAAAACTGGTCTCATAACTATTTACTTATACCATATAAAAATATCAATTTAGAAAACTTATCCGGAATAAAATCCCGGATTTAGATGAATAGAATTTAACTATTTATCTCCTGTTTTCAATATTGCCCACCTTCTGGATAAAACCTATAAATCTAACTTATTACTGCCAATAATAGATTAACTAAGAATATACTCGGAAATGAATCTAATAATATATGTCTAGAAAGCGCAAATAAAAACTTCATGCAACTATAAACATGACAATAGCAATCCTATTTGTTACACCTACAGGACTCCTAGGGTTACTCCATAGATATATGGTATATCAGCAGATTAAGGGTTAATTGCAGAATTCACAAGATAACATATTAGCTCAATAACCTTTAGAAACACTATATATGATTCTATAGGTATCAATAATTAAATTTAACTAATATATATTGCTATATTTTTCTCACTGCTATTAACTATTTTTCAATTATCTGGATAAAATTGCAAATTATTTAATTCATTCTGTTTAGTTACAGAATAAACTACAGCCAAATACAGTCTTATTATAATAATTCTAAAAATGTGTGGCCTGTCCACTTAAGAAAAAATTATAAGAAATTATTTTTCCACAAATGTAGAGGAAATATATATTTCTAAGAACTTTATAGAATTAAAATAAAGAAAATATAATTACCAGACAATCAGAGTGTAGGTTCCTAGAATTTCTTTGGATGTTACTTTAATAGAAACCAGCAGTAAGAGAGAGATCTATAGAAAAACCTTAACTCATAAAGTAAAGATCCCCTTATCAGAATCACATCCCAACCTCCTCCTGATTGGGTGATTAGTCATATCATTATACTATGATGTCAGATTATATTATATGCAGTTTTCTGATTGGTCAATCTTTAAGTTTCATTCTTTTGATTTTTTGGGGGGAATTCTTCTAGCAATAATTCTATTATTCCTGAAGATGGCGCAGCAGCACCATATTAAAAATTGCACATATTGGCAGCTGGAATCCATGATTTATAACCATTGAGGTATTTAGTCAGTACCATACGGCATGTCAAACTGTCACTTATAATACTATATCTAGATCTTCTCATAAGATTGTAGGTGTTTTTCAGACTTTTCATTTACAGCTTAGTTGTAAATCCCCATGCAGTTCACTAAAATATTTCCACCTCCTACATTGATGGAAAGAGGCTCTTGTCTCTGAAATTAGAACATTTGACACACAAGGATTGAAAAGAAGTTTAGAAAACCCATCCTGTTTTTCTAAAAAAAAAATTAACCATGTACTCCCTGCTGTGGCAGAGTCTCTGACAATGAGGAGAAAATGGAGGTGTGATATGAAGTAATAGGCTGAGGAAATGTATCCTGGCTAGGTAGGGTTTATTGTGGACTGAGATAATTTAAGATCTGTAGTGCAGAATGATGCCAGTATACATGTTATATTGTGTGGTTGTGGAGGTCTAAATGTAGATAAGAATGTTTGGAACACATCCCATGCTCTTGAATAGTAATTCCTTGTGTTGGGAGCGAGTGCGTTCTAGATGAGGGTTTCAGAATTTTGTGTGTGTTAACTTAAGTACTAATGAATTGGGGTGGAGCACATGGTTGAAGATTTGCTTGTGGATGAAGTCTGAAGAATTGCTGAAAAGTGAAAGAATATTAGCCTGTTGGTTTTGATATCCTGGTATGAACATACAAGAAATGTGAGTTTCCTGACACCACCAGGTATATCTTGTGTGGATGTTGTGAAAGATTTAAGTATTTTGAAAACCTCTGCCGGCCACCCTTCCGTGAACCATTCAGAATCTGAAATAGCCGAGAAACACGGCCGGCCGAGGTGTCCAAAAACACTTGCAGGGAGGAATTGGACGCTGTAGGTGTAAACATGGATCGACCATTCCAATAACTCAGAAATTCATCCCACATGGTCAGATCTGATCTGGCCGCACTGTCGATTACAATATCAGCTGAGTGGGTGTTCCCTGATAGTAGGAGTAATAGATGTGCTGTGAAAGACCTCCCTTGTGGAAGAATTCTGGTTGCAAAATTAAGGTGACCAAGTAATGATTGCATTTTGAGAATAATGCGGGAGTGTTTGTTTTTGAATTAATGAACCAGGGCCCTGATCCTGATGAGTCTGTTATCTGGAAGTCTCTCTTCCAATAGCATGAAGTCTAACATAATCCCCAGAAAATCAATGTATGTGAGAGTCAGAATGTCTTGTGAATGGCTGCAGGGATCTTAAGGTCAGCGAAAAGTTGTAATAATTGGTTGAGACTAGGTAGTGCCTGCAGTGTTTGTTCTATCAAGAGAAAATCATCCAAGTAGTGTATTACTGTTGGACAGTTTGTAATGTTAAAGCGGAACTCCCATGTTAATATAACAAAAGTTAGGAAGCTAAATACCCACCCAGTGAGCAAGAAAACAGTTGACAAACATTCCAAAAATATGTGCATCTTGTAAAATCTGACCCTTTATGTAAGCAGCAAGCACGATCAGACCGTGGCTATCTTGTTTATGCAGTCCTATTGCGCATGCTTGCGTTGTCCCTGGGCCTGTCACTCTTCAAAGATGTGCCTGCCCACAGCCCTTTTTTTCATTTCTTAGTGTGCAATCGAGCCTCGAGAATGCGCACTAAAACAATGATGTAATGCTCCCATGACACAGGACGGCTCAGGCAGACAGTGGGAGGAACAAGGGAGCCATCCGGCTCCCTTTGGAACATGCACAGTAAGGGACAAACACCATCATATACCAAAGTATTTTATACGATTTATTAAAAAAAATGCACAGCTCTAATGACCAAGGGAAGAGACATTACTATAGACTTATTCATGTTGGGGTGGTAGTTCCACTTTAAGTAGTAGCCAAGCTAGTGTATTGGTGAAATTCTTGAAAATTTTGGGGCTACTTTAGAAACCAAACGATAATCGTGTAGGGAAGTAGTATGCTGGTTTCCATCATATGCTGTGTAGATGCCATAGTGATTGATGTATACGGAGCAATTTAAAAGCATCTGAAATGTCAATTTTAGACAACCAGCAGCCTTGGCCACATTGAAGTACATGTAGTATAGCATTGTCTATTCTAGTGTATTCCATAGGCATTTTGCTTGAAGGAATAAATTAATTTATGCTTGGCTGTGTGTTACCGTGTGGTGATGAAAAATCAGTGATCAAACTTTCTCTTTACTGTTATCAAACTTTTTGGTGGCGATCCCTAAAGGACTTACCCTCCATACTGGGAACGGAGGAGTGGTTGATGAAGGGTCCAATAACAAAAACCCCCCGAATATTGAGACGGTATAATAGGATTCATGTGAGATTAAAACAAGGCTTATGTATGACAAGTGCATAGGGCCGCAAGAGTAAACTGTGTAGGTCTCAAAAGTATATAATATTGAGCAAAAGAAAAACTGAGAGGATCAGCTTATATAAATATTCCTAAAACTTGGCGTATTAGATAAGATTAGTGAAGCTTCATAAGGATGGCATAATAATTGACTGAAGAGTGCACAGGACAACTTACCCCTTATGACTAAGAACTCTTAGTTGTACCCCGCCGAAAATACCATGGAAAGAAATAAAATGATAGTATGGGTGGAGGGGAAAGAAGGCGAGACAAATAGCTACATAAAAGGGATGGAGAGTTGTACACAAAATAGGATAAGGGTAAGGACAGGAGGGAAGGGTGGGGGTCGGAAACACCAAGTGCAGCTCCAGAAGCGTCAAAGAAAAAAAGGAACACCTGTTAGCGAGTTGATATACCGTATCCAGCAATCACCAATGTGAATATAATCAGTGAATGCCAAGGGCCCCGTGTACACTGTCATTCCTAACTGCAGATCCGAAGCTATAGCGAGGCAATATAAAGCGAAAGGTAGGGAAAAACAATTATGGGGCCCCACATAGTGGTAAATCAGGTCGAAGGCATCCATCTGCCCCATACATGTTTAAATTGACAAAACGAATTGGTGGCAATCGCATGACATTTCTCCATACATATAAGGGATTCTACTCTTTGGAGCCATAGAAAAACAGTACAACCTTGCAGGTTACCTTTAGGAGCAGTATGAAGTTGGGAGAAGGAGAACAAATAGAGTAATGGATCCAAAGGGATGGCAACTCCTAGTTTCTGTCTTAGATATTCCTTCACCCTCTCCCAATAGGGAACAATACGTGGGCACGTCCACCAAATATGAAATAGCGATCCCAAACCAGTGGAACATCTCCAACAGAGAGGAGACGAGATCGGGAATATTTGGGATAGTTTGAAGGGAGTAGTGTACCATCTAGTGTATAATTTGTAGTTCATCTCCCTTACTCTCGTGGACCTAGCATGTTTAAAATTCGATCTGAATATCCTGTTCCATGAAGTCCTATCCAACAAAGTTGAAAGACCCTTCTCCCAGAGTGTCAGGAAATAAGGCTTTGGGAGGTTTGAGACTACACTAAGAAGGGAGTATGAAAAGACAGCGGATCACTAGTTTTAGGAGAGTCAATTGCTGTCTCCAGAGTCGTGAGATCCCTTGTACCTGACGCTTCCACTGAAATCCGTTTCACCCAATTTCTGACCTGAAAAAGTTCCCACTATCGGATAGTACCTCCCCCCCAAAGCTGAACTTAGATCTTCCATAGTGAGGGGCTGAGACAAATGACCTAAAGCTCCCAAAGTCACGCATCCCTTAGATTTCCAAGACACGAGAGGTGTGGGGAATAGGCCGGCCGGAAAGGCTGGATTACCCACTATAGACATCATCGGTGATGGAGAAGGAGAGAATTGGCGAGAGGCATTAACCTCGTACCACGTATTAAGAATATGACCCAGAACTGGGTGAGCTAGGAATTGCATGGGTATTCAAGATTTGCCAATCCAAAGAAGTTGTGTTGGGTCTAATCTCTCCATATCTTTATCGATAGTCTGGGTCCACCGCTTCCTACTGCCTTCCGTGAAATCGAATAATCTAGACATTGCTGAAGCTTGATAGTATCTGTGAAAATCTGGGAGACCTAGACCCCCTGTTGAGATAGTCCTAGTTAGAATGGAGTGACGAATCCTAGGTCTTTTCTTATTCCACACAAAGGCAGTAGTTTCTGACTTAATATTATCTAGTAAGATCTTTGGGAAGTGTAGCGGTAGGGTATTAAAAATATATAGGAAGTATCACCATTTTGACTACATTGATCCTGCTGGACCACGATCGAACTACATGTCGCCAACGATCCATGTCAGATCTAATGTCTGCCAGGATTGGAGTCAAATTTAAATGAGGAAGTTCAAGAATTTGTGGCAATATCCGGACACCAAGGTATGTGATGTGGGAAGATGCCCATTTGAAGGTCAATAAAGTTCTCAATCTATCCACCTCACTAGAGGGAAGGTTAATATTATGTATCTCTGATTTTGATAAATTTATCTGGGCCCCCGATACAATGAATATGAGTCTAACTGGGATAAAACTCGTGGTAGGGATGAGGACGGATTGGCAATAGTGAAGAGGATGTCATCAGCGAAATCCATAACCTTGTGTTCCCCATACCCTATTTTTAAGCTGTGAATGGAAGTATCTTCCCGAATGTGTTGTAATAGGGGTTCCAAAGTCAAATTGAAGAGGAGTGGTGATGAGGGACAACCCTGCCTAGTGCCATTCCTAATAGAGAACAGATCAGAATAAGTTCCATTGACCAATATCCTGGTAGTGGGGGAGGAATACAAACTCAATATACAGCCAATTAAGAAGGGTCCTAACCCTGCATTAAGGAGAACCGCCCGGAGATATTCCCAGTTAACCCTATCGAAGGCTTTCTCCACATCCGTACTGAGCAGAATAGTCTGTATTTTATTTTGCGACGCATAGTGCATCACAGAGATAACCGCCGTCGTGTCGTGACTAGCCTGTCTCTTTGGTACAAATCCCCCCTGACTCGGATGTAAAAGAAAGCACAAATGCAGGCAAATCCTATTAGCTATAATCTTGGTGAAAAGTTTCACGTCAAGGTTAAGCAGGGATATTGGGCGATAATTACAACATAGTGACACATCCTTAGCGGGTTTCAGGAGAACAACTACATGGGCCTCCAGTGCTTGTTTTGGAAAGGGATGACCATCTCTAAGAGCATTGAAGGCATCAGCCAAATGAGAAGCAAGGGGGTCACATAAAGTCCTATAGTAAAGTGCCAATAGTCCATCCGGTCCTGGGCTTTCCCACTATGAAGGCACCTGATAGCTCCAATCACCTCGTCCAGAAGGAAGGATTGATCGAGTAGTTCGCTAGTTTCCGACGATAATCTGGGTAAGTTCCCAGAGTGAAGGTAGCGGTTTATATCTAAATTAGATGACTGTTGATTAGCATGGAATTCTGAAAGATTATATAAAGCCTCATAATACCGCCTGAAGGACTCAGCAATCTGTGGGTAGGAGGATATTTGGTTGCCACGTGCATCTTGAATACGCGAAACATGAGTCATTTTACGTTGTTGCTTAATTAGGATGGCCAATTTCCTGCCACATTTATCTGCCTCTAAATATTTGTTCCACATGTAGGTCTTGTGAAATGATTCCCTGAGGCGATTATTAAGATCTAGTCGAAGTTTTTTAATATCCTCTCCCACAGCAGCCGAAACCTTCGATTTATGTAATGTTTCCAACCTCTGCAACCTGTTCAGACGTCTGTCAAGGGACCTAGCCCTCTCTCTCTTTCAATGGGAGCCAATCTTAATCAACAATCCCCTTAAACACTTTTGTGTACCTCCCAAACTGTAGGACAGGGAACCTCCCCATTCAAATTAATGTGGAAGTAATCCTCAATAGCCCTCTTAAGAGTCAATACTATATCCTTATCTTTAAGTAAACTCTCATTTAATCTCCAAGCCCTGGGAGAAGATGAGATTTCAGGGAAGGAGAGTGTGATAGAAATAGCAGAATGGTCAGACCATGTAATCTGTATGGATGTCCGCAAAAGAATTAATTTGAAGATATTGGGAAGTCAATATGTAGTCTATTCGGCTGTACGAAGAATGTGGATTGGAAAAGAATGTGTAATCGCGCTCTGTGGGATGTAACCACCTCCAAGGGTCAATAAGTAGATTCATCATTTACCGTCTTTTCAATCTAGATAAGTGGGAGAGCCTAAAAGGAGACTGTCCAGAGGTATCAATGTCTGGTGATAATGCTAAATTGAAATCTCCACCCCATATTATATTTCCTTCAGCCCAGGGTTCTAAAATGTCTAATACTTTCAAAAGGAACGTGATCTGCGCCTTGTTCGGTCCATAGATGTTTACCAGCGTATATTGTTTATTGTGTATCAGACCCTTAAGAAGCAGAAATCTACCGTCGGCGTCTGTAACCATATCTAGAAGAGTCCAAGGAAGTTTAGCGCTTAATAATGTTCCTACCCCTCTTTTTTTTCTCTGACGCTGACGCAAAGTATGAAGTTGGATATTGTCTCGAACATAATTGTGGATGGGAAGACCAGTTTAAAATGGGTTTCTTGAATAAACACAATATTGGGGTGAAGCCTAGTGCAATCCCTAAATAAATGCAACCTTTTTTCCGGTATATTAAGGCCCTTGGCATTCAGTGAAAGTACCCTCAGAGTATACATGGTGATCTATATATGCGTACATGGGAAGCTGCACCCAGTGTCCCCGGGGAGAAGCTAGGAAGGGTGTGTAGAGAGGGGGGAATAGAGCACCTGGGTAGTGCCCCAACGGAAGTGATCCACAGATACAGTAAGAAAAGCACGAGAAGTAGCAGAAAACAGGATCTAAGTGACTTATAGTCAGTTCAAACATACACAGTTATTAATGGTGGAGGTTATGTGAAGAGAAATAGAACCATGTTAAGATATGTAGCAGAAAAAAAAAACAAAAAAAAAACAACCCACATCATTATACCTTATCTTAGAAGATCCCTGAGGAGAGGAAGACCCAATAATGAATCGGTTTATCCATATCATACATAACAATGACTTCTCTTAATTCCCAGGGCCAAACATGATATGCAGTGCATCTACACGTCCCCCACTTCTAAATATGAGCTAAATGTCAGTTGCTATGAAACCTAGTGTTGTAAACTCATAAGGTTCTATCCCTTTTTTCCTCATCTTTTCCTTCCCCCACTCTTTGGACCCTCATCCTTGTAAGAGCGATCATTCCCAAATAACAAAATTACCTCATATTTAAAATCCTCACAATTCACAAGAATACCGATCCAACTCAGTCTGGAAAACATTATGTATAACTGGAGTCCCTCTGAGGACAGAATTCTTTGTTACTAGGGAAAAAAGGTAACCAGGGAAGTCTGATTTCCAAGGCTAGGGATACATTCCAGTGACTTGTGAGGGATTAAGGGTCGAGGGCAAAGATGCCTACTGAAAAAGCCATATAACATGGTAAATGGTAAGAGAAAAAAAAAACACATAAAGACCCCACATTCATAATATACATTGTTAGCCAGAGTTGTACATTCAAGGCTCACATGAACATTCTAGAAGCATTCCCTATAAATCAGGAAAGCCTCTACCAGGCTGTTTCCCTTCAAGGCCTCTGACTCGACTCCATCAATAGGACAGTACATACAGCCCGAAGTTGAGGAAGAAGATAGAGAGTAGATAATAAAACAAAGAAACAGAGGCGAAAAGGAGAAAGTAGAAGAATAGTAAACAGAAGGAGGCGGTCTAGCAAGCAACCCTTTTCACAGTGGTAAATAAAATATCAATAAAATAATAAGCTAGGTAGTACATTTGTAAGGCAGTAAAACATAACAGTCCGTGTACTTAAGACTTATCCTAGAGAGTCTTACCCAACCTGGGTTCATAGGTAACTAAAAAATACCGCCACTGTGTTGGTAGAAAGTCGAAACTTAGCAGTCCGAACTGCGTGAACTTGAACAAGGAGTTTCTGTTGGCATCAGGAACTCTGGGCATCAGGCCGTCTGTCTTCCGAAGAAGCAAACACAGCAAGCATCTGCATTCAGGTACCAAGATTATGTCCAGACAGTATTCCCTGATCCCGGAGTGCTCAATGGTTGGAAGGTGTCCAGTTTGTGGTGCTTCGGCCTCTGCACCGGGGAGCCCGTGGACCACTCCAGCCTTCGGTGTGATTTGCTCGGTGGTGGTGTGCCTAGTTGCAGTGGGAGTTGTGGCATAGAGATGCCCAATGTGGAGCAAAATGAGGGTATATCTTCAGAACCGAAGAGCGAGGCCTTCTTGTCATTCAATGAGGCATGTAGGGCGAATGGGAACCCCCACCTGTATTTAATTTGTAGAGACCTTAGGTGATCCGTCAAAGGCTTGATCTCACGCCTTTGTTGAAGTGTGTAGGGGGAAATATCATTATAAACTGAAATTTCTGCACCCCCACATTGTAGATTGATGGACTCTCTGCATTTCTTTAGTATGAGATCTTTAACTTTGAATTGAAGAAAACAGCTAATAACGTCCCTGGGGTGGTTATTTTCTCTGGGTTTCAGAGCGCTGTGCACCCTTTCCATATACACAGGACCAACTTGGCTGTCACCTAGTAGGGATTTAAAGAAGGCCTGCAATGTGGGTTTCAGGTCTTGAGGCAGAACTGTTTCAGGTAGGTTCTTTATACGAAGATTACATCTTCTCCCCCTATTGTCAAGGTCGTTGATCCTTGATGTTAAATGGTTGATATGGTCTTTCTGCTGGTGAACCACATTCTTCAAAGTTTTCACTTGAGTATGCAGGGTAGAGAAATTATCCTCCATCTTGATCATCCGTTGTCCCAGATCCACTAGATCCGATCTGATAGCCGCCACCTCTTCCCGCATCGTGGCTTTGAGCTCCTCCACGAAGCCAAGGAAGTCTCCCTTAATAGAGGCAGTGAGTGCCTTCAAATCCGACCTGGTAATCGGAGCCTCCTCTTCACAATCCAACATGTTGGGTGATTGAGTCGACTGTGTAGTCTCCAACATGGATTTAGCTTCAGTGGCAGCCGAGTCTAAGATGGTGTCTGTTTCCCGCCGTGAACCTCATGCGGCGTGCTATCTGAGTTAGGCAAAAATTAGTTTTTTAGAGTAGTATTTGCCTTAAAAGAGTTCTTTGTACGTGGTCTCATGCTTCCCCATATATAAAGAGACCGTCTGGTAGCAGTTAGTTGCTGCACCCTCGCCTTAAAATGTATAAGATCTCATAAGTTTGAGAGCTCACGCTTCAAGCAGCAATCTCCTTGATGGTCCGGCCACGCCCCCCTAATAACAAAACCTTTTTGTGCCTCTCTCGTTCTCTTGCAGCTCATCTACTATGTCAGGAGCCACTAAGGCTGATTGGAAATTTGCACATTCTATTGACATGGTGGGGCATGTGATAATGCCGTTTTGAAGCCTGTGTTGAAACCTGTAATTGGATAGTCCTTGAGTCGTGCATCTGGATGTGCTGACAGAAGAGAATGAAAATTAGAGCTATTGATGAATCTTAGTCATTTATTATTAGCAAAATTTCTGGGGCAGATAGCTCTAGCATATGAGCCTTGCGACATAATGAACAAAGATGGAGAAGCCTACATGCACTGTAGAAGGAGCCTTTCGTATAAAAATTGTTGCAAATAGGCAAGTTCCCTAAATAATGAATTTGCCTGCCAAATTTGTCTTTAGGAGGTAAGATAGGCATAGATGGTGTTCCTAAATACATGTGACTGCTACTGGTAGAAGGCGTTTCGGAATCGCTCATCACTAGTGTTACTGGCCAAAGGTGTGAGGCATGTGATGTAGACTGGCAGTAAGTACAGTTGGGAATTTTTAGTCCAGCAAAATAATTAGTTGTCCATAGCGCTCTAAGTTATAGCTGAATTTCCCTAGTGCTGCAGCGCTTTCGCCGCAAAGGACTTGTGATATTCATAGAAAGCTATACCACCATATTTATAGCCCAGATCTACCAGCTCTTGTCTACGTAGAAGAAATTATGTAAAGATGATGTCCCTATAGACACTGAATGTTAGAATGAATTCTGGTATTGATAGTTTACGTGCTAATCTTAGGTCTTTGGCTTTTAAGGTGAATGACACATGCCCGCAACTAACAGCCTTATGCTCCGTGATATCCTGGGAGGCCAGCAAGATGGCATCCAGATTCACCTCCTTACCATCCAGGATATCCTTACACCAGTGTTGCGGAATCATGTGTGCAGGTGTAATGCGCGGGGGTGTGATTAGTGTTCCTATGATGTCGATGGTTGATGGTACTATCTGTGGAACGACTGGTATGGTATGCGAAGATTCTAGATTTGATCTATTCTGAATATCAGAATCTGCCGAGGACAAGTCTGTTAGGAGTTGGATGACTTGAATAAAAGGTTTTTTAGGTGGCTGAGACTGAGCTGAAGCTGGAACAGGAAAAAGTAAGAGTGATTGAGCTACCGATGGCCCTGGAGATGGTGGAAGGGGAGATGAGTTTGAATGGGCTCAAAGTAATCGGTATAGCTCTACTTCTCTAGCAGAATCGGGTTATGCTATGTCCCTTCTGGTCAGCTCAGTCATTAATTTTGCTAAACGCCATGATTTTAATGCTGACCCTGTAGCGCTAGAAGAGCAACTCCTGGTAGTTGGGGGAACAATGTTGGATGTCTCTGAGTCTGATTGACCCCGTGCAGCGTAATTAGGAGCATCGTATGGAAAAAAATTAATTAACCATATATGAAATGTATCGATAAAGTACATGTGCCCTTGGCCTGTACACAGAGTCCTCGGCCTCCTCAATGAGGAAAGGTGTGTGTACCCTTCGGGCTCGCTGATGAGGCAAGGTGCATGTATCCTTCTGCCACTCTGAAGAGAAATAGTGAATGTCGCCTTTGGCCTGTAAGAGGGTAAGGTGTGTTAACCTTCGGCCTCGCTGAAGATGTATGTTGTGTTAACCATTGGCCTAGCTGAAGAGGTAAGTAGAATGACCTGGTCTCTCTATGAGGTAAGTACATTATCTCTGCTGTGCCACCTTTGTCCTCTAAAAGAGGAAAATGTGGTGGAATAGCTATATATTAGTGAGTGAAATATATGCTTCTAGTGTGCTGAATTAATGATGTGATAGACTACACCATTTCCTTCCTCTTCTAATAAGATCAGGAAACAAAAGGTGACGGAATATAATTTAGTCTATATGGAGATTAAACAAATCTACGAAGGAGTAAATCCTTATACTTCGCATAGAAGATGGAATTAGCTTAATGTCGGATTGTTTGTGTTAAGGATTTAGTCCAAAGGTATGAGATACATTCCTTTGGCCCTGCAAAGGGCAATGAGGAATTTTAATAATTTCTGTGGTAAGTGACTAATCCTTTGCCCTTTGCAACAAGGTAAGGAAGTGATTTTTAAACCGTAAGAAAGTGACCTTCAAGCTCTACATACAGTTAAGGAGTGACTAAATTAAATGAAGCTAAGACTGTGGTTTGAGATTTATATTTAGTGGATATGATATTATGCGTAATGTATGTAACAAATTGATCTCTGTGATGGTTAAGGTGGTAAAATCTCATAACCTCGTGAGGAGACTGACATACTTAATGAAATAATGCACACGTATTGAGATTAATAATGAGAGATTGTCCTACCCTATGGAGCCTCGATTGTATTACGAACTGCAACAAAACATGATAGTAGCGTGATTAGAATCAATTCCTGATAAAAGGTGAGAGTGAATAAGTCATACCTAGATAATTATTTTTAACTGGATACTTGGTGTTTGCTTCTGAATGGTAAAGAGGCCTGGAGGGAAATAACATATCCATTTCATTTTGACCCATAACTAGTATGGCCATGTTTTAAGTGGGGACTGTAAAGAAACCACAATACCTATAGTGTGAACTAGTTGTAGATATCTTCAGTGTGAAGCTGTAGTGATCGAAGCTGTGTTCTGTAACATGTTAAAAAAAAAAAAAAAAAAAAAAAAAAAATAGAGAGAACTTGTAAAATAATAACCACATACAGGACTGAGCCTGTTATACAGTCATGCCCAGAAACTATATTACCCGTGTATCAAATAAATTGGCTACAAGTAGGTGGTTCAATGCCATCTTGACAGAACCATCCACTTGCAGCACGGTTATACTGAAGGTGATAAATAACCAATATGATCTTTTATCTAAAAGCTAGATAGCTGTAATAGGTAACTGTATGTGGGGTCTAATAATCACTTCATTTTCTTCCAACGAAGTTTGACTGAATAAAAAAAGAACAATTTGTACCTATAATACGTATTCTATTGTATGCTCTTCGAAGAGTGTTGCATGTAGGAGAAAACTAGGAAGAGAGCAGAATGAGTCAAAAGTGGCTACTTGATGATTACCTCAGTTCAAAAGGATATGATGATACTTGTAAATACCCCATGGTAAGGTCCCATATACGTTTCACAGATAGAATGGTGCCATATATTAATGTAATGAATTATTTGTCTGTTGCATATAGCCTTGTTGACCCTTTAGTGAGGAAATTGATTCCATAACCCATTCCCCCAATGTAAGTAGTGTAGAATGATGTACGAGTTTAGGGATATGATACTGTACATGCCTTGTATAATTTATTTGCTTGCCGGCAATCATACCATTGTGAATTTAATTGGTGTGGACCAACTTAACGATGGGCCGATGGAATGATGCATCACACTGGAGTGACATTACTTACATCAATGCGACCCGTGATGACTTGGTAAGAGGACTGCATGTACAGCATAATAAGTCAACCAAATAAACTTATAGTGTGTATAAAAGATGTTTGGGTATAACTATATGATTTACAAAGCCGTATGATCTTATACAAGCCCGTTGATACTAATTATTAGGGTTTACTTACAGATCTATGCTTGACTTGAATCGGGTTCTCTGAATGCACTTAGCTTGCAGCTCCCATGTGAGTGAGTGGACAGACAGGAGGGTATAAATAGTCCTCCAGCTCCTCCCACAAATACAGGCACCGCCTTCCAGTTGTTAGCATTTTGGAAATCTACGTTTATATTATTTAAGCCCTTTTTTGATGCAGCAAGGTTCTCTGACAAGTCCTCAACCTTTCCTTTTGCTGCACTCCTAACCTTGTTGTTTAAGATTTGGCTTCTGGACCAATTTTCTAAGAAATCACCAAATTCCTTGCCATTTGGGGGTAAAAGCCCTGTGTGGGACAGACCTAAAACCGATCATTAGTGACTCCACAGGTGGCAAAGTAACCTTTTATCACAGATATATTCTAATCGTTGCTTTCTGGTGAGGAAGGCACATTGATTTAATTCCCCTAGCCAATCAAGGGGGTAGAGGGTTCACACGCCTCAGATCTCCCAAAATGTTCCCCGTCACAAAGCCTAGACAGACTCTGCCTCAAAATCTAAGGCTGACAAGCTAGCCTGGACCTGAAATGTCTCAACAAATACAAGGTTGCAAAGTGCTTCAAGATGGAATCTTTGCTCTGTCATCTCCGCAATATGTTCAGCTGAGTTACTTGCTTCCAAGGATCTTCAGGACTCCTACCTGCATGTCCTGTTCATTCAGGCTACCAACATTTCCTACAGTTTGCTTTCACATGCAGTCACTGCTGGTTCACTGCATTGCCCTTTGGCCTGGCCCTTACTCCATGAATCTTTACAAACATCATGGCACTTTGGTCGCATTTCTCTGAATACATATTTGGACGATCTGTTGATCAAAGCTCCTTCAGAAAACATCTTGGTACTTCATATCGAAGAGTGTGCCCTCATTCTGGTACCCCGTGTTTGGATTCTCAACTTTAATCCTTTGAGTGCCGGAGGGGTATACAGTGCATTGCTTTGCAATGCGTTGCGTACCCTTCTGGCACTCAAAGGGTTAACAAGTCTTCCATCCCAGGTCCTTATCTTTCTGGGAATTAAGTTTAGCACCCAACAGGGGTGATTGTTTTTAACAGAGGACAAGATTCAGTTTCTCTCCCAGGATGTAACATGGGCAGTGGCTTGGCCCTCTGCAGTGATAAGGGACTACATGAGAATTTTGACCTACCAACTTCCAACAAATTTACTACCATCTGGGTTGTGGTAGACAGGTTCTCTCATCAGGCCTACTTTGTTCCTCTGCATGCCCTACCTTTGCAACACAACTGGCTATACAGTTTAATTGAGATATTCAGACAGTCTGCCTTTACACGTCATCTCTGACCATGGATCTCAATCTCTAGATTTTAGAGTAGCCTCTGTTCCCGATTAGGTATCAGTTACAACTGTTATCTGCCATCATTCACAAACTAATGGGCAGACGGAACGCAAAAAACAGTCCCTGAAGCATTACCTCAGACAGTATGTGGATGTTCATCAGTCCGACTGGTCCAATTAACTCCTCCTGGCTGAATTTTCTTTCAGTAATCTCTGCAATGAGTCCCTTCAGTGTTCTCTATTTTATGCAGCTTTGGGTTATCACCCTCGCTTCCTGCCTATCACTTCTTCCTCTGGAGTTCCTGCAGTTGACGTGATGGTGGAGAATCTGCAGAATCACTGATCCAAAATCCAGCAACACCTTAAGACTGCAGCTGGGAGATTCAAGCAAGCCACTGACATTGCTTTTCACCTTTGACCTTGGAACCCGGAGATAGGGTGTGGCTATCCACCAAGAACCTGATCCTCAGGCTACCATCCACTAAGCTGGGACCACAGTTTATTGGTCCTTTATGCGTTAAAAGCATCTGCCACCAATCTTTAATGTTGGACCTTCCCCGATCGATGGGGATTCCACCAGTATTTCACGGGTCGTTGCTGAAACAGGCAGTATGTAACAGATTCTCAGTTGCTTCTCAACCTCAGTCTCCAGTTGAGCTAGATGGTTATCATCAGGAGTTTGTGGTCAAGAAGGTCCTTGATTCCTGCTTAGTCAGAGTCAAACTCCAGTACTTCAGTACGGCCCTGAAGAGCAATCTTGGAAACTGGCGTCTGAGGTTCATGCTCCTCCGATCAGAGCCTTCCATAGCAGATTTCCTGAGAAGCCTGATCCCCAGAGAGCTCCCATTGTGGGGTGGGGGAGCACTGTCACTCAAGTCTTCTTTTTTTTTTTTTTCCTCTTTTTTTCTTACGCAATCCCTAAACCTAAATCTAACCCTAAAACTTACCCTAACCTACGTATATCCTGAACCTACCTAACCCAAGTGAACTACCTATACCGGGACACTTAATAAGAAGCAGCCTGCGCTCTTCCATCGCTCCGTGCGGCCGCGATGGAAGAGTTTAACCCTTGACGTACCGGGACCGTCAAGGGTCGTTGGAGCACATTTACCCTTGACGGTCCTGGTACGTCAAGGGTCCTTAAGGGGTTAAAGCCTTCCTGGTTTGGGCTTCCTGCTCCGATCCTTGAGCGACCAGCGTGTTTTGAGAGCTTTGGCATTTGATCCTGTCTTTGATCCTGATACTGTTCCAGATACTGACCCCCAGTTTATTTCCTGACTTCTGCTTTCATCTGCTCCTTGTTCTGCTTGCATTCCTGGTAAGACCTGGCCTGGTTCCTAGAAAACTACTCTCTCTACTGCCCACCCGGTTTGACCTCTGCATTCATTCCTGACCTCTGCTTCAGTCTTCACTCCATGGCACTTGACTGGTTGATTTCCGACTAGGCCTGCTTCCACCATCAGGCTAGTTGGATTGATCCCTGCACGGCAGGTAGATCTCCTGCAAGGCCAGCTACCCACTGACAGCCTGTGGGTTAGATCCCAGCCAGGTACCCAGGCAAGTTGCTCTCCAGTTAGGCTTAACTCTGTCGATGGTAGACTGGATTGATCCCAGCCACTGCAACCCCCTGTCCGAGACTACTACTGTTGTTGGTTGATCTGGTGTCATTGTCTTCCGACTATCATACCTCTAGTCAGTCCTCGGCAGAATCACCTTCTAACTCAGTCTCCCTTCTACTACCAGTCTTCTTACGACCTTAAGAATATCTGACTACCCTGAGAGTCACAGGCCCTGCTGCTGACATCCAATCAGTTCTGATTAGTACACTCTACAGAGAACTTCCGCTGGCTAGCAGGCCACATCTTCTGGACTGCTCCGACCATCATAGCTGTGTTCAGACTCCACATAGAGGTCCTAACTTTGTCCCTTGGCCTTGTGATGGAGTGATCCCGGAGTGAGCTCTAGTTGGCACGTATGCCAGCCTGAGGGGCTGGGGTGCAGTCTGGGTGCCCAAGAAAGGTGGACACGGGACAAGAACCTGTTGTCCATCAACCTTCTGTAACTGTGTGTGATATGGTTGGCTCGCTTTCACTGGATCCCAGTTCTCATGGGTGTTCCGGTGAGAGGAGCAGTTTGACAATGTCACGGCTGTGGCTTTTATCAGTTGCCAAGGCAAAACTCGCAGTTAGCATGGAGGGAGTTGAAGGATATCCTCAGCTGGGCTGAGACACATGTTCTGGCTATCTCAGCCGTTCACATTCCAGGAATCTAAGTTGCAAGGAAATGGGGGTCTCCATACGTAGGTGTTTTTACCGGATAGTCCAGCAATGGAGAGTGCCAGCGATAGGTCTCATGGCAACAAGAGAGAACAGGAAGGCTCCAATGTTTTGTTCTCAGGTGACCCCCCCTCCCCCCTTCCCAGCTTTTGTAATGGACATGACCATCCCATGGAGCTTTCATCCCTCCTTTATGTTACATCAGATTCCTCTCATCACCAGGGTGATCTGGAAGATCACAATGGATGATGCGTTGTTCGTTCTGATTGCTCCTAACTAGCCTAGGAGAGCATGGTTCACGGACCCGGTCAGCCTGTCTGTTCAGGATCTAATCTATCTCCCAGACCAGATCTGTTGTCCCAGGCTCACCTGTGATACAAAGGTGTGGTGAGGCTGGCTTTGATGGCATGGTTCTTGAAGCGTGGACAAGAACATGTCTCCACAGCTTTTTTTTTTTTTTTTTTTTTTTTTTTTTTTAAATTAAAACCTTCCCTTGGTTCTATCTTTCCTTCAAGGCGATGTGAACAAGGGGCGTAGCTTGAATACCATTACTTTTCAGGTTTCAGCACTGTTCTCTTCCAGCGACAGATTGCCGTCATCCCAGATGTCATGGTGTTTCTCCAAGAGGTGGCTCATGCCTTCCTTTCCTTCAAAGATTCCACTCCTCTGTGGGTCCTTAACCTGGTTCTGGGTGTTTTTGAAGATGCCTCCATATCTTTGCTCCAATTGACGCTCAAAACCGTTTTCCTCTTGGCAGTTGTCTCTTTGAGTAGAGTCTCTGAGTTACCAATTCTCTTGTAAATCTATGTAGAGGTCCCAGCACACAGGCTTCCCCATTCAGCTGCTCCCCCTCTGTGGGTTGTCTTTTTTTTTTTTTTTTTTTTTTTTTTTTTTTTGTAACGCTTTATTGAGTAGTATTAAAGAAAATACATAACATTAGCAAATAAGTACAAGCACAAGGCAACACAAACGTACTTGTAAGCAATATCCAACAATATTTTTAAGTACATATCATATGCCAAGTTGGCCCATGACCTGTCGAACATTAGGCCTAGGACAGTGGTACAGGTTACAGTCAAGGAGGTTCAATACAATCCTCACATGAAGTCAAAAGCTAGCAACAAAGAAGAATAAGAAAGGGGAAGGATGGGTTAAAGACCCAGTGAAAAAGAGGATGCCAAGAGGCAAAGAGAAGAAGAGGAACCAGAAGAGAGAAATGATTAAAGAGGGGAGAAGGGGGTGGGGAGAAGGAAAGGGAGAGACCACCAGCACCCAAAGCACTAATAATACATGGGCCAGATCCTTTAACCCCTAGCACTAGATAGACAAAAGTCTTTCCATGGGGACCAAGTAATCTCAAAGTTGTAGCCAGTAGAGCAACTCATGGCAGTAAACCGTTCCATCAACATTACCCTGGTCACTTCAGCAAGCCAATCTGAATGGGTCGAAGCGCACTCTGACCTCCATCGTCTCGGAATGCAGGCCTTGGTGCCATTTAACAAATGGATGAAAGGTCTCCTCCAAGGGAGAGCAACCCCCACCTCTCCCGGAATCTCATTGAGAAACACGGCCAAGGGAGAGAGGGAAACCGCGGCCGAGAAAACTGCGGACTTCGAGCTCTCCACCTCACTCCAATAGGACCTCAACCTCGAGCAGCCCCACCAGACATGAATAAGAGACCTCCTATCCCCTCCACACCTCCAGCACTCTGGGCTGACTGACGAATAGTACGAGTGCAACAGATCAGAGGTCAGATACCATCTGTTTAGTAGTTTATAATTAAGTTCAACCGTAGCCATATTTCTAGAGCCAGTGATTGCTGCCTTAATGGCACGCCCCCACCTGTCATCTGAAATGACCATTGCCAAGTCAGCCTCCCACTTGGAGTGACACAAATGCAGAGGACGCGTGGCAGGAGAGGACACCATAAAGCGATAAAAGGCTGAGATGCTGTGGGAGCAGGGTCAGGCAAACATAAGTATCTTCTCAAAGGGGCGGAGATCTCTGAACGTGTCCCTCTTACCCAGGTGTGTCTGCAGAAAACTATGAAGTTGCCTGTATCTCCACCACTCGCCCAATGGTAGGTCTAAATCGGCTTGCAGCGACGAGAAGTCTTTCAGCACCCCGTTGGAAGATAATTGAATAGGTAAAAGACTATCTTGTTTAAGCCAAAGAGCGAAGGAACCCGTCACCTGTCCCGGAGGAAAAGCCAGGTTAACTAGAAGAGGCGTAAGGGGGGAGGGTCGGGAAGAGAGGTCTGGAATCGAGGAGCAAAGGGGGTAAAAAAAACTTTCAGAGAGGACAACAAAACCGATGGCAGTGCCCCAGATGGATTAAAATAGTCATGAAGCATCCAAGGCAACCCCGACAAGGGCAAAGGTGACACACGGTCAGCAAGTAGCTGAACCCATAACTTGTTCTCCCCCGAGTGTATCCAATGAGCCATCATGGACATTTCAACAGCTTGATAGTATCTCGAAACCAAGGGAAGTCCAAGGCCCCTATCTCTCTTCCCCACAGCCAACACACACAAGCTAATTGGAACAGGTTTGTCAGCCCAAACAAAAGAGTTGGGCACCCTCTGAAGGGATTTCAGAAAAGCAGCCGATAAGGAAATCGGCACAGTGTGTAACAAATATAACAGTTTAGGGATAACTGCCATTTTTACCAGGTTGATCCTTCCAAACCATGAAAGGTACAGAAAACTCCATTTCTGGAGATCCTTAACAATATTGGCCAGCAAGGGAGCATAGTTAAGTGAGAACAAGTCCCCCAGGCAAGGGGAGAGGTATACCCCCAAATATTTCAACTTCCCTGGAGCCCAGCGGAAGAAATCCTGGAGATAGCACCCCGAAGGGCTGGAGCAATGGAGATACCCAACAGCTCCGACTTTGAGATGTTCGGCTTAAAGTTAGACATAGCGCCAAAAGACTGCAGCTCCCGAACTACTACCGGTAGAGAGCGAAGATGGTCAGTGATCACCAGAAGGAGATCATCGGCAAAAAGAGCCAATTTGTTCTAACAGGCCGCAACCCAGACCCCTGACCTCCGGATTTTTACATAGGGAACAGGCCAAGGCCTCCATCGTCAAAATAAAAATAAGCGGGGACCCCTGAGGGAAAACAGGCCAGAAAGGGCCCCAGGAAGCCGCACCCTCGCTGAGGGAACTGTGTATAATGCCCTAACCAACTGCCGATAACGAGGGCCCAGGCCCAAGTGACAGAGGGTCGCCTCAATGAATGACCATGACACTCTGTCAAAAGCTTTTTCTGCATCGACAGACACAAGAAGCGTCTGCTGGTTGCTATCACGGGCCAGTTCAATCAGCTGCATGATTTTAATGGTATTTTCCCTTGCCCCTATACCTGGAACAGATCCTATCTGGTCACGATCAACCACCAAGGGAAGAAGAGGCAGAAGGCTGCAGGCAAGGATCTTAGCATAGATCTTGATGTCGGTGTTGAGCAGTGAGATGGGGTGATAGCTAGCTGATAATTTTGGATCTTTGCCTTCTTTGGGGATCAAAACAATGTGGGCTTCAGAAAAGGCAGGGAAGGAAGAGATCTGGTCAGGTAAGTTATTAAAAACGTCGGTCAGGAGAGGACCTAGTTCAGGAAGGAATTTCCTATAAAAGGCTACGGGGAAGCCATCTGGTCCCGGGCTGTGCCCGGCAGAGAGCTGTTTTAGTTCAGCTGTGATGTCTTCCAGTTCAATATCCCCCTCCAGCTCATGAGCTTGACCCGCCGACAGCCTTGGAAGCGATGAATGTTGCAGGTAAGTACGCACGGTCTCTTCATGTTCTGGACCATCAGGTCAGGGAAGATTATACAGATGTCACGGTTTGTTATGACTCTCAGACACAAGTTTTAGGTAAAAATCAATTTTATTGAAATAATAAATTGATAACGTAGGATGGCAACACATACATACAGATACATACAGAATATAACAAGACAGAATGCAGACTCTACCGGTCCTGTCAATATACCGGACAGGACAGTCTGGAGAAGCAGAATGTTAGGCTCTACCGGCCTTGCCAATACCGGGTAAGGCAACCTGCAGATGGAATAGCATAACGGTTCTACCGGCCTTACCAAATTACCGGGCAAGGCAGCCTCAACAGATTCACAATGTAGGCTCTACCGGCCCTGCCAATACCGGGGAAGGCAACCTCAGATGGAATATGGCAATAAGGTTCTACCGGCCTTACCAATACCGGGCAGGGCAGCCCAGAGAGAATAGCGGCAGTAAGATGGTAATGGCAAATTGACAGGATCGTAAGCAACCCAGTGTACATATACTGAGACCAACAGGGAGTAGTAAAGTCGCAAGGCTTTGGAGCAAACCAGCGTCCGCACGCTGGGACCAACACAGGACTGTATAGCCGCAAGGCTTTGGAGCAAACCAGTGACCGCACACTGGTGTAACAAGCGAGTTTGTGTAGCCGCAAGGCTTTGGAGCAAACCAGCGTCCGCACGCTGGGACCAACACAGGATTGTATAGCGGATAGGCTTTGGAGCAAACCAGTGACCGCACACTGGTGTAACAAGCAAGTTTGTATAGCCGCAAGGCTTTAGAGCAAACCAGCGTCCGCACGCTGGGACCAACACAGGACTGTATAGCCGATAGGCTTTGGAGCAAACCAGTGACCGCACACTGGTGTAACAAGCGAGTTTGTGTAGCCGCAAGGCTTTGGAGCAAACCAGCGTCCGCACGCTGGGACCAACTCAGGATAGTATAGCCGCAAGGCTTTAGAGCAAACCAGTGACCGCACACTGGTGTAACAAGCGTGTTTGTATAGCCGCAACGCTGGGACCAACACAGGATTGTATAGCGGATAGGCTCTGGAGCAAACCAGTGACCGCACACTGGTGTAACAAGCGAGTTTGTATAGCCGCAAGGCTTAGGAGCAAACCAGCGTCCGCACGCTGGAACCAACACAGGATTGTACAGTCGATAGGCTTAGGAGCAAACCAGTGACCGCACACTGGAGTAACTACCAATGTTGCCGACGCAACCGAGCAAGAGGTCGCCAGGATACAAGAGACAAGCGATGAGATGACAGGAACCAGCAACGATCAGTCAGGTCAGGAAACAGCAGAGTTGAAGAACCGCAGGAACTGCAACACCAGAGACTAGGCTGGAACCAGGACTGGAACAACTCAGCAGGCAGTAATCACTGGAACAGTGGCGAACAGGTACTCAGGAACACATGAGATCAGGAACTCAGGAACACTGGAACAAAGGCCCAGCTATCACTAGCATAGTGATAGCAGGAAGATCAGAAACAACACGAAAGGGCACGCAAAGGGTGCCCAATCCAGGTTTAAATAGGCAATGAAAGGCGGGCTATCTGCAGACAGCCAATAGCAGCCCCCTACTGGTGACAGACAAGGAACTGCAGCAATCACGGGCACCATGATAACAGATCAGCGTAAAAGGAGCGAAATGTTTCTGCAATTCCCGGAACATCTCTATGAAGGACGCCCCCAGCGTCCTCAACTTGGGAAATCGGAACTAGTTTCTGCGGGCCCTTCGTCTGTTGTGAAAGAAGTCTACCACCTTTGTTGTTGAACTCATAGAATGAACTACTAGACCATTCCATAGACCGAACCGCCTTAGATCGCATTAGCTGTGTTGCCTGAGCTTGCAGAGCAGTCAAGGATCTGAGGGACTCTGGGTCCAGAGAAAGCATGTGTGATGCTTCCAAATTTTGTATGGAGCGCATCAACTCACTGAATTCTGCTTCCCTACGTTTCTTTTGTCTTGAGAGACTTCCAGACCCCTAACACTGAAGGGATAGAATTAAGATTGGTCCTCAGGAACTCAAGTATCAAAGCACGAACTTCTGTACAAATCTGGACAACGTCCAGTAAAGCAGTATTCAGACTTCACAGGATGGGGTGCTGAATAGTCAAAGGAATCTCCAAGACCATAACCACAGGAGCATGGTCCGACCGTGTAATAGATAATATATCCGTAGAGGCAAGATAATGAAGATGAGCCTGCGAAAGGAGTAGATAATCAAGCCTTCAATAGGAATTAGCAGGATGCAAATAAAAGGTATAATACCAGCCTGAAGCGTTCAAAGACCTCCAGGAGTCTACCAGGGTGAAAGATGGATAGACTTATTAATAGCAGAGAGGTGGGAATAAGGGAGATAGGAGTGAGAAGATGAACAATCCAAAGCCGGACAAAGTGGCACATTTAGGTCCCCGCCCACTATTAACATGCCCAATTGAAATTCTTCCAACTTGGCCAAGACTTCCACTAGAAAGTCGCGTTGGCCGTCATTGGGAGCATAAATAGAGGCGAAAGTCAACCTCATGTCACCCACCCTCCCTTTAAGGAAGAGAAAGCGGAGGCTTGGATCACAGAGTTCGCCCTCTGTGTTAAAGGAGAGAGAGCTGTGGAGCAAAATTCCCCCCCCCCTCTTTTTACATGGAGCCGAACCGAAGTGCTGAACCGGGTAACCTCTATTTGCCATCCTAGTCGTATCAGAGGCCACAAGATGAGTTTCCTGTACAAAATCGTAGCACGTTGCCGTCGGCACTCCTGGAACAGCATATTGTGCTGCGGTGAATTGAGGCCCCGCACATTTAAAGACATACCGCGTAGCTTAAAAACAGTAGCCATCATAGGGAAAGAGCAGCCTGTTGGATAACAAACCTGAGGCCAGTGGACTTACCCCCCAGGGAGAGGGAACAGGAGAAAGGTAAGGATGTAGCAGGGGGGCAAAAGGTATAGGAGGGATAGAGGGAAGGAAGAAAAGAGAAACAGGAAGAAAAGGATAACAGAAGAAAGGAAAGCGAAGAAGGGAAGACCAACCTCCCCTGCTTTGAAACTGTAAGGACGAAGAGAGTTACCATACTAGTAACCGCAATCAGCAAAGGTTAATATAAACAAAATAAACGTATGGCAGTGAACATCAGGGGTGTGAAACAATCGCAAATCTAGATAAGACACAGCAGGACAGTTCCACCAGGTCCGCTCGTAAAGATACAAAGAGTGAGAGTCCCATCCCCCCCAAGACTGACACAGAGACCCTACATGATAGCAACTCGAGCAGCTGGCAAATATTGTCATCATTAATCCGCGTGATCTCCGGCCCATCCCGGAGTGGGGAGGAACCACCACACAAATGAATTAACTAGCTAGCTCAGTCTCACAGGGAAGCCAGAGCAGGCCTCCCCCCATACCAAACTGGAGAGTAAGACAGTAATAGAAACATAACTTAACATGGTGCCCCATAGACAATATAATAACGGATGTGCAACCAAAGACATCTTTAACCCATCATGGAGCCTAAGAAGTCCCATCTCCCCCAAGCTTCCCCAGACACCCAGCACCTCATCACCAACGCCAGACCTCCAGGGACACCCAGGCCCCCAATCCCCCAGAAAGAGGTCAAGAGCCTGAATGCAGAGCCCAGAAGAGAGGGGAGAACCCATGTCAGCTCATAGAATTCCCAACCCCCCCCTCCCCTGGCTGCCCATAGACAGTCGTGCGAACCATAGGAACAGCTAAGAGTTCAATCAACAGGAACCCTCGGGGAAAAAAAGTGGCAACAGTTCAGTACCTGAACCAACTCCCCCCACCCACCCTAGAGAGGGGGCAGACAGGGAGGTCAGGACGAACAGCAATGAGAAACTCACCCGCTTCATAAAACGTGCAACTTCCCCTCCAAGGACAAGGCAAGTAGTAACCACACCTGTAGTGACCCCAGGGCTGGCAAGCAAAATCTCTGCATCCGATCCCAGGGACCCCCAGGACCCAGACAGCGGCTCAGATAAAGCCGGAGAATGAGAGTGACTCCCACTCCCCAGCAAAACCCGAGAGTACAATGGCCATATCCAGACAACCACCCTCTCAATCACCCCGGTCTCCCACCCCCCACCCCACTACATAAGGTCCCCATTCCCACACCTGAGCGCATCCCACCCCCAAGGATAGAGAAACTTCCCCAGGAGGTGCGAGGTACAAAAAATTGGAAGGGGTACCACTCCAGCAAGGTACACAGAGTACAGAGTCTGTAGTCCAGAGAGCAGGGGCCCGGGTATAGGCGAACAGGACATGTTAATCCTAGGGGCCAGCTACTGGGCCGCTCCGGGCACCTTGATCAGTCTGCCATTTCTTAGGTGTCACCACTGACCAGGGTTGAGGCCGAGGCAAGTCTGGAAGTAAGTTCTTGTTCCTGTGAATGAATTGTGAAATGAAGCACCATCGTGAGAGACAATAAGGGCAAAGGGAAAACCCCAGAGATAAGAAACATGGTTATCTCTTAAAGCATCCGTCAGGGGTTTGAAGGCTCTACGTAGCTGCAGGGTAAGAGCCGAGAGATCGTTGAATAATTGTAAATCAGTGTCTTCCCACCGAAGAGAGTGTAGTTGGCGAGCTAGTCGCATAATTTCTTCTTTTTGACGAAAAGATGCCAGGCAGCAGATAACATCCCTAGGCCTCTCTTCATTTTGACCTCGGGGTCGCAAAGCCCTATGAATCCTCTCAATTTGCACCATTCCGGGGTCGATATTCAGAATGGAAGCAGTTTCCCTAAGATCTTGAGGTTGTACAGACTCTGCTAGGCCCCGGATACGAATATTATTATGTCTCCCTCTGTTTTCAACATCATCCAGATGGAAGAGCAACTTCGAAATCTCGTTGTCGTGAGAGAGGAGACGCTGTCTGGTTGCCTTTTGTTCAGTCAGGATTGTGACATTTCTCTCCTCCAGGTCCGTGACACAGGTCCCTATTTGTTTAACATCTCTGCTGAGGTTGGCGATATCACCCCATAGTGAGTACCGGAGCCTGTCCATCAGTGCTTCCAAGACGGATCTTGTAGGCAGGGAACGAATATCGTCCTTGGTAGCAAAGGACCGCAAGTCTGTATTCCCTTGGTACACTCCCGGGTCCACCTCCTGTAAAGGATCTTGAGCAGTGGCCTCCGGGGAACCCACACTCCGGTCCCCCATTTTGGATTCAGAAATGCGTGAATCAGAGGTTGTCTGCGGTGTAACGTTTTCCTTAAGGAATCCCGTGATTTTTTTTTTTTTTTTTTTTTTTTGGATTTGCTTCGTCTCCCCCGCATTGCGGGTTGCCCCAGTAGCAAGGGGGACAGGGTGGGTCTGGAGCAAAGCCGATGATAGCTGTGCAAGCCGGTTAAATGCTAACGGGGACAGGAGTGATCCTAGTGTGCGTCCATTTCCTCCAACGGTCAGGTCATGCCCCCCTCTGTGGGTTCTTGTCCTGGATATACTGGATCAGGCAGGAATCAGGAACAGATGTACACCAAAAAAAAAAAATACACATAGATATTTCAAAGGACACTCAAGCGATAGTGTAATTGCTATAAAGTTGCACTGTAAATATGTGGCTACCGGTGAAAGTACTAAAACTTAACCTTTAATATACAAAAATATTAATAAGAATTAAAGAAAACACCTTAAGTCTTGTTGTCCTAATATTAATATAAGATATAGATAAATAATCTCTTACAAGTAAATTGATCATAATCCTAATGGGCCTAACAGAGATTATGCTTTCTCACCTTGATGTCAAGTTAATACCAAGACTTGTATAGTGAGATGTGTGTTTATAATATGCCACACACTCCCAGTAAATATGTTATAGTTCCCTAGTTTATCAAAAGCCTTAGTAGTAAGGCTATGATGAAAAGCATCAGTCTCTTTATTACTGTCGGCAACTCTCGTAAACTGTAACCCAGCACTGTTGCTGGTTCCTAACCAACTAAATGGTCCCTCAATTGTTGCCGCAGTACACAGAAAATACACCAAGCTTTAACACAAGTTACACAGAATGCACAGCAAAATATAGTACAGAAGTACATAACACAGGGAAGCACAAAAGATCCACCAAATTATAACCGAGGGAACACTTAACACAGTGGACAACATTTAACATTTTTAAGCAGTAGTGGAAACCAGGGACTCTTCTCCTGTTTTTCCACAACCTCCATTCCTGGTATTGCACCACAAAGAAAGTAATACTACTTACTTCTCAGGAGTTTCTTCACAACATTCTCTCTATTTGAAACTCTGAGACAATGTTGTTCTACCTTCTTGTCCTGGCCCTACGTCTGATAAGGAGAGAGCTCTCCATCTGTCAGGATGTGGTGCACGGTCTTGTGTTTTATGTGCACCATACTAAGCCTTTTCGTAAGGCTGACTCTGTCATCCCTGAGGGTGCCAGAGCTGGAAAGGCCACTTCCAGGTAATCACTGCCTTTAGAATCAAGTCAAGCATACGAAAATCAGGAAGAAAATGTTCCCTTGAAGATTAGAACATTCCCCTAGATTTGTGGGTGCTTCCTGGGCCTACAAGAACCAGGCCTTGGCTGCACAGCTCTGCAAGGCTGCAACTTGGTCCTCCTATCATACTTTCACTAAACACTACTGTGTCAATGTCTTGGCCTCTGTTGGGGCCTGCTTTGGCTGGAATGCCCTGCAGGCAGTCCTGCCTGTTTAAGAATCTGTTTTTATTCTTAATGCCATTTGTTGATCAGTGGTTTCTGAGCCCTGTTGGTTCTTGATGTGCTGTGCTAGTTCAGTGTCCATTGACACTTGTTCTGGGTTATTCAGATCCTGGGGGGGTTGAGTTGGACTTAGAGAGGATATTTGATGGCTACATCTTCCTCATCTCTCTCACTCCATGACCTTGTTCCCTCAGACTAGGGAGAGTCTTTGTTGGCGGCGACATCATCCTCATCTGACTTAAGGACTTAATTTTGTAATACCTGAATAGAATCTGGTCACATCAGATTTCTGCCTGAGGGGCTGGGGAGCAACCGTAGGTCCCCTGACACCACAAGGATGATGGACCAGAGAGGAGAGTTTCCTATCAAGCAACATCCTGAAAATACAAGCCATCCACCTGGCACGCCTTCACTGGTATCCATTTGAATTGTCGCATTTTAAATGTTGGGCGTCTCTCTCGAGTAAATATTGGCCAGTGCTAGCGCTGCACTTCTCTCTCTCCCAGTGTCAAAGTGAACTTAACTCTTTGAGTGCCAGAGTGCTTTGCCTACCGCTCTGGCACTCAAAGGATTAAAATAAATGTTGAATATTTGTTGTGTCAAAAAAAAAAAAAAAAAAAAAAAAAAGTAAGTTTCGGTGCCCTCCCTTGGCTGTCTTTTTTAATGTAGCACAGCGCTGCTCGTCTCTCTCTCCCCCTCTGCTTCTTCAATCCTGCTGCGCATGTATGCGGTTGCCACGTTGACTAGATTGGATGTCACGATCTGGGCATGTGCGGCGGGAGAGAGAGAGATGGGCAGCGCTGTGCTACATTAAAAAGATAGGCAGCCAAGGGAGGGCACTGAAACGTACTTTTGAGACAACAAATGTTCAACATTTATTTTAACCCTCTGAGTGCCTGAGTGGTACGCAACTCAAAGGGTTAAGTTCAGTTTGACACTGGGAGAGAGAGAGACGTGCAACGCTAGCACTGTCCAATATTTACTCAAGAGAGACGTGCACCAGTAAGAGTAGGTGCACAAGTGGAAGCATAGTTTGTTACCTTCAATTTTATTTTTGTTTGATTGTTATGTAATTGCACACTGGGTGACCTTTAAACAGGTGACATGAGAACCTCGCGCTTATAAGCGCGTGAGATTCTCATGGCGCCCTTTTAAATCGCACAACATTTTTAATGCGGCTTGCATCCACATGACATTTAATAGGTGACTTTTTAAAAGTGTACCGTAGAAAACATGGTCTTGGACTATCTCCGTCTTCAAGGCCTTGAGCCACTGTTGACTCTCAGAGCCTCAATCAGTTGGTATTACAACACAAAAAACAAAATAAATGAAAGTGGTAGTAACATAATAACTGTACACCAGAGGAAACTGTGATACAATCCTGACTGGTTTCACCTATCTGCTTTTTCAAGAGTAATTTTGTGATTTTTAAATGTTAAATATGTTTAGATACTTTGTCTAACTATAAGGGGCATATATGGAAATTGAAAGCTAAGGATTCGGGAGCTTCCCTTAATCACTGTTCTTCATTCCATACTGAGCTTCCAAGGGAATATTCTGGTTCTCTATTTCCCTGTGCTGTGGCCCCTATCACTTCTCCGGGCCCCTGCAACCCTGAACAAGAGCCTGCATGGGTTGAAACAATGCTATCCTCAGCACAAATCCCTTCTTCAGTTTAGGGTATTCTTCATTCTTGGAAACCTCTGTCTACCTTTAAACATGTTGAACCTGTGTTCAGTGGGCTCTTTCAGGTTATTGGGGCATCCTCTGAAGAAGAACTGGGCTCAGAGGATGATGAGAACATGAACGCTTTTCTTATGAAGATTCCTATGATGCTGATCCGGTTCTTGCTGTTCAGGGGCTCATCAAGGTGGTGTTGGTGATCCACAGGAAGAATTCCCCTGTTTTCACCCAAACAACACTCTTGATCAGATCCTCATGGATGAATGGAAAACTGATATGTTTAATTTACTTCGTAAAAGCGTCTCTAAGCTATACCCTTTTATGGCTGAGGCTCTATTCCGTTGGGCATCTCCCTCCGCCTTTGACTCCCATATCTCATACTTGGCAAAGAACGCTGCTCTTCCCCTGACAGATGCCAGGGGATTCAAGGAAGAGGGTGCTAAGAAGCTTGATTCCTTACTCAAGGTCAATTACAAGGCCTATTTTTTGCCTCCTCCCTGGTCAATAGGGCCATTGCTTTGTGGAGTGAGCAGCTGTCAGAAGCTGTGTGTGTTGATGTCCCTAAGGAGGATGTACTGTTGGGTGATCAACTTCATGGAAGTAAACCTTTCAGATCTCGGGCAGTGCCCTGCCACAAAGCCTAGGCTGACCTGGAAGCTTAAGCGATTAACTACAATCTAAGTTTGACAAACCAACCTCTGCATGACTTGTGGAATCCTGGTCCATATTTGTCTGTAGGGGGCCATCTCTCCTTTGCCCAGACATCCTGTATAACGAACCGGTGGGTTTTGCGGGTGGTATCAGAAGAGTACCTCATATATTTCAGATCCCTTCCTCCATATCGCTTCCTCAAATTTCCTGCTGAACTCAGACAGCTGCTGGAAAAACTGGTTCTGGTGCCGGTCCTAACCCAACAGCGCTTTTCAGGTTTCTATTCCAACTTTTTTATGGTTTGCAAGAAGGATGACAGCTGCTGTTCTATCCTAGTCCTGAAAAGCCTAGTATGTGGTTGCTACGTGCTTCAGTATGAAGTCTTTGCTTTCGATCATCACATCGATGTGCCTGGGGGAGTAACTGGCCTATGTGGATATTCTGGATGCATACCTGCACACCCCAACCCACCTGACTGCCAACAATACCTGCTTTATGCTTTCAGCTACAATCACTGCCAGTTCATGGCTCTGCTGAGTTGACCTGGCTTCAACTTTCACAATCTTCATAAAGATAATGACAGCCATGGCAGTGTACATCCATGCAAAAGGCATTTCTATGACACCACGTTTGCACAATATTTTGATCTAAGCTCCTTCAGAATACCTCTTTGCTTATCATATCAAAGAGTGTGCCCTCATTCTGGTGCATTCTCAATCTCAAGAAGTCTTCTCCCATCCATCTTAGGTTTTGGTTTTCTTGGGCATGAGGTTTGACACTCTTCAGGGGAAGATCTTTCTCATGGAGGAGAAGATTCATATTCTATTCCAGGTCATGTATCAAGCACTGAAGTGGCAGCTGGCCACAATCTGCGACAACATGGGAATCCTGGGTCAGTATGCTTCTGCTCTAGAAGCAGTCTCCTACTCACAGTTGTACGTGAGGAAGCATTAGAGGTAGGGTTGCCCCGATACCGATACTGGTATCGGTGCCGATACCAGCATTTGCGCGAATACTTGTACTCGCGCAAATGCGGCCGATGCCAGCACTGATACCCTGTGTCAGGGTCGGTGCTGCAGAGAGGGAGCCCGGGGAGCTGCTTACAACGCTCCCCGGTCACTTCTCTTCCTCCTGTAGCATCGGAGCGTTGCTGCGGGTTACCATGGCAACGCTCCGACGCTGACTTCTGCTGGGGCTCACGAGAGAACAGCGAGCACCCGGCAGAGGAGGGTAAGGGAGGCAAGATGGGACATTGAGCGGGTGGTGAAAGAGGCAGAGAGGGGGGCCAAGAGAAAGAAAGAAAGGCAAAAGGGACTAAGAGAAAGGAAAAAAAAAAGAGGCAAAAGGAGGGGGACCAAGAAGAGGCAAAAAGGAGGGGGAATCAGGAGAGAGCGAGAGAGGCAAAAGAGTGGGATCAAGAGTCAAGGAGGGGGATCAAAAGGGAGAGAAAAAGCCAGGGCAAAAGGAGGGAGCTCAAGAGGGGGAGTATGAAGTAAAAGGTGGGAATCAAGAGGGGGAGAAAGAGGCAAAAGGGGACAGTCAAGAGGTGGTATATGTATATGTATGTGTATGTGTGTGTGTATATATACGTGCTTTAAGTAATTGGTATCGGTGAGTATTTGAAAAAAGTATCGGTACTCGGTCTTAAAAAAAAAAAAAAAGTGGTATCGGTGCATCTCTAATTAGAGGGACATCCTGCAGATGTGGTCCAGGAATACGGAACATCTCTCCCATCAGATTAACCTGTCTACAGAGGCCAGAAAGGTTCTTCAGTGGTGGCTTCATCGGATGCACCTGTGGGAGGGAGACCCTTTGTGATTCTAGAGTGGACCTTAGTAATGATGGATGTAAGCCTGAGAGGCCAGGGTGCAATCCTACCTCATCTGGGTGCCCGGGTTAGTTGGACAGGAGAGGAGAGCCTATTTTTATTATTCTTTATTTATAGAGCACCAACTTATTCTGCAGCATACTGTCCATCAGCATTCTGGAGCTCAGAGCGGTTTATCTGGCTCTCCTCCATTTGTCTCAGGTTCTTTACAGACACTCAGGTGAGAGTTCATTAACTAATGCCATGGCGGTGGTGTACATCAACCACAAGGGGGAACCGGAGGTGAGAGAGAATGGAGAGAGGTGAAGGATCTCCTCACTTGGGCAGAAGGTCATGTTCCAGCCATCTCCGCCGTACACATTCCAGGAGTGGAAAACATTCTGACAAACTTTATCAATCGTCAATAAGTAGATCCAGTAAAATGGGAGTTCCATCTGGAAGCGTTTTACTGGTTTATGTGGGTTCCAGTGATAGACCTGATGGCGACCAGTGAGAACAAGAAGGTTCTGACTTTCTGTGCTTGAACAAGTGATCACCTGGTTTTCGCAACGGATGCAATGTCCATTCACCTGCCATATGTGCTTCCCCCGATTCCTCTCACTTACAGTGTGATCCAGAAGATCAAGATGGATAAACTTTATTCACTCCATTCTAACCCAGACCTAGTCAGTCTGTTTATTCAGGATCCTATTCGGCTGCTACCCAGACCATATGTGTTGTCTCCGTGTTACGAGGACATGGAAAGACTAGCCTTGACAGCATGGCTCTTGAGGCCACCCTCTTGGGTATTAGTCCTGGGAGATTTTTTTTTTTTTTTTCTTTTTACCCGCTTCATTAGTTGCTGTGGCTATTGTTATGAATTCTGGGAAGGCAGGGGGTTAAGTTGGAGGAAGAGGATAGAGTCTTCACTCCAAATTACCTGTCTTTTGTGGTGTTCCCTGCCCTCTAGGAGGAGGGACTCAACCCCATAGTACCTATGTTCCATATGGACTAAAGAGAGACGGATTTAACTGGTAAAATCACTAAAAACCTATTTTATAACATTTGAATAAAACAACTGCCTGCTGTGAGAGTGCCCTTGTTTTACTCTGCATGAAAAGTCAAATTAAAAAAAAAAAAAAATGTTTACTGCTACATTAAGGTTTACTAATCTAGAGGAAATACCCAGTAAGCCACATTATGCAGGTAACCATTTTCACAGCTCAAATAATTGTGCAAATTTCAGTGCAGCACATCTATACCAAGGTGTCCCAAGTACTCACAGGGATTATTAGTACCACAGTATTGGAAACACTGCCACTCTTTGTATGTTGTTCTTTCAATTTCACAGTTGCACATTATCAGTTTTTTTCCTCATCTCTCTCTTTCAGTCTCTTTTCTCTCTCTCTCTCTCAATCCCTCATTCTTTTAGTCCCTCTCTCTAGCTCTTTCCATGTCTCTCTAGCTCGTCTGTCTCACTCTATCAATATTTCGCTCTCATATCTTTCATGTGCACTCTTTGAATCTTGCACTCTTTGTCTGTTTTTTTGTGTTTCTCCCTCTCACTCCCATTCTTTCAGTGTGTGTCTGTCTCTCTCTCTCTCTCTCTCTCTCTCTCTCTCTCTCTCTCTCTCTCTCTCTCTCTCTCTGATTCTCCCTCTGTCTGGTTTAGTCTTTCTCTGTTTTGCTCTCTTTCTATCTCAATCTCTTCCAATCTCTACCTTTTTCAGTCTGTTTCTCTGACTTGAGCTTTCTTTTTCAGTTTTGCTCTAATTCTGTCTTTCACCCTCACACACACTGTGTCTCTGTCTCTCTCTCTTCCCCTGTCTCTCCCTCCCTCTGTCATATTCAGTCTGTGTGTTTACATTTTTCTCCGTTCTCTATCACTGTCTGTGGAATTGTCCCTGATGATCTTTCAATTTCTCTTTCAGTTTGTCTCTCACTCTTTCTCTGTTTCTCGTCTGTTTAATTTCTGTCTGCCTCCTCCACCTTTTCCCTCTCTGTTTCCTCTTTCTTTCTGTATCTATCTGTGTAATAAATAAATGGTTTACAATCATTGATGCTTCACACATTCCATAATGTGTTTATGCTAGGGATGGAAATATTTTTAAGAAATTAAATTAGGTGTTCTTTCATGGAAACTCCTATGTTAATCCTGTGATACACAAGCACACATACTATTTAGTCACCCCATTGACTTCTATAATATATGTCAGCCAGAACCTGGCATACAGAAATTGAGTATTTCCATGTCCTATCCTTTTACCAATTTTATATATGGACTACTGGAAAATATAATTCAGCCATTTGTCAGAATGCAAGGAAATTAATGTATTTTGCTATCCTCCGCTTTATAAATACATTTGTGTTTCAGTTTGAGGAGATGAACTCTGAAGTAGATATGAATAAAGAGCTGGCTGTGAATCGACTGCAGGAGTTGGAAAAACTGAGGCAAGATTTGCAAGAAGTCACGTCAGAAAACCAGGAATTGCAGGTGAAACTTATGTAGTAACATAGTTGATGAGGCTGAAAAAGACGTGTCCATCAAGTCCAGCCCTTGCCAAAAACACCCCTGTTGATCCAGAGGAAGTAAAAAAAAAAAAAAAAAAACCCCTCTGAAGCAATTTCTATTTTAGCCCCAAGTGGGTAAAAAAAATTCCTTCCTGTCTCCAAATGGCAGTCAGATATTTCCCTGGATCAACATCCTATCTATTTTGAAGCCATCTGTCATAATTTTCAATATTGTTCTGTGCTAGATAGGCATCGATTGCTTTTTTGAACGCAGCTGCATTATCTGCAGGAACAACATGCTGAGGCAAAGAATTCCATAGCTTTACCACCCTTACTGTAAAGAATCCCTTCCTTTGTTTTAGTTGAAAGCGTCTTTCTCTAGTCTTAATGGATGCCCTCTTGTTCTTAGCTCAGCTCTTTGCATAAATATTCATTGGCTAGTTCTTTGTATTGACCTTGAATGTATTTGTAAATGGTAATCATATTGCCCCTTAGATGTCTCTTCTCTAATGTAAACAAACGCAGTTTGGCTAGTCTCTCTTTATAACTTCCTCCAATCCCTTTATCAATTTTGTTGCATGTCTCTGCACCTTTTCCAGTTCAACAATGTATTTTTTAAGAACTGGTGCCCAAAATTGTACTCCATATTCTAGATGAGGCCCTAACCAAGGATATATACAGAGGTAGGATAATATTAGCATCCCTTGAATCTACACCTCTTTTATGCAGGCTAGTATCGTATTTGACTCTGCACACCTGTGAAGTCTATCATTTATCAGTACTCCTAAATCTTTCTCTATTGAGCATTCCCCAAGTTGTTTCCTATTTAGAGTATATGTAGCAAGTTTATTTCTACATCCCAAATGCATAACCTTACATTTATCTACATTAAATGTCATCTGTCACTTTTCTGCCCATTCACTTAGTTTATCTAAATCTTTCTGTAGGGAAAAAACATCCAGCTCTGTATGTATTTCCTTATATAGCTTAGTGTCATCAGCAAAGATTGAGATGCTACTTTCAATTCCCACTTCTAGATCATTAATAAACAAATTAAGACGCATTGGGCCCAGGACTGAACCCTGTGGAACCCCACTTATAACTTTAAACCAATTTGAAAAGGTTCCATTTACAACAACTCTGCCATCTATCATTTAACCAGTTCTCAATCCATGTACAGATAACACCGCCCAAACCGAAGCCTTTTAATTTATGTAGTAACCTGTTGTGAGGCTCTGTATCAAAGGCTTTTGCAAAATCCAAGTATACTACATCTACAGCAATTCCCCTGACCAAATTACTACTTACGCTTTCATAAAATGCAAGTAAATTAGTCTGACATGCTATATTCTTCATGAAACCATACTGATTTCTACTACTGATATTGTTTGTCTTCACATACTTCTGAATAGTGTCAGTTAGTAACCCTTCTAGTATCTTACTCACTATGGAAGTCAAGCTCACAGGTCTATAATTTCCTGGTTTGGATCTTGCTCCCTTTTTTAAACAATGCTACTACATCTGCTTTCCTCCAATCACAGGGCACTATGTCTGATGAAAGTGAAACAATAAATATTAAGTATAATGGTCTTGCTGTTACCGAACTAAGTTCGTTAAAGGGATAGTAATAATTCAGTATTACAAATCCCTATATTAAAGCCCTTGTAAAAAGAAACGTTTTGCCCCCAGTGTCATCTCTCAAACCTTTATGGTTTGAGAGATGAACGTTTCTAAAGTTGCCCTCTCCCTCTCCCTCCCCCTTCCCCTTTGTCAGCATTTTAGCTAACTGCAGGGAAGAGAATCGTACGACTTTCAGGCGGCTCCCCAGCACAGCCTGATCGCGTTAACTAAAAAAAAAAAACTTTCACTGAAATGGTCTTCTACATGTGCTTGGCTTGCAAGCACACGTAGAAGACCATTTTAGTGAAAGTTTTTTTTTTTTTTTTAGTTCACAAGATTGAGGCTCTGCTGCAGAGCCATCTGATGATCTCTGACCGGATTTCCCTGAGTTGGCTAAAATGCTGACCACGGGGGAGGGAGAGGGCAACTTTAGAAGCGTTCATCTCTCAAACCATAAAGGTTTGAGAGATGAGACTGGAGGCAAAACGTTTCTTTTTACAAGGGCTTTAATACAGGGATTTGTAATACTGAAGTATTACTATCCCTTTAAAGGGATAGTAATACTTCGTTTTAACTTCATGTTTTTTTTAATGCCTAAAAAATAAAATAAAGAATGATATAAGTCTTATCTCTAAAACCTTTATGGTTTATGAGATATTCACAAGCAAAGTTTACCCCTCCCGCCCCTTTTACCTACTGTAAACAATCTCTTCTCAGATGCGAAATGCAGTCCATAGACTCGACAGATAACAGAAAGGGACACTCTTATTCCTATGAAAACAATGAAATCCCTGCCCCCCTTGACAAGCTTTTCAGGTTTTTCCCTTATCTTAATTGAAGATTGTCCCTCTCTGCAGTCTACCTGGGTACCTCCCTTCTGCTCAGGTTGAACAGTGTGACGTCAGTAAAAGGGGAGGGAGGGGGACACTTTGTCATTGAATTACTCTGGAACTACAACTCTGACAGAATTGAAATAACACTCTCCAAAGTCCAAATACTATGATGATTAATTAGAGCTGCTTTTATTATGAAACATTACTATCCCTTTAAGCACCCTTGGGTGTATATCGTCAGGTCCAGGTGCTTTATTCACCATAACCCTTTCCAGACTCTTTTGGACCTTGTCTTCAGTAAGCCATGTATATGATGGAGGAAATTATGTTGTTTTGTCTGTTTGCCCATAGCCTGTCATTGCTGCTTCCTTTGTATATAAGGAAGCAAAGAATGTATTTAGGGTGTCAGCCATAGCCTTATCCTCACTAATCGATTTGCCTGTCTCAGTCCTAAGAGGACCAATATCAACCTTAACTTTTTTTGTTATTAATATACTTGTAGAACTTGACCTTAAAGGGAGATGTCTAGTTACTGGTTGTCCATTTGTGCTTTAATAGCTTTTGAATTTAACATCCCCCCCTTCAGTGGAATTATCCTAGTATTATGGAGTTGAAAAAGACCTACAGCAAGAAAATATTCCTGCTACTTTAACTGCCACCAATTTACAACACTTATCTAAGTGTTGTTTGTAAGTTTATTTCACATTCACTCACTTCTCTATTTTCTTCTTCAGAACATTCAGTACTTTAACGTTCTTCATTCAGAAATCTCTCTCTTACAGTCTGAGTTAGTGACTGCGGTGGAGGAGAATGTGCGAGTGTCTCCAGAGTATCGTTGTATGCAGTCTCAGTTCTCAGTCTTATATAATGAGTCTCTGCAGCTAAAAGCTCAGCTGGATGAAGCACGTTCTCTTCTGCATGGGACACGCTCTAACCACCAGCGTCAACTTGAGCTGATTGAGGTTTGCATCTTCTCTTTTGCAGACTTAAATACTCTTAACTTACACTCACATCTGTTGTCCTCTACATTCTTGCACTAAACTGAGTCTTCTATCCTTTTTTCTCTTGAAGCGTGATGAGATGTCACTCCAGAAAAAGGTGCGCACAGAAGTGATTCAGTTAGAGGACACACTCGCTCAGGTGCGCAAAGAATATGAAATGTTGAGGATCGAGTTTGAACAGACTCTTGCAGCCAACGAACAGGCTGGTGTGTATAAGTCCAACAAATTAGCACATTAGATTTATGTAAGAAGTCTGTAAGAATATAACTTATTCCTTTATAACTTTCCTGTTTTTGTTTGTTTCTTTTATGGTGGTGGGTTTTTTTAGGTCCCATTAATAGAGAAATGAGACATTTGATAAGCAGCCTGCAGAACCACAATCATCAGTTGAAGGGAGAGGTGCTAAGGTATAAGAGACGCCTGCGCGATATCCAGGGAGATATAAGCAAGGTGAGTGGGAGAGAATAGGAATCATGTTGATGAGTGAGAATCCTTTAACATTTCTTCCCATTTCTTCTAGATGCGTTCTCGCAGTAGTAGTGGTCTTTTCATACTACCTTCGCAGTCTAGCTTGGAGGAGCCACGAGAAGAGACAGTTGAAATAAAAACAGAGCCTGAAGAGACACCTATGCCCACCTCTGTCATCTCTCAGCCTGAGTCTGTCTTAAAGCGTGAGGATGAGGATGCACAACCACTCCCCCAGCAACAGCAGCGAGATAGGAAAGAAAGAGAAAGGGAGAAGGAAAGAGATCGTGGGAGAGAGAAAGAGAGAGGTGACCTTACAAAGGAGAAACCAAAGCATGAGGCGGAAACCAAGCGCAAAGAGGCAGAGGCTGTCAAACAGATGAAAGCAGAAATAAAGTAAGAACCGTTTTTCTTCTTCTCCTTTTGTTTTGTTTTTTTTTTGTTTTTTTTCCTCTGTCTTTTTATTCCAGGGCTGTCTCCTTGATGGTCTTTATTTCTGTTAGGAGAGTGCAGGAGTCCCTGCGAGACATGAAGCTTCTATTAGATATGTATCGTTCAGCACCCAAGGAACAAAGAGACAAAGTACAACTGATGGCAGCAGAGCGGAAGAGTAAAGCAGAGGTATGTTGAGCTGCAGAATCCATAATGATCACTGTATACAAAAATTGAGCAGTCTTGGGTAAAACAACTTAATCATACAACGATATTTGGGGTTTAAGATAGTGGAACTCTGATTCACTCAGAAGTTGTTTTGCCTTGGAATGGCTGTTTCTGCATTTATACATGTTCCCCATAGTATACAGCTTTATAATGAACTGTGTGATTGAATACAAATAACATAGTTGGGGACGCTGGAAAAAGACACTTGTCCATCAAGTTCAGCCAATGCCATATCAACCTTTTTTATCCAGAGGAAGGAAAACAAATATATATCCCCATGGTACCTGTATTACATAATTACATAGTTGATGAGGCTGGAAAAAAGTTATTCGACTATCAAATTCAGCCCATGGCATATCACCCCTTTTGAACCAGAAAAACCCATTGAAGCAATTTCCAGTTAAGCACCACATGGGTAAAAAAAATCCTTTCTGACAAAAGCAGTTAGATATTTCCATGGATTGACATTCTGTTTGTTTTGAAACACAATTCTGAATGCTAAGTGCTAAGCTTGTGCTAAGAAGGCATCCACTACTTGAAAGCATCTACAGTATCAACAGTACCCTTGCACAAGTTACCATTCACTTTTTCAAAGAATACAGGTGAAATATGTTGATTTGTGTAGTATGAGATAACTTTTGTAATTAGGTAGAAATTAGTCGTCTGATATGGATCAGTGTGGCGTAAATGGAATATTCTCCAATACAGTTCAAGTTGAGAGTGGTATAAGTTTAAAAATATCTAGCATGTAGGGTTACATGGTTTAGTCCTCCTTTTTTGTGACTGAAATGCTGAATGATGCAAAATGAAGAAAAAAGTGCATTGGGATGTTGAAAAAAAAAAACAAAAACAAAAAAACCCAAAAACAGTGCTGGTCATTTGGGGTTTTTCGCAGAAAAGCGCCAAAAATTGTAGTTTGACTGTAAACTGCAACAAAAGTGTGAAAACATTTATAGCAGACTAACACCATCTTGTAGTTTATTAAGTACTAGTGTAAATGCCTGTGTACATGGGCCAAAGTGCATAAGCAGAACTACACCTCCCAGTATTCTGTGCTTTCAGGCAGTGTCTACTGCGCATGACTGCATCGGACAAACATGTGCATTTGGGCAGTCTCCACTGTGCATGACTGCATCGGCCTGCGTTTGGACAGTCTCTACTTTGCATGACTGCATCAGACAAACAAATATCTGGCCCTTTTATATTATAGGATTATGTAAGTCCCATTTTTGGGGATATACTGTGGCAAAGTCTGAACTTGGTGAACTTGTCTTATTTTTAGTATAATTATCTGTGTAACTGTGTGCACCCTTTCTCAGTGTCTTCTGCTGTCATTTAGCTGGAAGAGCTACGCCTGCGTCTTAGAGAACTGGAGGAGAGGGAGCGTAGAGACAGCAAAAAAATGGCTGATGAAGATGCTCTGCGCAGGATGAGAGCTGCTGAGGAACAGACAGAGGCTCTCCAGAAGAGACTGTCTACAGCAAAACAGGTGAGGCACAGAGAGCAGGCACAAAAAAAAATGACCTCATCAACCATTCATAATTGTACATTGTGTTAGAAAAACAGTTAAATTGCAGACCCACATTACTTTTTATTTTATTTTTTTTTTCTCCAAATATATTTTGATAATTCCCGTGTGCGCACCGACTGACAAAAGAAAATGTCTGTATTCAGTTGTCCTACGGGCTAAAAGCACAACAGACATTAGGCCACAGAAAAGGTCTTGTGGCCAAACTGTTTTGTGTGGCAAATAGTGGAAATATTGGGAACTTCAAAGGGAAAAAAAAAGATAGATATTGTTGCCTGACACACTGTCAAGCACCGATCCTCAAAGTGATAGTAATACTTCGTTTTAACTTTATTTTATTTTGTAGGCATTAAAAAAACATGAAGAATGATATAAGTCTTATCTCTCAAACCTTTATGGTTTAAGAGATATTCACAAACAAAGTATCCCCCCCTGTTCAACCAGATCAGAAGGGAGGTGCCCAGGTAGACTGCAGAGAGGGACAATCTTCAATTAAGATAAGGGAAAAAGCTGAAAAACTTGTCAAGGGGGGAAGGGCTTTCATTGTTTTTATACAAAGAAAATTGTCCCCTTCTGTTATCTGTCTGGTCATACAACCTGATTCACATCTGAGAAGAGATGGCTTACACTAGGTAAAAGGGGCGGGGAGGGGAACTTTGCTTGTGAATATCTCATAAACCATAAAGGACTGAGAGATAAGACTTATATCATTCTTCATGTTTTTTTAATGCCTACAAAATAAAATAAAGTTAAAACGAATTATTACTATCCCTTTAACTTATGTGTGTTATACTTACCTGTTATCTACTGTCTGTCTCCTTCTTTCTTCATTCTAAATTCTCTTCTTTCTTTATCTTCTCTTCTGTATTCTCTTCTTTCTGTAAAGAAAGTCTAAATAAATGTCTTCCTCAAATAACCCACACATGTATACATAGTATAATCCTTTGAGTGCCAGGGGGCTAAGTAACGCATTGCTCACCTCTCTGGGACTCAAAGGGTTAAACTATGTATAAGTGTGCGGGTGATGATACAAAAAAAAATGACTCCAGTTAATAAAAATGTTCTGCTTTTGTCGAAAAAAAGATCCCAAATGTTTACAAAATAAAATGATACTTTACATAGTAACATAGTTGATGAGGCTGAAAAAAGACATGCGTCCATCAAGTCCAGCACATGCCAAAAACACCCCTGTTGATCCAGAGGAAGACAAAAACAAAAAAGCCCTCTGGAACTGGAATTTCCAGTTTAGCCCTAAGTGGGTAAAAAAAAAATTCCTTTCTGACTCCAAATAGTTCCCTGGATCAACATCTTTGAAGCCATCTGTCATAATTTTCAATACTGTTCTGTGCTAGATAGACATCCATTGCTTTTTTGAAAGCAGTTGCATTATCTGCAAGTACAGCATCCCGAGGCAAAGAATTCCATAGCTTTACCGCCCTTACTGTAAAGAATCCCTTCCTTTATTTTAGTAGCATGCACATTTCGTCCAGTCTTAATGGATGACCTCTTGTTCTTAGGTCAGCTCTTTGCATGAATAATTAATTGGCTAGTTCTTTGTATTGACCTTGAATGTATTTGTAAATAGTAATCATATCATCCCTAAGACATCTCTTCTCTAATGTAAAAAAAACTCAGTTTGGCTAGTCTCTCTTTATAACTCAGATCCTCCAATCCCTTTATCAGTTTTGTTGCACGTCTCCGCACCTTTTCCAGTTCAACAATGTATTTTTTAAGAACTGGCACCCAAAATTGTACTCCATAGTCTAGATGAGGCCTAACCAAGGATTTTTACAGAGGTAGGATAATATTAGCATCCCTTGCATCTACACCTCTTCTTATGCAGGCTAGTACCCTATTTGCTCTTGCAGCAGCTGAATGACTCTGCACACTGCTGTGAAGTGTATCATTTATCAGTGCTCTTAAATATTTCTCTAATGAGGATTCCCCAAGTTGTTTCCCATTTAGAGTATATGTAGAAAGTTTATTTCTACTGCCCAAATGCACCTTACATTTATCTACATTAAATGTCATCTGTCACTTTTCTGCCCATTCACTCAGTTTATCTATATTCTTCTGCAGAGAGAAAACATCCATCTCTGTATGTATTTCCTTACATAGCTTAGTGTCATCAGCAAATACTGAGATGCTATTTTCAGTTCCCACTTCTAAATCATTAATAAATAAATTAAAAAGCATTGAGCCACGGACTGAACCCTGTGAAACCTCCCTTGTAACTTTAGACTAATTTGAAAAGGTTCCATTTACAACAACTCTCTGCCATCTATCATTTAACCAGTTCTCAATCCATGTACAGATAACACCGGCCAAACTGAAGCCTTTTAATTTATGTAGTAACCTGTTGTGAGGCACTGTGTCAAAGGCTTTTGCAAAATCCAAGTATACTACATCTACAACAATTCCCCTGTCCAAATTACTACTTACTCTTTCATAAAGTGCAAATAAATTATTGTGATATGATCTATCATAGTTCTGAATAGCGTCAGTTAGTAATCTTTCTAGTATCTTACCCACTATGGAAGTCAACTCACAGGTCTATAATTTCCTGGTTTGGATCTTGCTTCCTTTTTAAACAATGGAACTACATCAGCTTTCCTCCAATCATAGGGCACCATAACCCTTTCCAGTCTCTTTTTGACCTTGTCCTCAGTAAGCCATGTACATGATTAATGAAATTTATTTGTTTTGTCTGTTTGCCCATAGCCTGTCAATGCTGCTTCCTTTGTATATACTGAAGCAAAGAATGTATTTAGGATGTCGACCATAGCCTTACCCTCACTAATCAATCCACCTGTCTCAGTCCTAAGAGGACCAATATCAACCTTAACTTATTTGTTATTAATATACTTGTAGAATTGTTTAGGGTTTTTCTTGCTCTCATTTGCAATATTTCTCTCATTTTCAATTTTAGCTAGCTTAATTGCTTGTGTGCAGATTTTATTACATTCTTTATATTTTTTTAAATGATGCATCTGACCCTTTTGTCTTAAACACTTTAAAAGTCTGTTTCTCATTTCCCTGCAAACCTCATTATTAAGCCACATTGGTTTCACTTTACTCCTCTTGTGCTTATTCCCCAATGGTATATATTGGCGTGTATATTTATCTAAGAGCATTTTAAACACATTCCATGATTCTTGTGCATTTTTATCTTTGATAATTACATCTCAATGTATCCTTTTAATACTTCTTGTAGCTTTGTAAAATTAGCCTTTTTAAAATTGAATGTTGTAGTTAAACCCTTGCTATTGGGTTTCTAATAACAAATTTAAAATGATACCATTGATCCCAAGCATGGTTAATTACAGTCTTAGAGATGTAAGTCTGTGGATGATGCCGCATGAGGATCGATCATAATTTTTGAACCTTATGAACTTATTGGACAAAAGAGCAGATTATGTTCTTCATTATGATCTTGATTTACTAGTGCCTATCACACAGTTTGTGTTGAGACTGTTGGGGGCTCCACTGTACGGATGATGGACTACAAATTGTCACTTGGCGGCTTTTTTAGAAAAAACCCGTTTTTGTTTAAGCTACTATTCTATAAAGGAATATGTGACCTTTGTTATTTATGTACAGATATATTATCTGTATATGTGTGGTATTGAATTATATAAGTTTGACTACTTTATTTTACCACTTCTTGAACTATTTAACCTTTGTGACGTCACCAAGATCGGACACAGGGATAGCGTCTTTACTCAACACGTGGTTTTCTTAGGTCACTTAAGGACAGGGTCAGCTCATCTATACTATACTGTCTTGAGAAAGGCCCTAGTTAGGGTCGAAACGTCGACACTTATCTTTTAATGTTATAAATAAAGTATTTTTTATTTTATGAAGACCTGTGAGTGCCTGCTTTTGATATCATCTGTTGGTACAACTACAAATATATTGCAAACATTCTGAGCAAGAGCACCTAGGCAGAGCGTTAAGAATTTTGGAGTGCCCATCTTCTTCTTCTTCTTCTTCTGTATGCAACAAATGCCGGACGGACATTTTGTTATATGGAGCACCCATCGATTTCATTGAAACTTTAAAACCCGAACACGGATTATACTAGTGAACTTGCCCTGAATAAGGATTAACATCTTTAAAACCGACAACTCTGTATTGATGGAAAACTTCTTTGAACAAGCGGGAGGCAACGATACAGAAGCTGCTATATACAAAATCGATCCAACCAAAATAGACTCTATCCTCTTTAAGGATAATTTCAGCACTAATTTTGGTACTTCAACCACCACAGAACTATATCATCAATATTTGCGTCTAAAGAAGAAAGAGACAGATTTGTACCTTCATGGAATTACTCTCTCTGAATATTATAGAGATAAAAAAATCCCTCGAGGGTTCCGAATAAAAAATGCACCAACAATTGGACGCACTAGTGCTGATTTCTGTAAAAGATGGACTGGGATTTTGAACCAATGCTCTCTAGATCTGATGATACTGGTGGTAGAAGAGGTCGGTAAAGAATTGACTGTGGTAAGAAAAGATATTAACGATTTTGACACTAAACATTTAGAAACGATCAAAGCAGATAAAGATACTGATTGGTTACATAAATTACAAACACAGATTGACAACTATAAGGCTAGACTGGCACAATACAAAAGGGATAAATTTAACAAGGTCACTGAGGATTACAAGGAGCACAGAGTTTACAAGTGGCTGCTGGGAGGTACAAATAACATAAGACGTATCCCCAGAAGACCTAATCCCAATAGACCAAAAACACAGAGCCAAACAGACAGAGATACAACTCTATCTTCCTCAGACACAGACTCAGATTTAGTACAGCCTTCAACTACATCCAATTTTTTAGGTGTAACCACAAGAGCACAGGGACTGAGAGGAGGAGGCAGAGGGCAAACACGAGGAGGGGGGGCAAAAATCGACGTGGTGGTAAACAAACCACCTTTACCCAAAACTTAGTATACAACTTGTCTTCTCATATTCTGACTGTACATGAAAATAGTTTATTACAAAAAGGTCTATCATTTGTTCCCACTAACCACTTTAGTAGCTTTGAGTGGAAAGTTGATTTCTATAAATTCAATAGAATGCTGCGATTAAAGGAACATTTCAAAGATTCTGACACTATGAGTAATACCACCCCCTTTAGGGCACCTTCATCTTTTGATCCACTATGTCAGAACCCCTCATTAAAAACATTTTCTAGCTTGGTCGAAACACATATACTTGATGAGAAAAAAATGTCTTTTAAAAAAACACATAGTAATCTTTCTAAAGAAGAAAAAAAGAGCTATTAAAACCTTGCAAGATGATACAAACATTGTGATTCGACCAGCGGATAAAGGGGGAGCCATAGTGATACTCAATTATGATGATTACAAATCTGAAATACTATCTCAGTTATCTGATACTAACACTTATAAAAAATTATCCTTTGATCCTACTGCTAAATTCAAAAAGGAAGTTGATAGGATTATTGAACATGGATATACAGCGGGATGGTTGGATGATCAAACAAGAAGATTTTTAACACAAGATCATCCTATATGCCCCATTCTGTATACCCTGCCCAAGATACACAAGAGCCTTACCTCTCCTCCAGGTAGACCCATTATATCGGCCATTGGGTCACTCTTACACCCTATTGGCAAATATATTGACTGGTATTTACAACCATGCGTACAGGCGATACCTTACTTTTTGAAAGATACAACAGCTTTTCTACACCTGATTAAGGATTTTGGTCCTGTGACAGAGGGTATTATTGCTACTATGGATGTAAAATCTCTGTATACAGTGATACCCCATACATCAGGTATTGAAGCAATACGGAGATTACTTACATCTAATCCCCTATATAAAGGCCCTCCCATAGAATATTTTCTGACTTTATTGGAATTATGCCTTACAAGAAATTATTTCAAATTTGAAAATGACTTTTACCTGCAATGTACAGGCACAGCAATGGGGGCATGTATGGCCCGCTCATATGCTAATGCCTTTGTCAGTCTATGAGGGGGAAGTCCTCGCTGCCCATCCGCTTTTTGGGAAACATGTCGTGCTGTATACTAGATATATAGACGATATGTTCCTGTTGTGGAGGGGCAGTGGGGATTTGCTTGTTAGTATGGTTGATGATCTTAACCGTGCAGATACTCCTATCTCATTAACATTAAACTATAGCTCTACATCTTTAGCTTTTCTTGACGTATTGGTAAACTTAGAGGATGGGTATCTATCCACTAACATTTACCAGAAACCTACAGATAGAAACAACTTGCTTTTTGCCACCAGTCATCATCCTCTACATTTAAAAAAAGGACTCCCATACTCACAAATGATGCGAGTAAAAAGAATTGTGAGCAAAGAGGAAACAGTGACAACAGAATTAAATAAAATGGGAGAACGTTTTATTGAAAGAGGATTTATCCCGAAAGACATTGAAAACTGTCAAATTAAAGCAAATAACATCAATCGAGAAGAAGCATTGACTACAAAACCCAAGAAGAACTTGGATAGGATGGTCTTTGTCTCAGAGTTTAATACAGCATCCAGAGATATAGAAACAGTGATTAAAGATAAATGGTCCATGGTATCCAGCGATCATAACCTTCCACAGAGTTTTAAAAAACCACCTATAATGTCATATAAAAGAGGAAAGAACTTAAGGGACTTGTTGGTCAAAACTGACCCTATAAA